>NW_004624737.1:3879486-3921176 GCF_000247695.1 Heterocephalus glaber | reverse complement strand
GGAATGGGGAACAAATAAGAACCAAGGTGCATTATGTAAAGGTACAATTCCCAATGAGAAATGTAATTGTGTTGTACACCTACAATGTACCAATAAAAGAATTTAATACAAAAAAAAAGCCAAAACAAAAACAACTGGGGTTACAGCTCAGTGTGAAGGCCCTGAGTTCCTCCCTAGCACTGTACAGAAAAAAATAAAATCAAGTGAAATAAAATTTAAATCACCACTAAAATTTATGTCCACCTGTCCATCCCAAACCACAAAATGTGAACTTATTTGGAAATAGCGTTTGCAGTTAAATTAAGACAGCATTATACTGGAATAAGATGGGCCCTAAACCCAGTAACCTATGTCCCTAAAAGAAGACGGCACGATGAGGCAGGTGAGAGAAGGCCATGCAAAACTGAGGCAGGAATTGGAGCAATATACCTGCAAACCAAGGAAAGCCAACAATTTGCAAGAGCAAGCAGAAGCTTAAAAGAAGCACAAAAGAATTCTCCCTTAGCACCTTCAGAGAGAATATAACTCTCCAATACTCTGTTTTCAGACTTATACCTTACAGAACTGTGGGGCAATAAATTTCTGTTGTTGTAAGTTACCAGGTTTGGCCAGGTGTGGTGGAGCAAGTCTGTGATCCCAGCACTTGGGAAGCTAAGGCAGGAGGATTGCCTCAAGTTCGAGGCCAGCCTGGGCATCATAGTGAGTTCCAGGCCAGCCTGGGCTTTATAGCAAGACCCAGTCTTTAAAAAAAAAATTTTTTACCAGGTTTGTGGTAATTTATGGCAGCTTTAGGAATCTGAAAATTTTGACAGTTTCTTATTTAATTAAACTGACATTTATTGTACAACTCAGGAGTCCTATTCCTAAATATCTTTCTAAAGAAAGTGGAAGTTATGCTCTCACAAAATCCTTTACATGAAGCCAGCTGTGGTGGTGCACACCTGTAATCTCAACACTCTGGGAAGCTGAGGCAGGAGGATTGCAAGTTTGAGTCCAGCCTGGGCAATTTATCAACTTAGCAAGATACTGTCTCAAAGTAAAAAATAAAGAAAAGGACTGGGAATGTAGCTCAGTACAAAGCCCTGGGTTCAACCCCCCAGTACCAAAAACAGAACAAACAAAAACTTTACATGAGCTGTTTTAAACAGCTTTCTTTGTAATCACGAAAATCTGGAAACAATCCAAATATCCTTCAAGTGAAAAATAGACAAAACAAACTGTAGTGTATCCATATTATGAAATATACTCAGGAATAAAAGGAATTAACTGCTGACAGTCATAAGAACACAGATGAATCTCAAATGAAATGCATTATACTAAGTGAAAAAAACACATGCAAAAATCTTCACACTGCATGGTTCTATTTATATGACATTCTGAAAAAGGCAAGACTATAGAGAGATAGAACAAACAAGTGGTTACTAGGGATGGGGCTGAGAAGAGAGGTTGACTACAAAGGGGCGGCACAAAGAGGGAATTTCTTGGAGTGCTTGAATTGTTCTGCCTCCAAGGTGTGGTGGTGGTTACAGAACCTCATGCACTTGTCAAAACTTACAGAACTGTACAGCAAAGAAAGAATTTTACTATGTGTAAATCATAAATAAATAGAAACTACATCAAGGATTTAGAAATAGTTGCTGATATGATATAAATATTGTGTTGTTGCATTTAATGTCTTGCACACTTAAGATTGAAAAATCTTTGTTGTATATAGATTTTATCCATCTAAGGAGAATGAGACTTTCTCAACTACAATTTAATTCAAAACACCTTCTAAATATCACCCACACTCAGTAGTTTCCCACCTAGTGAAAGACGATGGGAGCTCTTGGTATTGACAAGGCAGAGGACTTCAACAGGAACCACTTTTGAGTTGTTGTGATAATAAATCAGATTTGTGTAATTTTCTCAAAATAGATAATAACCTCAAAACATCCATCTGAAGAAATAAGATCACAAAAAGAGGAAGGCAGAGGAGGATGCAAAACTATCTGAGCAGTCACAAGCCTCACAAAAATGAAGTTTTAAATGTGAAAAGAAAAATGAGTTTCAGTACATTTATCAGCCAGTGGGTTACCAATTAAGAAATGTTCACTAGTACAAACAGATTTTCAACCTTTTTGTTTACCTAACCTTTTGTAAACCTAAAGTAAACAACATTATTAAGCTTCAGTAATCCTTTCTTTTGACAGACAGTATTCATAATTCTTAAGAAAGTGGACACAGGGCAGGGGATTTAGCTCAGTGGTTCCACTGCCTGCCTTGCAAGCACAAGGACCCAAGTTCAATCCCTGGTACCAAAAAAAAAAGAAAGAAAGTGGATGTAGGAGTTGGATAATCTTGGTTTTAATCCTAGACTTACAACCAAATTTGTAACCCTGGACAAATTGTTTAATTTTTTAAGTTCAGGTACCAGTATTTACATTATAGAATTATATAATTCAGAACAAAATTGCATAGCCTTGTTATATAATCATCACAGAAATTATATAATATAATTTAATCACACACATTATATAGCAGAATGTATACTAAGGTTTATGGTAGAATTTGGCATATCTTAAGCCCTTAGCCAAAACAGTCTTGAAAAAGAACAAGGCGGGGGATGCAGCTCAATGGCAGAATACTTACATAGCATGTGAAGGCACTGGACTCAATTCTAGTATAGCCAAAAAAAGAAAAAGAGAAAGAAGAACAAAGATGAAAGACCCACACTTCCCGAATTCAAAACTTACTACAGAACTATAGTAGCCAAAACCATATGGTACTATAAGAATAGACATTTGGACCGATGAACTTAGAACTGAAAGTCCAGAAATAAACCATACATTTATGACTAATTGATCTCCAACAAGTGTGCCAGATGCTTTCAATGGAAAAAGAATAATCTTTGTAAGTGATGCTGGAACAACTGGATATTTGAGTGTAAAAAAATGAAGTTGGATCCTTATCTCATAACATACCCAAAAATTAACTCAAAACAGATCCACAACTTAAATAGAAGATATAAAATCATAAAACTTTTGGAACAAATCATAGGAGTAATTCTCTATGAACTTAGATTTGTCAATGGATTCTTAGATATGACGCCAAAAGCATGAACAACAAAAGAAAAATAGATTGAACTTCATCAAAACTAAAAACTTGTGCATCAAAAAACATTATTTAGGGGCCAGGGATTTAGCTCAGTGGTTTCACCGCCTGCTGTGCAAGCACAAGGACCCGAGTTCTATCCCCGGTACCAAAAACAAAACAAAACAAAAAACATTATTTAGAAAGTGAAAAGACAATCTAGAAAGTGGGAGAAAATCTTTGCAAATTATGTTGTGTAATATACGGCATGGTATCCAGCATATACAGAGAACTCTTACAACTCAACAAAAGACAACTCAATTTTTAAATTGGCAAAAGACATTTCTCCAAGGAAGATACACAAATTTCAAATAAGCACATTGAAGATGCTGAACATTTTAGTCACTAGGGAAATGCAAATCAAAAATGAGATATCACTTATACAGCCATACCTATGAAGTTTTGGTTCTTCTCTTCTCTTCTCTTCTCTTCTCTTCTCTTCTCTTCTCTTCTCTTTTCTCTTCTTGGTAGTGGGAATCAAACTCAGGGCCTTGTGCTTGCCAGGTAGGCTCTATGCCACTGAGCGACATCCCTGGCCCATCTATGAAGTTTTAAAGAAATGGAAAATAATCACTGGTGAAGGTGGGGAAATTGGAATCCTTTTACTTTGCTTTGGGAAATGTAAAATAGTGCAGCTACAATGGACAACAGTTTGGCAGTTCTTCAAAAAGTTAAATACAGAATTACCATATGACCTAATAATCCCACTCTCCAGTATATACCCAAAAGAATTTAAAACAAATACACAAATAGGGCCAGGGATTGAGCTCAGTGGTTTCGCTGCCTGCTGTGCAAGCGCAAGGACCCGAGTTCGATCCCTGGCACCAAAAAAAACACCAAAAACAAAAAAACAAAAAAATACACAAATATTTACTCATGCAAGTTCATAGCAACCCTATTCACAGTAGTTAAAATGTAGAAACAACCAAAATGCCCATCAACTGAGGAATGGATACACAAATTTTAAGTATGCACATACAATAGAATATTATCCAGCTATAAAAAAGAATGAAGCACTGATATATGCTACAACTTGGATGAACCTTGAAATATTATGGTAATGTATTAAAAACTACACACAAAAATCACATATTGTAGTATTCCATTTATGTGAAACATCCAATATAGGTAAATCTAGAGAGACAGAAAGCAGGTTGGTAGTGGCCAGGGACTGGAGGAAACACAGAATGGAAAGTGACTACTTAATGGGTTTTATTTCAGAGTGATGAAAATGCTTTCAAATTAGATAAAGGTGATGGTTTACACAATGTTGTGAATGTACTAAATGCCACTGGACTGTTCACTTTAAAAATGTTTAAGGTGCACAGGTAATGGGGAACAAAATAAGAACTAAGATACATCATGTACAGGTACAAGCACCCAGTGATAAATGTAAATGTATTGTTTACCTAAAATGTACCAATAAAAGAATTTAAGGAAAAAAATGTTTAATCTTAGCTGGGCATAGTGGTGCATGCCTATAATCCCAGCACTTGGGAGGCTGAGGTAGGAGGATCATTGCGAGTTTGAGTCCAGCCTTGGCTGCATAGTGAGTTCAAGACCAGGCTGGACTGCATAGTGAGAACTTGTCTCAAAAACAAAACAAAACTAAAAAAAACACTTTAAAAAAAGCTTAATCTTGTCAAATAAATTTTTCCTTAACAAATTTTTTAAGTTGAATGAGCATGAATTATGATGACATTTATAAAGATTTAGAAAAAATACAAGGCTTAAGTAAGTGTTAGTTATTTTTTCCCCAGCCTTTGCCTTATTTTTTCTTGAAAAAGATTTTCACTAAACTGCCCAGACTGGACTTGAAAGTGTGATCCTCCTGCCTCAGTCTCTCAGAGTACTGGAATTACAGGCATGTGGCATCACGCCTGGCTTTATATTTTTAATCTAAGTTTTTTTCTAATACAATACTGAAGTAGCTAAATTTAAAATATGAACGGACTGGAGGGCAAGACTTGCTCCCACATGTTAAAAGATTCAGTCAGTGACACACATAAGGCTTTCTAAGTTCTATGCCTGTTAAGTTTGGTGCTTTGTATGTCTGACAGTCCATTCATCCATAGCACCAGAGTCGTGAACAGGACAATCCAATGCCAATGCTAGTTGTTATCTATTTTAAAAGCCAGCCCACACCTTAGAAGAAGGAAAATCTGTGTAAGGAAGAGCTGAAGCTCTTATCCTTCTGATGCAAAAAGTAAATTCTAGTCCCAGCTGGGCCACAGATATAGTACAAGCTACAGAAAACAATTATAAGATCACTGTAATTAGTCCAGAAACCAATGTGTTTTTAGACATTTAATATAGGAAAAAGACTAAAAAGAAATGAGTATAGAACAAATAGGACATTTGGTTCAATATTTGAGGGGAAAAGTGGGGTTCCTCACTTGATACTGTAGAGCAAAATAACTAGCAAGCAATTTAAGCATTAAATGAAAAATGAGGATGAGGAAGGAGAAGAAAGAAAAAGTCTTGGGGAAGATTTTTTATGCAGGCATGTTCATTTGCTCTCTAAATGATGCAAGTTCATCTATTTGTCTAACTTTAACAAAAATAGAAGAAATCATAAAGGGGACCTTGTTACATTTGACTACATCTATTACCTGTTTTTCCACATTAAAAGCATAAATGCATTTCTAATAACTATGAAACATTTTGCAATAATTGGAAGGCAAAAGTTCATCATATTCCCCAACCAAAAGAGTTCAAATAAATGCATAAGAAAGGGGCAAAGACATGAAAGCCAATATGCTAAAGAAGAAAAAGAAAATTGATTTGGTGTGTGAAATAATTCAACTTTGGGGCTAGGGATTTAGCTCAGTGGTACCACAGCCTCACAAGCGCAAGGTCCTGAGTTCGATCCCCAGTTCAAAAAAAAAAAATTATTATAAGTGCTCACTTCGGCAGCACATATAATAATTCAACTTTGGTTATAATAAAAGACATAGACTAAGATATATCATGTACAAGTACAAATCTCCAATGATGAATGTGATCATAATGTATACCTAAAATGTACCAATAAAGTTAATTTTTTTAAAAAGCATGGAATATAAAACAAATATGTCGTTCATTACTATTCAACTAGAAAAATCACATTTTCCAATGGTGGAGTGATGCTGGAAATGAGCCCAGTGTTCCACTGATATAATATGGCAGAACTTTCCCAGGAAATTTCAGTGTTTTCAAATATTCATCCCTGTGGCTCAATGAATCACTGAAGTGATAGCAATTGTGCTCATGTTAGAAAATGTTATAATAACAAAACTGACGGTGTGGCTCAGTGGGAGAGGGGTTGCCTAGCACAGAAGAAGACCTAGGTGCAATCCCTAGCACCACAAAATAAACAAATACATACATACATACATACATACATACATACATACATAAATATCTAACAACCCAACAAAGAAAAAAGAATTTACTGCATCACTACATAAGAACACATCAGGCAATCATTAAAATGGTGTTTATAAAACAAAATATTTATATTTACATAAAATATTAAATACTTAAAACAAGGAATAAAACTATGTTTAGTATAATCTAAATTATGATAAAATATAGCAACTAAATTGGTAATATCTATTTAGATTAAAAATGCATTTATTATACTTCAATTCTACTTCTAGGGATTTGTTCTAAATATGCCAGAGCAGAAATGAAAGACATATAATGGGCCTGAGATTTACCTCAGTGGTACTGCACCTGCCTTCCAAATAAGGTCCTGGGTTCAATCCCCAGTACTGGAAAAAAAAAGAAAAGAAAGAAAGAAATGAGAGACATACAAGGTATTATTTTTTATTTTGGGTGGGGGGTTGAGAAAAGGTCTCCCTATATAGTTTATACTGGTCCTGAAATCACTATATAGTCCAGGCTGGCCTTGAACTTATGGGAATCCTCCTGCCTCAGCCTCCTGCCTCAGCCTCCTGCCTCAGCCTCCTGAGTGCTGGGATTACAGGCATTGCCACCATACACAGGTTACAAGATATTTATTGCAGCATTGCTTGGAATAGCACAAGGCTGCAAACAACCAAAATGTACATCAAATTAGCGAAATTCAGACATAAAATATAACTCAGGCCCCCCCCGCCAAAAAAGACGGAGGCAGAGAAAGAAAAGTTCTAACTATACTGATAGGTAAAAGTTTTAAGATCTATTGCTCAATAAAAAAAAGCAAGATGTAGAAATGAATGAAATATTTGGCACTGTGCTGGTGTACGTGGATGTAGAGACCACTGCTGGAGGGAGACTACCAAGGACAGCAACAAGAAATGGCCTCTGATGGGGAGCCTGATGGCTAGGGGATACGGACACTTTGTTTTTACTCTGTTGATTTTCCTATTATTTACACTTCTATTATTACATATTAATTACATTAATTATTACCTACTCAAAAGTAATGTTAAGATTCAAATGTCAAAATTCTAAAGTACTATATGTATAAACACAAGGGAAAAACAACTAAAGGAAATGTCTGAACACATCTATAAAGTTTAATCCCTGTTAGGATTATGGATAATTTGTTATTTTCTTCTACACATTTTTCTTTATTTCTCAAATATCCTACATTGAGAATGTATGGCTGTCATAACACAAAAAAAATTTTAAGAAAATTAAAAAGTTAAAATTATTTTAGATAGATCAATAGAGTTAGATCAACAAATAAAACATTTTGCTCACGTGTTTTTTTAAAAATGTTGATCAAACCCAAGCCCTTTATTTTAGGATGAGGAAACAGGATAAATGACATGTCCAAAGTCACAATGCTGCTTAACAGCAAACCCAAGAAGAAAGTGCGGGCCACTTTTCCATAGCAGCTTTGTAATTATAAACTGCAAAGCAACCAAAAAATAAAAGTAGAATGGAATGCAAAATAAATTCCTAAAAATACTCAACTAAAATACTATAACTACAGAGAGACCCATGTCCAGAGTTTAAATAATTTTGAGATTTTTTTACTTAACTCCTTAGGTTTTTTTATCATGAATAATGATGGATAATAAAATGAACAAGTGAATTGCAGAGAGTTGTCTTAAGAAGATATGTGTGTGTGTATATATATCTCCTACCTGAGTGGGAAAAAATAACCAATAGCTAAGTAACTGGTATTTCACCCCTTGTAATATGTAAAAGGTTGCATTAATCTGTTTATTGACAACCAGATGTATGCCTTTTTGCTTTCCTTCCTTCTGTGTACCTAGGAGACTCAGAACAACACATGGATCATGTCTTTTGAAAAATAGTTAGAAAATGTGAGCATCATTACTTGTAAATTTTATGATACGATTTTTATATTTAGATATAATATTTAAAGTAGCACAAGGGGGCTGGGGCTGCGGCTGTAGGTAGCTCAGTGGTAAAGTACTTGCCTAGCCTGCTGAAAGCCCTGTGTTCAATCCTCAACACTGGGAAAAAAAAGTAGCATGAAAATCACATAACGGACTACTATATAGTATTTAAGGGTGAACAAAGAACTACATATGATAACATTAACAAATTTTACTAACAAAAAACTAAAGAAATGGGAAACAAAAGAAAATATTGTGTAATCTCATTTTTATGATGTTCAAAAATCAGCAAATGAATCTACATCATCTGGAATCAGGACAGTGTTGCCCCTTGGGGGTGGAGGTGAGGGTATAGGTGAGTTAGAGGGGGACAATAAGGGAACTTCTAGGGACCTAGTAATTTTTTGTTATATGAATTCCAACTACATGCTGTATTCATTTTCTAACCTCTACACCTATCATTTGTATATATTTGGTGTGTTATACCTTAGTAAAGTTTCCTTAATAATAAAAATAAAATCAACAAGTCCATTTTTTTTCCTCTTCTCATATTTTTTCCTTTCCCTTTTTTCCCTTCCCCTACCCCTCCCAATTCCCCTGCTCTTTTAGACCTTTTCTTCCTGTTACACAATATCAGATATACATTTTTTGAATTACTATATTAAGATCTAGGAGACATTACCACAGATTTTACAGAATTTAAAAGGATATAGAAAGCATATTACAAAAATCTTTTTTGAAATAAATTTGACAACTTCTAAGAAGTAGCTTAGAAGAAGACAAATTAATGAAACTAACTCTGGAGGAAATATAAAATTTGAATAGCACCTATTAAAGAAAGTATATTCCTAGCTTGAAAACCTACCTATATAACAACAGCAGGCTCATAAACATTTTAACTGATAAATTATAACAAACATTTAAAGCAGAAAAAAGAAGGAACACTTCTCCCCTCATTTTAGGAACTCAACATTGTGCTAATCCTAAAACTGGATAAAGATAATAGAAGAAAAAAGTATGAATATAGATAGAAATTTGTTTAACAAAACAAACTATTAGAAGTCAGATCTGGCAGGATGTAGAAAGTGGTTTTATTATAGGGATGGCAGTGTTGGTTCAGCATTGGAAGATCCACCCCCCAAAGTCATCATTTTAACAGAGGAAAGGAGAAAACCATATGATCCTGTCACTAGTTGGAGAAAAAGTATGGACTAAATTCTACAGCTGTTCATGGTAAAAGCTATCAGGAGACTAGAAGTAGAACAGAACCTTCTCAGCAGATCAAAGACATGTACTCCATACTTTCAACAAAAATTCCTTCTATGAATGGAGACGATACAATGCTTTCTCCCTAAAGTGGGGAACAAGGGCATATATGCCTATCTGTCCATTAGACTTTGAAACATAGGTCTAAACCAAAATAGTCTGGCAATAAAATGACACAATTAGGATAGGATTGGCAGGGCAGAAGTAAAATCTTTATATGTAGATGAAATGATCATCTACAGAGAAAATACTAAGAAATCTCTAGGAGCCCCTAGAACTTGTACTTGAATTTAGCAGGATTAGAAAACACAAGGTATATATAAAAATTCAGGTCTGTGTATACTTGCTATAAATGAAGAACTGGATATTGAAATTTAAAAGTTATGTAGGAGTACAAAGGACCCAGAAAAGCCAAAAACAAAAACAAAAACAGTGTTGGAAGACGTTTAGCACCCCATTTTAAGACTTCTTCTAAAGCTACCGTAATCAAGGCAGTGAAAAGAAAATGGAAACAAGGTCTTTGCAAATAGGGAAGGGTGGAGGGGGTGAAGGGAGGGCAAGGGAAGGGGGAAAAAAATAAGAACCAAGAGACTCATGTAATGGCATAAGATCCTAATGATGAATGTAACTGTATTTTATACCTAAAATGTACCAATAAAGTTAATGGAGGAAAACAAAAAAAACAAGTCCATATTTTAGAAATGATTTCAAGCCAGGCATGGCTGCACACGAGCCTGTAAACCCAGCACTAAGGAGGCTGAGGCAGGAGGATCACCATGAGTTCGAGGCCAACCTGGGGCACACGGTGAGTTCAAGGTCAGCGTGGACCACTTATCGAGATCCTGTCTCAAAACAAAACAAAGCAAACCAAGAAACGATTTCATTGTTTAAAATGTATATTTTACAAATATAGTATTTTTAAAAAAACTTTCTGAAAAGTAAAGTATATGCAAATGTAAATGTATTTTAGTGCATCATGTTCAGACAGGATGAGTAATACTAAATAATATATATACCAGGAATTGCATGCTTAAATTCTCTGGTCACCATTAGTACTGTCTATTTCTTAATGCCTGAAATAACATCTAAACAAGGGGCAGCTGCTTCTGGAAAAATGGTATTTAGGTGATTTTAAAGACCTTAATGAGATCAGGTAATTGCTTGGTGAAGCTAAAAATTTCACCTTCAATTAACTAATCAACAGCACCATACATCATCATAACTATCTCACGCCCTTCCACCTACGTACCATCAAGTCAATATATTGGAGGCAGGTGTCTAAGAAACCACTTCCTCTGGATGTCTCAACCTGTACTCAGGGGACATTTTTTAAACATTTATTGAATTAGTCTGGTCTAATTTACAATTAATGGAAAGTCTGTCATAATGCAGATTCCATAAGCAGCTAAGAAAGCCAAAACTTTGAACCAGTGTGTGACACAAACACACTTTGCAATCCGTGAAATACTTTCAGAAATCATTTAAAAATGATTTGGGTTTCCTGCTTCCATTTGCTTAAAGGATGATGCTGATTAAAAATAATAACAGGCTACCCCAAAAGGTGTCACTTTCTGGTATATTTTAAATAAAACTCTTGATTGAAATTGAGAAGTGTGAATTGGACATTGAATGAAATTGCCAAGTCTGAAGGGAAAGATAGTCAATAAAAACCACAGAAGCACTTCCTCTTCAAATGTGTGCCAGTAAGAGTGGGGGTGGGGGAGAACATCTTTTAGTGCTTGTTTAAGTTTAAACAGACAAAACCTATCCTTCCTCACTGGTGGCCCCTGTCTGGCACAGACTCTTTCTCCAGCCCTTGAAACCACTACTTACTATGATTTCTTCCGTACTCCTGAAGTCATCTAGGAAAGCCATGTTTCTGTGTGGCCGAGGAAAGGAAATGTAATGAGGATGCAGGACTTGGGGAGGGAAGAAAATCTCTCTTCTCTCTTTAGGGGAGGGTACGCAGCCTTCACTTTAATTCTGTAGTATAATATTTATTACAGCTTACTGCGTGCCACAGTGCTAGATGCTGGTGACAGTAATAAGCCACCACACTGGTATGTTCAGTTTTTTTTGGAATACACATCAATGTGTCCGACAAAATAAGTATGATATTAAGCAGTTTATATGTTGGGAAAGTAACAAAAACCAGAAGCAGACTCTTTAATGCTTTGAAAGTTTTAAAGTGTATTTTATTATGTTCACTTCCCCCAGAAAATCAGAGAGAAATGGTGCCCCAATTGGCTCATTTTCCCAGGATAATAGAATAACATGCTATGTTCACCAAAATTGTCTATCCTGTACATTCTATTGTAATCCCTTCCAGATTTAATGCTATACTTGAACTAAGGAAAAAAACTAAGTAAGATGAAAAAAACCCCTCAGTTCTCTTCTCACAGTTAGAATAAGACCTGACTTGATGCCTTTTCAGGAGTGCAACACATTAAAAGAGGAAGCTCTCATTACAGCATTGGCTGCATATAGTAATTGAGGTCTTGAGTTTAACTTCTTGGTGACAGTTTCCTTATCTAGAAAATGGGGCTGATAAAAGGATCTACCTTGTAGGCTTGTTTCAAGTATTAAATAAAGCATGTAAAGAATTTATATAGCCAGGTGCTGTGGCGGTGTCTGTAATCCCAGTATTCTGGCAAACTAAGGCAGGAAGATTGCAAATTCAAGCCCAGCCTGGGCAATTTAGCAACTTGGTGAGACCCTGTCTCAAAATTTAAAACAGTTTTTAAAGGCCTGAGAGTGTAGCTCAGTGTGAAGGCCCTGGGTTCAATCCTCAGTCAAAGAAACAAACAAGAAATAACAACAAAAACCCACTTTACATATATGTATATATGTTCATTTGTTTCATACAAAGTTACCTAGAACCTATTTTGCATCAGGCTGGAGATATACAGCCCTGAATAAGGCAGACAAAAATATCTACTTCAGGGCACTATCATAGCACTGAAGAGAGATACATAATAAATCAGTAAAAATATTAGATCCAAGTGTAATAAGTAAATAGAGAAACAGTAATTATGGGAAAGGACAAGGAATAGGTGTTGATGATTGTAAATAGGATGGCTAGGGAAGGCCAAGCCTGAGGGAGAGGAGATAGAGAGTCATTAGGTTATTCAAAGAAAGAGGGTTCCAGACAGAGGAAACTTCCAAACACAAAAGTAAAGCATGGCAAAGAGACCTACATGGGCAGAAGGGGAGAATATAGGTCCAGAATCCTTTACCCAGACTTCTGCCATCCAAAAACTTTTGAAAATTCCATGCCCCTTTCAACTTCTAGCATGAGGACATGACTATCCCTCTTCAAAAGCAGCATTCTATTTCCTCTTCTCTGCATGAGGAGCTCTTGCAGATTCCACCACAGCACCTTGTGCCTGCCTTTCCTTGCAATATCTCTCTGCAACTCCTTTACACCCCTAGTGCTACCAAGTATCTGGGCTCTAGAACACTGGGATTGTCATAATGTCATTATCATCACTTATTTTGGTCCCTCCAAAAAGCTAAAGGACTGTTCCTCGAGGGATAGGAGCAGTATGTTAGGACTCCAGCCACATCTCCTGCAGACAAGATTCTCACTTCAGCTGAAAGCTGAACACTTCTGCATAAACATTTCTGCATGTTGGCCCTAACAGTAATATCTAATGAAGAACAATTAGTCATTTTCTATTCTTTTGAGAAAATAAATTAAATGAGGATAAAGAATAGGGGGGTGGTATGAATAAAAAGAAGAAAAAAAAGTGGAGAAAAGAGGAAGGATGGAAGGACATAATTAAACTATAAAAGAAAAATATAAACAAAATTGAAACAAACTCAACAGACATTCTCTTCCTACAAGTGTTTATGAACATGGAAAGGAACCCTTTATCATTGACTCTTTCCTGTACTTATTCATCTGAGATATGTTTTCAGGAAGTGAGGTTTTTAATTTGTATGATTTTTCATGGAGGGAAGCCGGAGAGGGGAGCAAAGGGGAACATAAAAAAATTAAGATCTGTTATGTACGTGTAACAACTCTTCACAATGAACGTGATCATTATGTGCAAATAAACACGTACTAATAAAAATAAATATAAAAAAAGATTTTTCAGTAATACCAACCTCCCTTTTCAGATTAAAAAACTCCAAAAACTGGTTAGAAAATATGCATTAAACAAAAATTTTAAAGTATTAAGTGACGTCATTGCCTTTCTCCCTTGAAACTGATAATAAAATTTTTTTCTTCTTTTTCTCCTTCTTCTTTTTTAAACCAGCTACACAGGAAAGTGTTGGTTGGCCTCAAAAACCTTGTTGCGACCCGGATGCTCCAAAGTCAAGATCCTCCACAGACAGGAAATGCCTTTGCCAACTCCAAAGTCTCCTTCCAGCAGCCCTCTCCATTGTCTAAGGAGATTTGTGTACATCTGACTTCTGAAGGTTTCCCCCCTGCAACTGAATCAAAGAGCTATCTCAAAAGAAGAGACTCACTGGTGCTTTCTAGCTTTTCTGGCTAACATTTGGCACCCATTGGGTGCCAGGTATTAATGCCACTCCAGGGGAGGCCCTCAACCAGCAAAGGAGGTGCAGAGGACTTCACCTGCCCTAGTGCCATCTCTGTTCTTATCCACCACAGTATAAATTCCGTAGAGACAGGGCTTCCTAAAGCCACATCTGAAGGAGTAGCTGCTATTCTGTAGACCTTGGAGCTAATACTTTGGTGGGTGGGAGGAATCTACGAAGTGTTTGTCATCAGGGTTTAACAACAATATCAAAAAAATATATCAAGGGACAAAATTAGATTAGACACAGAGAATCCAGCTGGGATTTCATGAAACTCAATGGGATGAAAAGTAACTGTTAACACAACGTGTGAATATTTTGACCACAAGATACCACACTAGCCATTTAGAAACATCCTGGGTGGCTAGTTTTCCATATTCTGTCCCATGTTACCGTTAGTCACATAACTATCACTTCTGATCAAAGATTTAAAAGACTGTTATTAGATTTTAAAGAAAAGTAAAAGGATGACCTTTTAAGTGAAATGGGAATTTTGGTGCACCCTGTCCCCAGCAAAGTGCATTTTCCTCCCAAGTCCAAATATTCAAGTTTGCTTGAATTCCTGCCCTCCCCCCATTTAACTAAGATGAATATTCACAGTAATAAAACCACAAACACTAAGTTTGTCAGAAATGTTGAAAGAGAATAGGTACTTTCACTATCAGAGATGGTTTCCTCTTTTCCCACAAGATGTCTTATCAGCTTTCACCCTGAGAAAACCATAAAAAGTAAGAAAAAGAAACCTTATGCAATAGTTCTCTAAATAAAATACTACACAACAGGCTAGTCATCCCTAAAAGTGATGTTGTTTAAAGAGTCAAAGTACATCATCCAACAAAATCAATATCCTATTAAGTTAGCAAGGTTTCTGAATATCAAAGAGCAACAAACTGAATAACTTAAAGTATAAGTACACGACCCAGGGGATTAATCACACACTGTCATGGTGAAATTAGGGCAATTCTTCCAATCATTAACGTTTTGCTTACAAAAATGTGCTTTTCTGTTTGTCTTTCTGCTAAATGATAACCGTTTTCAAGTTGAATCTCCTGATAAAAAGAGTTAAAAAACAAGACAGGAGCTGTGCTGTAAAGGTCATACATGCCGCTTCAACATGAAATAGCCAAAAGACAAACAAATAAAAAAATGCCTGGATTGTAGGAAGAATTTGTAAATATTCACTGGCAGTCTATAATAGGGCACTTTAGAAATGCTAATGCCAACTTGCATCCTGAGAATACTGTACCTCTTCCAGTTAACATGCTCTTGATTCTTAAGGACATGTTTAGTTTAGACTGTGAGCAACTTGAAAAGAATTAGGGTTAGCTTTAAATTGGAAAATAGCCTGGATTAAGGAATTGTCAACTTTAAAACAAGACTTCACTCCTCAAGTTTTCAAGTATCAATCAATACATGGTGTTTCTCTGCTTAATAGTCATGATACAGTTACTCATAAGAATAAATATTAACCAGAGGTTATCTGCAGAGGAAAAACACACGTACAGATTTCAGGATTACTTTAATTTAATTCTAGGTCCACAAGCCTTCCATTCTCCAAAAATCTGATACACACAGTCCCTATTTCAGATAAGATTGATTATGGCCTTTGAAACCTTGATGTAACTTGAAAGCTTCGAGTCAGCAGCTGATGGGAAGGAAAACTCTCCCACTGGGTGGCTGTTTTGAGCTCTAATACGGGGAGAAAATGTAGAATGGGGGGAAAATCAAGAGCATGAACTGAGTTGGCAAATGGGGAGCAGGAGAAGTCGTGTATTTCAGCTAGACCATCTTTGTTCTACAAATGAAAGCAATGAGGCCAAGAACTAAAACTCCAGTGCAAATCTTCAAGTTTCCAGGCCTATCCACATCTCTCTGCCTAAGAATCAGCACTCAGTCTCGAAAATCAAAAACACCTGCAATTCCAGGGGCTTTTGTAGAAATCTGCGGAGGGAAGATGTAGCAATCTGCTAAGAGAAATGATTTTTTCACTGTCTTTGCCTGAGGGTCCACATCTGGGCAGCCACATCCCTTGTCAGCCAGATCAGGGTAGAGTCATTCTGTCCCAAGGCCTCACCCAGTTTCACCACAACTGGAGGGTTGCATGGAGGGAGAGATTTCTAGGCCTCTTCCCCACAGGTCTTTGTTGTGGTTTTTCTGGAATGCCAAAGACCTGATGTCCCAGCTAAACAGGGAGGTGGCTGCAGGCTAGCCATATCCAGGACTGTTAGAAGCCTCAGATATGTCCCCCTTTGTCTCAGCACCTTCATTTTCCTAAGTCCCACAATAACCGGTCTTGCACCCTGAACCCTCCTCTAGCCATTAAACTTCACTGCTACCACCCAGGACACTCCCTGGTTCCCATAATCTCTCTCCCTCCTCCTCCCTCTCAGCTCCAACCCCCAACCCAAGGTTGAGCTGTCCCAGTTGCTACCCACACTAAAAGCACCTTAGACAATGGTTCTCAAAGTGTGCTCTGGGCACCAGCAGCTTTGGCAAAACCCACACTCTTGTAGAAACTCAAATTCTCTCTCCCATCCTAGAGCTACCAATCTGAGCTCTGGGGATGATGGGGCAGAGAGTTTCAAGCCCCGTTGGTGATTCTGAAGCTGCCTCAGCAGGAGAATCCTGCCTTGACGCTACCTCTCCGCTCGCCCCAACCCCGGCGGCTTGGCCTAGCAGAGGGCCTCCGGAGCCTTCACGGATGACGCGGTGTTGACTCACATCGGTCAAGGTCAGCGGCCCGGACCAGCCGCGCTGCCCAGGACGATCGATGGGCTCGGGCGAACCCGCCTGCCTCTGCTTGCCGGGCCAACTCGTCCATTTCGGAAAGGAGGGTAGGAGATATCCGGCTAGCAGAAGCCGCACCCAGCACCCCCACCCCACCCGGCTCCCGCCAAACTCCAAACTCACATTCGAGGGACCCTAGTCCACCACGCCAGTCCGCTGCGCCGCCAGGATGCACGGAGCGAGAGGCCCAGAGAGCTCCGCGCCCAGAATTCCCAGTCCCAGAGCACCCCCCTGGCACCCCGGAAGGTATTCTAAGAAAAGGTGTGTGTTTTGGGTTTGTTTGTTTTAAACCCAGAGAATGTGATGTCTCACAAGGTCAGTCGTCTCAAGGACAGATTTATTTTATAGACAATGAACTCATTTTAAAAAATTCTGGCCATTGTTTTTACAGTGAACAATTCTATATACACGTTATACACACTGTCTGATGTAAAACACAATATCTACAATCTACTTACACTTAATCTGGAATTTCTAGTTCATCTGAGATTGTTAGTCACCGATGAGTCAGTTTCTCTGCCTGTAGGACAGCACTATCCTCTTAACACCTCTGTCAAACAGGTACTAAGTGATAGAGCAAAGCAAGTATTTAAGAGCCTTATCAGCTCTGCTCTGAATTGGTTGTGGATTTAAGGCAACAGTTAAGAATATCATATAAAAGTAAAGACCATTTCCTTTTAAAGTATTCCAAGCTGCCTGAAATATGGGCCCCTTTTCCAAGGCACTGGATTTGAGGGTGCTTTCTGCTTTGCCATTAAGTAGGACGTAAATACAGATTACAGAGTCATTCAAGAAGAGCCCATTAAAATCTTTAAAATTATAACTTAAAAAATTTAACAAAAGTTCAAAATTACTTTTTATAAATAGAAATAACAATTTACTTTTTTTCTAAAAAGGGCATGAATTTTTATCAAAACAACCTAAAATCAGTACATACACCATTTGTTAAATTAAAATTAAGGCTTCAAGGTAACTTTTCTAATTAACCAGTGCACCAAAAATTTTTAGGTATCCAGAATACTAGAAAATGGGTTTTCCTTTCTCTTATAGTTTTCCAGTTCTTCTGTGAAGAATTTCTACAGCAAAATGTTACTTCCCAGTCCAGTTTTTTGAATGCTGGTGACCATCATCCAGCGTTAAAATAGCTTTTATCGCCTTCAATGTCCACTTCCTGGTCAGAATTCTCTGAAATCTCTGAATCAAGGTCTTCCTGGGAGGCAGGGGAGGGTGAACACTGTGAACTATCCAAAGAAGCACCTTTATTCTCTTCACTGGGCAAGTTTTGCCTCTGGTCGCAGGGATTGTCCAAACTTTCCAGTTCCTCCTTTTTATTGCTTTGAGGGTTCTCCTGGATGAAAGGGATGAAAATGGAAATAGGTAGGACCATGAAATATGGAGAAGAGGCGTATATCAAAATGTCTTTTCATCCTGCACCATACTTTTTTCGTTTATTAAATGTTTTCAGTTATAATCTTTTCATTTGGAAAATACATTGTGATTCTTTCTTGATTTGAAAGAAATAAAAGTATGAATCACAAATATAAGTGTAAATGTACTGTATCAATGGAACACTTAATCCTTTTATACCTAGTGCCCCACTTTTGGAATGGCATGTAACAATGGAACATAATAAAAAATTTTCTCTTCAAATTCTTATTCCTTGAATTTTCTAGATAACATATGAATTTCATGTAGAAATTCAAAAAATTGCAACCTTCAGCATAAACAGTTAATACCACCCTAGACCCATGGTGTCAGGATTCTTAAAAATTTGAGGGGGAAAACTCAAATCACAACAGCTGCACATTATCTTCATTCTTTAAATATTTAAATCTTGCCAATTAACACAGGCTTATAGACATTTTAAGAACACAAATGTTAGGGATTGGGGCCTGTACAAGGCCCCAGATTCAATCTCCAGCACTTCCTCCCACCCCAAAGTGGTGAATTAAGAAAGTTTCCAAATTATTAGATTGAATTATTTTTCATTCATTTTCTAATGTAAATATACAAACATGTACACACAAATACATAGCAAGTGACAAAATCATGGCAAAGAAAAATATGTAAGTAGAAGAATGTTGCTGAGAAGGGAGAGAATTAACTAAAATTTGCTTAAAATCTAGAGGAAATTTCTGAAAAATATTCCCATATTATATAGAAACTATCCTCGGAAAAGTAGAAACAAGCCTTTGAACAAGAACTAAATAAGTTAGTGAATTTTTAATCCTGTGCTTGTCTAAAATGAATATTAATACTACACAGAAGAAAAATATGATATGCTGTTTTTTAAAACAATATAAAGTAATACATTCAAGTTTTCAACTGTGTAACAAATGCACAAGGTCAGAGCCTGAGAAGAAATCTGCAAACATGTAAATCATGTTAGAATAATAAAATTACGGAAATTTTATTTTCTGTTTTAAAATGATCTTTCTTTGGGATATCATCTTGTTCTTAATGGAAAAGTAATGATCAATAAATTTAACAACCCACATTAAATTTCCTCACCCATATTATTATTTCAAAATATTGTATTTATTGTTTAAAACGGGAAAATTAACAATTCAGCAATTGTCAGATAACTTTGGAAACATATCCAGATTAGGATATCAACAATAAATCTTCAGCTTTAAACAAATAGAGCTTCCTTAAAAACTGAATAGCCCTTTCCTTTTTATCATATATTGCGTAACAAGGTCACTGGAAGAAAGACTGTTAGAAATTTTAAACTACTTTCCAAACAGGCTTGGATATTTTCTTACATGTTTTATATTCATTTTAAGAGTTGGCATTAGATGGAAAATAATTTTTAAACTTTTTGATATTTTATTCTTCTTAAAGACAGCACAAACAAGACTTAAAGGTGTTTGTGTCCTTATATTTACCCTTGAGTTCTGCCGGGTTTTATTATGGCTGTGTAAAGAAAAGAAACAATTTTCTCCCAAAGATAACTGCTTAAATCATTTACTGTCAATTACTTTATCTTTCCTGCGTTAATTAGATAAACAACATATGGGGTTTATAAAACAATTAGCTGGGAGTTTTACTAGCCAGTGTGTGAAAACCCAAGCATAATTGATATAGGAACTGCATTAGGTGCTTTTAGCATTATTGCCACCTGAGCAACTCATCCTGAATTTCAGCAGGACTATTTGCCTTTTTAATCAAGGTGAAGAGGTTAAATAGTCTCTCAAATGACTTTTGCATACAACCCATAACAGGCCTCGCATTGAGATAACATGATACAAATATTTATTCCCATAGAAACAGAACTACTGCGTTGATACCTGTTTTAGTCTTCTCCATTTAGCGCGTCGATTCTGAAACCAGGTTTTGACCTACAGGAAAGAGAAAGAAAACTTATCAAGAGCCCAGAATCCGGAGGAACTTGGGCAGGAGAAGAGAAAGAAGCAGATCCGCGACTGGGGAGCCAACCAACCCTCCAAATATTGAACAGTATCTCAGTGCAACGTGGTTTCTCCCCATTCTGCTGCCCTTGGTCCTGGTGACCCCGGCCGCTCGAGCCAGGGGGCGCTTACCTGTCTCTCGCTGAGCTGCAGCATCTTGGCCAGACGCTTCCGCTCTGGCGGGGAGAGGTATTTCTGCGTTTCGAATTTCTTCTCCAGCTCGATGGTCTGGTCGTTGGAGAACCTCACCTGGCCACCTTTCCTTTTATGTAGAGGTCTCTGCAAGAAGGGACTCCAGAGCACCGGCTTGCCTAGCGCAAGGAGAGTAGTGGTTAGCAACCGCCCTGGAGCTGGAGCCCTCTGGGGCACCCTCTAGACCACCCTGGCGGTGGTGATGAAGTGAGGGAGAAGACGCAGGAAGCCACTCGACCTGACCTACTCATTACAACCCCAGCACAGGGACCCCACGGGCTCCCACCAACCAACACATACCCTGACACACGCAGACGAACACCCAAAGTCACAAACTACACTGTATAGGCACACACTGAGCACCTCGTACACTGGGACACACAATCTTCATACTGATGACTAGGTAAGAACACAAATCTTTTCATCCCCAAACAAATGCTCAATGCCGGCTGGGCTTAAAACACCATGACAACTCTTTCAAAAGTTGGTCTGGAAATTATGCACAACTTTTTGTACCTCTCAGTCCTCTCCGTTGCTGAAACGCGCTTTCCAGAGACGCTAGTGTGTGGGTTTTGGGGAGGAGTGGGGCTGCTACAGCACCCTGGGCCTGGCTTCGTGAGAAGCCCGGGTGCTGGGAGCCGCACTAGGCCGCGCTCGGAGCCTCCAATCCTGGCCTGAAGGCGCCGCGCCTCCTCTGATTTCACACTCGGCCCGCGGGGGCGGCCAGTTAAAACCACCCCATGGACTATGGCAACATTTCCGTCAATGTGTTTCCTGTTGGTCTATCACGAAAAACCCTTTGCTTCCTCCTGCGCGGTCCCAGAAGTCACCTAAGGAAACCCAGGGCGCGATCTGTGAAAACGTTCGTCCTCAAGCCTGGTCGGGCTGAGGGTCCGCTCCGGCCCCCACAGGGGACAGAGCCACCGGGGCCCTGGCACAAAACCCAGTAGGCTGGGATAAAAAAAACAAACAAACACAAATATAGTAAATAGCCTTTTTAGAAAATGTAACTCACACATCCCAAATCTTGTTAGCGTTGAGAAGCCAAAGTGGACTAAGTTAGACTAGAGACCCTGCCATTATAATGCCGATGAAGCTGCCAATAACAGTGTTGATTTAAAACTCTGGTGGCCCAGGGGAAGCTCCCCTTTCCCTTAACTACCCTAGGGCTTCACATCCTAGGGGCCCCAAGGGCAACCCGCGTCCAGACATTTATGGTGGCTTATTTCTTAGGCTGCGCACGGACGGGGCAAGTCCCTCAAACTGCCCAGTGCGCTGCTCTTCCTAACTGGTGCCCGAGGTCTGCACTTTCCTGCTCTAAAGAGGTGTCCGTCAGTCCGTCCGTCGGTGCGTCTAAAGGCCTGTGCCTAAGCGCTTTGAAAGCTGGCATTGTTTTTTCGAGATTTTGCTTGCGTCAGGCTTCAGACTGGTGCAAAACAGCCTCGAGAAAAAAAAAAGGAAGCAACTGGTTATTTTAGCTGCCATAAAGTCACATCCCACACAGAGGAAATGAACAATATCAGAAAAACGGATCCCGGCTATCAGAAGTCGAGTGTTTCCTGAATTTGTCTGTATTGAGGATGTCGATAAAATAATCAGCAGCGTGCACTACTCCGGGGGAAGGGTCTGCTTCATGCAGCCAGGAAAACACTTAACAGCTTCTGAAACCAGATTTACTCCTATCGAGAAGTCAAGATTTCCTGTATGAACGGAAAGGGTCAGGCTCTTTCACTGCACAAGCTTGTTGAACCAAGTCCAGCCTCGTAACCGCCCGGGCCCGGCAGCTTCCCTGCCCTTCTGGGGCAGGGCCGGGGTGCCTGGACACCGTCCTCCCCGTCCGTGTTGCTGGGGTGCCCCACCCTGGGTGACACGCGCTGCCGCAGGCTGCCCTCCGCAGCCAGCTCCCGACGCCCTCCCAGGGCCGCGCGCCCCGACGCCTGCAAGGTGCAGGAAAACCAATCTGAGTCACTGTGCGGTTAGCGCGGGCTGCGCGCCCCCGGGGTTCGCGCCTCCAATCCCCGCGCGCGCCCGAGAGCCGCTTTTCAATCGTTTTGGCCACAACTTTCAATTGCCTCTCCCCTCCGCCCCCGCCGCCTCCCGGGCGCTGCCACCTGCCGGGTGGCGCCTTCCTAGCAGTCGCCTCTGCTTGGCCCCGCCGTGACCCGGCCGCCTTACCCAGGGGGTCGTGGCGGAGCAAGGCGTGCGTGTAGTCGTTCACCGTCCGCGGGAAGGGGTACAGAGGGCCTCCGAGGCCGCCCGGGCCGTAGGCGGCGGCCAGCGCGGCGGTGGGGTGGTGCGAGAAGGCTGGGTGGATCGGCGTGGGCTCGTACACCGGGGTCCGGTAGGAGGACACGAGGCTGGTGAAGGAGGAGTTGGGGGACGGCAGCGTGGGGGTGGGCGTGGGGGCGGCGGGCCCGCGGCCCAGGATGTCTTCGATGTAGAAGGGCGTCGGGTGCGCGGGCTGCAGCAGCGGGGTGGGCGCGTACAGGGGCACCCCCCCCGCCGCCGCCGCCGCCGCCGGCCCGGGGTGCGGGTACTGCATGGCTCCTGCGCTCCGGGCCCTCGGAGAGCTGCCAGCCCGCGCCGCGGTGCTACATTTATCGGCGCCCCGAGCTCCCGGCGATAGGCTCTGCCGGCCGCGGGGTGGGGCCGGGCTCCTGGTCCCCTTCCTGCCGCCCGGCCCTGCGGCCAATGGCGCTGGTCCCGAGAGCCGCCTCCCGCCCCCACCCCTGGCCCGCCCCCGCCGGCCGAGCTCCACGCCCCCGGAACGCTCTAACTCGGGGCTCCGAGGACCCTTCGCCTAGCTAGGTGGCCTCCGCCGAAGTCGCCACTGGGCACTCCAGGCGTCGTAGCCGTAGACGCCCTTCAGGAAAGGCCGAGGCGCGTCCGTCGGAAGAGACAGGAGGGCAGCAGCTGCCAGGAACGCTGACCCCGGCGGCCATAGCCCCAGCTGGGAGCTTGGTCCAGGCCTGAGTCCAGAGTAGGGACAGCTTGCCCTAGGCGAGGAGCGACCGGATTGGGCTGGGTGGCTTCGCAGTCCCAAGAGAACCCTTCCAGGACGGTGCGCTCCCTGGAATAACGGTGACGCTGGTTATTGCCCGGGGCTCCTCTTACACTCGCAACTGGAGAGTGCCCAAGGCTCCTAGAGCTGCTCCAAAGAGAAGAAACTCCGCCCTTAGCTGCATTCTGGCGGGGTTCAGGCGACTAGACTTCAGGTGCTCCAGCCTCAGGGCGCTCCAGCCTATTTCACTGGGGAGCTCCTGGACCCCAGCCATCTCTGGGATGCTGGCAGAAGCTGCTCAGGACAGGACGCAAGGGGAGGACTAGGTCGAACAGCACCAGGCAGAGGCTATGAAGTCCTCTTGGATGCAATGGGGGATGCTCTGTGTCCTTTCTCCCCAGCCTTGGGGGTCACAGCTGCAGGCAGACGGGATCCTCCGTTTTGCACCTGCTTTCTGTTAAAGGTGGGGCGCTGTCCTTCCTAGTGCAGCGTGGCCTCAGCTCTGTGCGCCTCTGCGCGCCTCCTGTGCAAAGGGCCAATTTCTTGATTGACGCCCTCCTTCGGTCGTCACACCTAGCAGTGTGCTGTTTCCGCTAAGGTTCTATATTAGTCCTGGAAATAGAAAGATTTCCGACCTTTTTCTATAGGATTTTTAAAATTATTATTAAATCTACATCTTTGAACTGTTTCTCCAACTGCAGTGGGACTGAAGTAGGGAGACTGGACCGGGAGCCGGACTGCTTGGGTTCGAGTTTCACTTCGCACATTTTTGTTGAACAACTGCGGTGTGCAGCGAACAAGACATATAATCCTTGTCCTCACGGAGGCAGGAAACAAATTTAACACAGTAACATACATGTGCTAGGAAGGAGACGTGCACAAAGAGCTGAAACCTTATAACAAGAGAACATCACTTAGTTGTGGAGGTGGGGAGAGGGTCTTGGAACTGTAGGGAAGGGAAAGACTTCCCAAAGGGTTGAGGTTTGAAAGATAAGTAGGTGTCAACAAGACTAGAGTGAGAGACAGGAACATTCCAAGTCCAGAGACTTGGAAAGAGTGTTGTTAGCTAATAACGACACTTGGTCAATTCACCACCCTGAGCTTTTCTTTTCTGAAAGACACTTGACTTGTCCATGCCTAGACATAGGCATCTTTCAGGATCAAATGACAGGCAAGAGCTACAAGCACAGACAAACCTAGTGAGTGTAATGTACTATCATTTGAGTTAAAACCTTGGGAGTAAGAACATACCTATCTCTGTGTTTGTCCTATTATATAACAAAAAATTAATAATATTGGTTGTCCAAATAACATTGGCTGAAGACAGGGATGGGGCTGAAGGGAGAATGTGTATCCCATGAATATTTCAAGAATTGAACCATATGCATGTGTGACCCATTAATACTATAATTAAGTCCTTGAATAAGTGGCTGATTGTAAATCTGAGGCAGGAAAGGTACAACATGCACAAGAAACCATGTTGCCAGAAATCATGGAGGGTGGGGAGGCTACCTTGAAGGGGCTTGCTTTGGCTAAATTTGGGGACATTATAACACACTTCTGAAACCCTGTATGAGCTCGTGGTAATAAAGCAAGAGAAAGGGGTAGAGGGTGGGAAAACTGGAAGAATGCCAGCTAACAAATGTAGAAAGTTGATAAAATCAGAAAATATAACATTTCACTCAAAATCATCCTTGGATAGCAAAAGTAATGTGTGAAATGTTAAAGATGAGGAATCTCACAAGGTCTTATGGTATCAAGTTGATTGGACTCTAGGTTTTTAAAAAATATATTAAAAAACTTGTTCAAGGATAATGAAGGAATGTGAGTATGAATTGTATGTTAGTTAATATTGAATATTAAATATGAATTGTATGACAATATTAAATTAGTGTTGTCTTGGGTGTGATGTTAGTATTGTGAGTTATATTGGAAAATATAATTCTTCTCTAGGTTTTAAAGTTTTTAAAGTTTTCAACATGAAAGCTGGGAAAAAGTATGATTTTGAATGTTAAAAATGAAAGCACTGTTTCATTTTTTTGAAGGTAAAAATTATAAATTATCTGTTAAGTCTGCCTATAATTTTAGGTAGCACCTTGCCCCTGGAACCATCAGTAGAGGAGTTTTGGGGAATCATCGGGCTGTGTGTGGGTCAGCTCTGATGTCTGTAGACTCCACCAGCCATCATTCTCATTGTGTAGCCTGCTGGAGAATTTGATCTGTTCTGTGTACCAAGAACAGACACAGGTTCTGGGGACCAAGAAAGGACAGTTACTGTCTGAACTTCAAATATCCCTTCAAAAGTTTTATTTGGTCTTCAAAGATGAGGACCTCAGTGAACTAAGCAAATAACTAAGTATTTTTCTCACAAATGTTTTCCCCTCATTTTATTTTTCTTCATTTTTGCCCCTTCCGCCTAGCGAGTAACCGGAATAATTACTCCTGTTCATTTACAGCCTTTACAGAAATCACTAGGTAGCCTTCATACACCATCTTCAAAAATAGTGTGAGTTGATAGTACTAGTTTATTCTGGGCTTGATGCAGCCACAAGCCAAGAAGATCTAAATCAACAAACATCCCCCCAAATATTAAAATGCTAGAAGAATGATCATTAATAATCACTAATACTAGGGAAATTATCTCTAATCATTAAATAATCACTAATAAAGGAAGCATCACTCTTTTCTTTGATGTCACCACAGACCTTGGGAAGTGGATGTAGACCTTTAAAAAGGCAGTGGTATAACATTCCAAATCAGCTACATAATCCTCACCAGCAAATTGAAGCACTTAATTCTGTTAAGCTATATAACACTACCTTTTCTAAATCCAGTCATCAGATCCATGTTCACTTTGCTGTAGTTAAAAAAAATTACAACCACATTTGTGAATGTCACATTTATTGAACTACATAATTTTTAATATCACTTGTGTGGGTTTTATAGTTTGTTTTATTGTTTTAAAAGTCATTTGGGGCTCTAAAAGAACTAGATTTTTCCAACATTGTCCTTATGATTTTTTTTTCACACAGTCAGAACTAATAAAACAAAACTGTTGTAGCTATTTAATTCAAAATCTCTTGGAGTTTCAATATTTTTTCTCTGCTGGATACTAAAACCAATAAAGCTACATGAGATTTTAATTATATACCGAATTAAACAAGACTCTCTCCAAAAATTTGGCACCATTTATTTTCATCATTGTACAAAGGACCAGATTTTGTAAGAAAAGGTAGTTCTCACCTCTAATTTATCAAGTAAGAACTTAGGTAAATTTTTTGCAACTTATTTCCAATAATTAAATATATGTAGAGGTAAAATTCCAAATTAGCAGTGGCTTGAAAGCACAAATGGATTTTGTTATAGCAATTTAGTTCCATTTCTACTTATACTGCAAGACTTATTACCTTTGAGTGTTGGAATGACAATAATTTTTGTTTTTATTTTTTATTTTTATTTTTGCAGTACTGGGGGTTGAACCCACAGCTTTCACACTGAACTACATCCCCAGGCCTTTATTATTTTTTATTTAGAGACAAGATCTGGCTAATTTGCCCAGGCAGGACATGAACTTACAGCCTTGCCTCATCCTCCCTAAGAGCTGGAATTAGAGACTTGAGTCACCACACCAAGTGGAATGACAATTATTTATTTATTTATTTATTTATTTATTTATTTTTGGTACTGAGGATCGAACTTGGGACCTTGCACTCTCGAGGCAGGAGGCCGAACCACTGAGCTAAATCCCCATCCCTGACGATAATTTATTAAATCTCATATCAAATTGTTTTATCTTATTTAGTATTTGACAAAATCTAATTAGTATTTTAATGGCTTATTGACTTAACAAAATGACAGTCTGATCAAATAGAAATGTTTCATCCATGTGATGAATGGGACCAGAGCCCGAAATACATGGGTGGTAACCAATAATTACTTTATCATCTCTTCACCCGTGCGCTCTTCCCTCATTTTTACTGGCATTCTGTTTATTTGTTTTATTTGCTTTGTTTTGGTTTGGTTTGGTGGTGCTGTGGATCAAGCCCCCATCCACACATGCTAGGCAGGTGTTCTACCACTGAGGCACACCCCCAGCCTCCTTCCCACATTTTACATACTACAATGTGTATCACATAGCATTGTGAAACAGGTGAATTTTACTGACCATGGATCCTTAGGTAGGATTTATGATATTTATTTATTCAATATAAAAGTGATGAAGTCTGCCTGTCTTGCAAGCACAAGGTCCCGAGTTCGATCCCCAGTACCAAAATAAATAAATAAATAAATAAATAAATGTGATGAAGAACTCAAAAAGAGCACAAGAACTGAATAGGCATTTCTCCAAAGAGGATATTCAAATGTCTAATAAGCACATGAAAAGATGTTCAATGTCATTAATCATCAGGGAAATGCAAATAAAAACCACAGTGAGCTACCACTTCTTACATACTAGGATAGCTACAATAAGTTTTTTAAGCAGCTTTTTTTTTTTTTTTTTTTTTACCAGGGATTGAACTTGGGACCTTGTGCTTGCAAGGCAGGCGGTGGAACCACTAAGCTAAATCCCCGGCCCCACACAATAAGTTTTTTCAAAAACAAGTGTTAATGAGGATGTGATAATTTCAAACCCTCACACTTTGCTGGTAGCAATGTAAAATGAAGCAATTGCTTTGGAAAACAGCCCAGCAGTTCCTGAAAAAGTTAAACATGGAGTACCAGTTCCAGTGGAATACTGTAATTCCATTCCTAGGTATATATGTACCCAAGAAATGAAAACATGTTCACACAAAAACTTGTTCACAAGTGTTTGCAGCAGAATTCTTCATGATAGCCAAAGAGTGAAAACAGCCAAAAACTTGAACAACCCAATGTCTATCAAGTGATGAATGGATAAATAAAATGTGGTATATCCACACCATGGAATATTATTTGTTAATGAAAAGGAATGAAGTTCTGTACACACTACAACATGAAAGAACTTTGGAAATATATTTTTCAAAAGAAGCAAGTCACAAAATACCATATATAAAATGTCCAGAATATTTGAATCCCTAAAGACAAAAAGTAGAGTTGTCTAGGGCTAGAAAAGTTGGAAGTATATGAGGGACAATTGCTAATGGAGTCAGGACTTTTTGGGGGGATGAAAACATTCTAACAGTTATTGTGATTGTTACACAACTTTGTGACTATCTTAGAGAAAAACACTTTAAATTGTATGATATATGAATTATATCTCAGTATTATATAATTTTAAATAATGTAAGGATGTCATGTGGTAGCCAGTAATGTGACATACAATAATTTTTAACAAGTGTTAAAATATCCCAAGTGAGATTTTAACATATTATCTAAGTCTAAGGAGGTACAGCAAAATTCCTAGGCACCAACCTTTGAGAAAGTACCAGAAATGATGGACAGGGATTCTGGCTGTGTGGACCATGGGACTTTCTAATCAGCAGCCCAACCTGCTCCCTTGCATCCTATGCACCTTCATATTATCATTTTGTCACCAGTGAAGTGCCCTTCTTTTTTTTTTTTTAATTTTTTTTGAAGTGCCCTTCTAATGACCCAGAAAGGAGAGGAAGAACTTCATTGCCAAGGGAGCAAATATCTGAAGGAAAAAGGCAGACCAGATTCTAGTCCTGATTTTTAAATTTTCATGAAGTCATTTTAGATTTTATGGGCATAAAGTTCTCCTGTTCTTAACTCTAAAGATTCTATTCTTAGAAAAAGCAAAAGGCAACAAATGGCATGATGCCAGGCCAACAAAGCATTCACAAGACCTATGTTTTTCAGGGATGCTAGTGTGTGTGTATTTGTTTCTGTGTGTGTTTGTATGTGTGTATGTGTTGGGAGGGGGAGAGAGGTTGGTTCAGAGAATGCTGGCTGGAGGGACATTGTGGAGATACAAAATATGGGGCTTTACCAGCACTAGGGATGATCATGCCCTAGAAAAATGGAGAGTAAAGACACTGCAAGTTAACCTACAGGAGCTCCCCCTCCTTTTCCACAGACTTCATCTAAATTCAAGGATTATCTGGCTTCCTAAAGTCACACTTATCCCTCAGCTGTGAAATGGACCTGAAATAATGACTTATTTAAGACATCAAAGAAGTTGTGACTATTAAGAAAGGTGGGAAACATTACTCATACCAAGGTTTGATTCAGAAAGGAAATTAGCTGAAATTACAGGTCTCACAAGAAACATTGCTCACTTAGAAGAAAACTGAATAATGGTGGGTACCTAGGGGACGATGAGATAGCAAGCGGTGGTATGCAGTATACCATTTTTACTATTTGATTTTTGAATCCAGTCTCTGGCATGTAGCAGGGGCTCAGTAGATATTTTTTACAACATCAGTGAGTGGAGTGAAACAAACAATGTTTCAACTGAGTTTTGATTCTTTTCTTTTCCTTCTTTCCCTCCCTCCCTTCCTTCTTTCCTTCCTTTCCTTTTCCTGTGCTGGGATTAAAACCCAGAGACCTGTGGACTCACACATATTAGGCAAATCTGAATATCTTTGGGTTCCATTTCCTTAAAAGTTACATATGAACTACAATAATAGCTCTTTCATCATAGTGCTATGAGGATTAAATGAATTGTTATGTGTAAATCACTGACATACCACCAACCACTCAGTAACTACTCATTAAGTGGCAGTTGTGGTGGTGATGATGATGATACTGTCACCAATGACAACTACAATAATGATGGAGGAGGAGGAGTCCAAGGGGCTTTTAATTCTTTTTTAGTAAAAAAAGCATCTCTCTAGCAAATATTACTTGAAATTAATGCATAGCATTTGGATTTTGTATGTCTTTGACTAGAGGGAGAAATTTCAATAAGATATTCACCCACTATCTATTATATTAGATATAAATACCTAGTGGGGGATATAAAGATTAATCACAGACAAGGTTCCTTCCCTGTTATAATAGTATGGGCAAGTGTCCTGAAAATAAACTCAAGATTTATCTGTAAGAAATTTGATTAGAATGAACATATAACATGAAGATCCAAGGCTGGACATGCAATGAATCTGATACTCAAGTTTCTGTAGTTGTCAGTGTGGCAATGAGCCACATATCCCTAGACATCATTCTAATCTTCTTACCTTTTCTTTGCTTAGCAAATGGACTTTTGTATATTCTTCAGATATATTCAATTTTGTTTTAGCGTTATTAGTTCCTTGTAGATACAGATTGGTTTTTTGTTTTTGTTTTGTTTTGTTGGTACCAGGGATTGAACTCAGGACCTTGTGCTTGCCAGGCAGGCATGGCTCCACTGAGCTACATCCCTGGCCCAAGATGCAGATTTGTTTTATCTTCTTTTCTTTTTTGGGGGGGGTACTGGGGATCAAACTCAGGACCTTGCACTTGCAGGGCAGGCGGAAGAACCACTTTATGGATTGACCTTTGATTGTTTATAAATTGTTTTATTTTCAGTAAAAGAATACTTCTTGCCTTCAACTCTACTTTGATTGGTCTTATTAATTCCTTTCTAATTCCATCTGTTCTGCATTTCTTCCTGCTTCTTTTCCTGCTTTTGGATTATTTTATATAGTTCTATTTCCTCCTCTCACTAGCTTGTTAGTTTTAGATTATTTTACTATTTTTTATGGTTACCTAAGATAATTAAAATTTTACTTATTAAAGGCTAACATTTTCTTTATACTTTACTTACCAGAGTATATTATCAGATAAAGCCTTTTTCACGTCCCCAGAGGATTTTTTTTTTTTGCACTACTGAGGATTGAACCCACGAAGCACTGAGCTACATCTCTACATTCATTTTTTGCTTTTGTTTTTGTTTGGTACCGGGGATTGAACTCAGGACCTTGCGCTTGCAAGGCAGGTGGCAAAACCACTGAGCTAAATCCCCGGCCCTGTCTACAACTGTTTTAATTTTTTTTTTTTTTTTTTTGTACCAGGGATCGAACTTGGGTCCATGCACTTGCAAGGCAGGCAGTGGAACCACTGAGCTAAATCCCCGGCCCATCTGTTTTAATTTTAATTTTAATTTTGAAACAGGGTCTGTCTAAAGTTGTCTAGGCTGGCCTTGACTTTTGATTCTCCTTTCTCAGCCTCCTGAGTAGCTGGTTGTCCTCAAACTCATGGTGATCTTTGTTCCTCAGCTTCCTGAGTGCTGGGAATACAGGCATGCACCACTATGTCCAGCTTATATAGTATTATTTGAAGCCAAGTGTAGTGTAGCATGCCTGTAATCCCAGCACTTGGAAGGCTGAGTCAGGAGGATCACAGTGTGTTCAAGGCCAATCTGGTCTGCATAGTGAGACCCTGTCTCAAAAATAAAAAATAGTATTATTTGAATCTTCTGTTTCTTTCTTGATATTGCCTGCTTATTCTACTATTAAAAGTGACAAAATGGCCAGACATGGCCCATACTTGTAATCCTAGCACTCCAGAAGCTGAGGCAGGAGGATTGCAAGTTTGAGCCAAGTCTGGTCAAGTTAATGACATCCTGTCTCTAAATAAAAAAATGAAAAAGGGATGGGAAGCCAGGTGTGGTGATGCATGCCTGTAATCCCAGCACTCTGGAGGCTGAGGTAGAAGAATTGAAACAAGTTTGAGGCCAGTTTAGGCTACATAGGGAGTTCAAGATCAACCTGAACTACGCAGTGATACTCTCCCTCAAAAAAAAAAACAAAACAAAACATGAAAACAAAACAAAAAACAAGGGGAGAGGATGTGGGAGGGCAGGGCTGGGATGTAACTCCCTGGACCCTGGGTCCAATCCCAGTATGAAAGAAGAAAGAAAGAAGGAAAGAAAGAGAGAAAAGAAGAGAGAGAAAGAGAGAGAGAGAGAGAGAGAGAGACAGAGAGAGAGACAGAGAGAGGGAGAGAAAGCAAAAGAGAGAGAGAGAGAAAAGAAAAAGAGACAAAATGAAGTTGAAGCTCCAAATGCTACTTAAGTTACTTTCTACGTCTTCCTTCAATTCTGTCAGTTTCGGCATCATATATTTGAAGCTGTTGTTAATTACATATGTTTATAATTGTTACGTCTTGTGGATTAATTAATACTTTTATTAGTAAAATATGTCCCTCTTGCTGGGCACAGTGGCATGGATCCCAGCACTTGGGAAGATGAAGCAGAAGTCCAGGTATTTGAGATCAACCTGGCCACACAGTGAGACACCATCTCAAAGAAAAAGAAAGTCCCTCTTTATATCTAATAATATAAAATTTATCTTGGAGAATATTAGAACAGGCACTATACATCTCTTTTGGTTATTGAATGCACAGTATTGCTCTTACTATCCTTTTGCTTTCAACATATTTTTATCTTTGAATGTAAAGTATGTCTTGTAAAGAGCATACAGTGGAATTGCACAGTTAAAATTCATTCTGCCAATGTATTAAATAATTTTGATTGGAGTATTTAATCCATTTAATGTAATTACTAGTAAGAAAACATTTGTTTATTATTTTGCTGTTTTCTAAATGTCTTATGTCTTTTTCCATCATCTTCCATTACTGCTCTCTTTTTTAGATACTTTAATGTACTATTTTTAACTCTTCTCATTTCTTTTACTATACATATACTGTTTAGATAGATAGATAGATACTAATATACAGAGTCCACTAAAAATGTATACACACTTCAGGAAAAGAAAAACTTGTATAAATATTTTAATACTAAATTTATTGAGACATCATGAAATTAATACAAGTTACTTTCGGCCACTGCAATTAAAAGAGGTGCTCAAAGTGGTGGCCATTAGGTTCCAGACATTTATTAGTATAGCAAACTACTGCTTGGGTAACTGCTGCTTGGTCTTTGAGACTGCTGCACATGCATTTTCAATTTCTTCTCTAAGGGCCAGCAGTGTAGTGGGTTTTCTGCCATATACGTACGACATTCTCTCTGTAATATACAATCATATGAAGGTAACACTATCTGTTGAAAAAACAATCATACTAGTTTTCTTTCTATGAAATGTATACATTTGTGGGTGGACTCTATATATACATATATACTTTTGTTTGGAATGATTTCAATGTACATCTTAATTTAACAATCTACTTCAGATTAATACCAACTTAAAATCAATAGTATACAAAAGCTTGTTTCCATATAGCTGAGTTCCCTTCTCCCTTCTTACAATGTTGTCATACAAATTACACATTCATACATTGTGTGCCCATCAGCATAAGCATAGATTTATAGTTAAAGCCTTATGCAGCTTTCTTTTTAAATCAAATAGGAGGAAAAAAGAATCATAAACAAAAATATATATGTACTTTAAAAAATTTGCCTAGTTACCTTCATCAGTATTCTTTTTGTGTGTGTGTGGCACTGAAGATTGAACACAAGATCTTTTTTTTTTTTTTTTTTGGTACTGGGGATCGAACTCGGGTCCTTGCACTTGCTCATCAGGTGGCAAAACCACTGAGCTAAATCCCCGGCCCTGAACACAAGATCTTTACACTGAGCTACATCCTCAGCCCTTTTAAATTTTTTTACATTGAGCCAGGGTCTTGTTAAATTGCTCAGGTTGGACTCACACTTGAGCTCCTCTTGTCTCGGTCTCCCAAAGTGCTGTGATTACAGGCATGAACCACCATGTTCTGCTGCTCTTTCTTTTCATATGGAAACAAGATACTCTTAAGTATTGTTTCATTTCACTGAGACTCTTTTTAATAGTCCTTGTATGGCAGGTTTACTGATGTCAAATTGTCTCTTCTTGTGTGTCTTGGAATAACATATTTTTCTTCTTCTTGAATTATAGTTTTGTAGATGTAAGTCTTGGTTGATGGTATATTTCTTTCAGCACTTTGAATACCCTCTCATGGCCTTCTAGTTTCCATAGTTTGTGATGAAAAATCACTTCTCAGTCTTCTGAAAGGTCTCTTCAATGTGAGCAATTGTATTTCACTTTTCAAGATCCTTTTCTTTAGATTTTGACGGTTTGATCATGATATGTATGGATATGGATACTTTTTTAGTTTGTCCTACTTGGGGTTTGATGAATTACTTGGATATGTAGATTAATGTATTCTAGCAAATTTAGGAATTTTCTTCTATTGTTTGTTTAAGTAATCTTTCTGTCCCTTTCTCTTCTCTTCTAGGACTCCCATTATGTGTATATTGATATATTTGATGATATCTCACAGGTTTCTGATGCTTTGTACATTTTTCTTCTTTCTGTTCTTCAGACTAAGTAACCTCAATTGGCCCATCTTCAAATTTGCTGAGTCTTTTTTTTTTTATCAGCTCTGTTCTTGAGTACACATATTGAGTTTAAAAAGTTTTAGTTATTATACTTTGGAACTCCAGAATTTCTGTTTGGTTCTTTATCATTTCTGTTTCCTTATTGATATTTCTGTTTGTGGCGACATTACTCTCATGGTTTTCTTGATTTTTAAAGACATAGTTTCCTTTTGTTCTTTGAATGTAGAAGAGGAGGCCATTTCCTGATGTTGAATTGGACAACCATAGGTTAACTGGTCACTATGCTTGCTGAGAAAGATATATTGCATCTACAGCCACTGCTGTAATGCAAACTCACTAGAGCAAGACAATCCTCGAAAGCCCTGCCAAACCTCCCTGCTTTCCCTTCATTGCCCTGCTTATGTAATTATTTTTAGATTGATGGCTGTTTCCCCAGCAACTACAGTTGCTCTTTCCCCCTCCCCATAGAAACATAAAGATATATAAAAATGGAAGGAAACTTCTGTTTGAAGCTCTCTTGAATCCCTTGGAGCCACCAGCTAATAAAAAGCTGATTATGGGGGCGGGGATTTAGCTCAGTGGTTTCCCGCCTGCTGCGCAAGCACAAGGACCCAAGTAAGATTCCCCGGTACCACCCCCACCCCACCCCCAAAAGCTGATTTGCTCCTACTCCATGTCCGGTGATCTGTCCAGAGACCCCCACAGAGGTCATGCTTCAAATGCACTTAAAATAAGTAAAAAGGGCTGGCAATTTAGTTCAGTGATGCTGTGCCTGTCTCGAAAGCACAAGGTCCTGAGTCCGATCTCTAATACAAAAAAAAAGGTAATTAAAAAAATTTTTTTTGGTGGTGCTGGGAATCAAACCCAGGGCTTTAAATTTGTTAGGCAAGTACTTCACCAGTGAGCTATAACCCCAATCCTGATGTAAATTCTTTGTCTAGTGAATCTAACATTTTCATTTTTTTGGCATTTTCTACATTTCTCTGCTTCTTTTTCCCTGCTGATTATTTTCAACAAATGTCCTAGGGAAAATGCTGTTCTCACTGTGCAAGATCTAAATCAGGTTAAGTAAAGGGAAATCTTTTGAATAAGGGCTTCCAGAGGATTGCCAGAGAGTCCAAATAATGACAATTCTCTAGGAAGGGTGTTTTGGGGGGACTCCAAACCAGGGGCTAGCCAGTGACTGGTAGGCTATTGGCTTTCTCTACAATTATGGGACTGATGCTTTATAACTCTAATGAAGAGCTAAAAAGAGTGATGAGAAGGCAAGTTAAAAACACCACAAAACTCATCATTCTTTTTTTTTTTTTTCTTGTACCGGGGATCAAACTCGGGTCCCTGCACTTGTGCAGCAGGCAGTGGAACCACTGAGCTAAGTCCCCAGCCCCAAACTCATCATTCTTATAAATGAGTCAATCAATCAAGCAATGCTTGCTCCCTAGACTATTGCAAGCTTTTAATTTCCAGAATTTTGAAAATTTTGAAATGAACAAATTATCTCAAAGTTTTTCCTGTTTTTCTGGAAAAATGGATTTTCATGGAATCTTATTCCACCATTCTCACTGATATCACCTCCTTCAGTTCTTTGGAATTCATTGTTGTTGGTTTTGGTGCTGGGGATTGAAACCAGGGCCTCACAAATGCTAGGTACACGCCATATCACTGATGGAGTGGTATGTAGTTCTTTGAAGTTTATGTAGTTCTTTGAAGCTATCTCATGTAGTTCTCATGTAGTTCTTTGAAGCTATCTGTTGTCTGCTTTTTATTTTTTATTTTGAGACAGGGGTTTCTAAACCATTAATTTGCCCAGGCTGGGTTTGAACTTGTGATTCTCCTGCCTCAGTCCCACTGAGTGCTAAAATTAGACATAGGCTGCCATGCAGAGTTTTATCTTTAGCTATGATGTATTTAGGTATAAATTTGTATTTATTCTGCTTAGGGTTTATACAGTGCTATACACTGAATTGCAACACCACCACCACCCCACCCAGAATCCACATGTTGAAGGTCTAACCTGGAGTATATTTGGAGATTTGGCCTATGAGGAGGTAAGCGTAAAAGAAGACATACGGGTGAGTATCCAATATGATAAGATTAGTGTTCTTATAAGGAAATACTAGAGTGCTCTCCCCAACTTTCCTACCCTGCCATGTGAGGTCACAGTGAGAAGGTGCCATGCACCAGTCAGGAAGAGAGCTCTCACTGGTGTGGTGTATGCCTATCACCCCAGAACTTTGGGAGCCTGAGGCTAAAATGTCACAAGTTGGAGCCCAGCCTGGACAACTTACGGACTTAGACCCCCCCGCCCCGCAAATAATGAAGGGCTGGGGATGTAGCTCAGTGCAAAGACCCTGTGTTTAAGCCCCAGTACTGCCAAAACAACAAACAAACAAACACACCCTCACTAAAACCAAAGTATTCTAGCACCTTGACTTCAGACTTGCAGCCACCACAACAGTAAGACAATACATTCATTCTGTTTAAGCCACTCTGTGGCATTTTATTACAGCAGCCAGGGCTAACTAATACATAGGGCTTCAGTCCCATTGTTTCTCTTGATCAGACTCCAGTTACATATACAGCTACTTCATCATAACCTGTTTGTTGCTCACCTTTTATCTACCCATTCTTTCAGTGTAACTATTCTTTTAACCCGTCATCCACTTTTCCCCTCCTTTTAACCATGGCTACTCAGCAACTAAACTCATCCTTTATTTATTATTTGTCCCATTTTTCAGTTCTAGAATGCCTACTTGTCTCATTTTTATAGTTTCTAGTTTTAGGCCCAAACATTCCATCTTGTCTGCAAATTTTCTGAATATTTAATTAAAGTTCTCATTCCAAAAGTCCATTAGCTGTATTTTCTGTAGTTTGTTTTTCTATCCTTTCTTTTGTTTTTTGATCAAGATTTAGCTACTTGTGTAAGTTTTTTTTTGTGCTGGAGATCGAACTCAGGACCTTGTGCTTATGAGGCAGGCGGCAGAACCACTGAGCCTAATCCCTAGCCCTGTATCCCATTTTTTTAAAAGTAGTGTAAACAGCTAAGTTTTATGGGTATACAACATACACACTACACCTCTAACTTGTAGTATTTTAGAACATTTTTTGAATCTGCTTATTAATTGTCGGGAGCAATGCTACATAATTTTAGGGTAAAATCATTTGGTTAGCCTAGTTCTCTTGCCTACAGCCCAGCTGTGGAATTCCGAGACATAATTCCATTTTGGCCTCTGGTCACAACTGAGACCTCAGTGATCCGGTGATGCTGTGATTCTCCAGGACAAGATTACACCAGTTGAAGACATCCTGGGAGGAACAAAATCTTCATCTACTCAGTTCCTCATTGTTCTTGGATTGTTACATCTTGTTTACTCGGATGTACGAACTCTCTGCAAGTCATTTGTTACATTTGTTTCTCCCGATGTACTGAATAAAAGGTGCGGTAAGCTGGGGGATTTCGTCTTTGTGGCCCAGAGCAGCACTGGTCAGACCCAAAGCTCATCTTCTTCTCAGTCTCATTTTTCTGCCTTTCCTGTAATTCGCCTTGTGCTGTCGTGGCTCGCAGGAGACTAGGTCTTAGTGCAGAGGTTCTAGTATCGTTCCCTTTCCCTGTTCTCTACGATTAATACTACCAACAATACTGATAATTCTTATTTTTTTATTAGTATGTGTTTGCAGTCCATAATAAAGGCTTTCTTTTTTGGAAGTTGAAATATATATATATATATATATATATATATATATATATATATGACGTTATCTATCTATATCTATCTATGACTTTAATCCTTTTACTCTTCTCCCCATTCCTAGATCCCCTTCCCATCTCCACAGTCTGTTTCCTATCATCTAATATCTCTAATTTAATACGTAAGATACCATTTGTGTTTTGAATGACTTTAGGTGAAATTCACATAACATAAAAGCAATCATTTTAAAGTATAAAATTCACTGGCATTTACAGTGTTTTGAAACTACCGTCTCTACCTAGTTCCAGCACATTTCCAACACCCTAAAAGAAACCAACATATCCATTAAGCAGTCATTCCCCAACTCCTCCTCACCCCAGACTTGGTAATCATCAATTTGTGGTTTCTATGGATTTACCTATTCTAGATATTTCATAGCAATCATACAATATGTGAATTTTTTTTTCAATATGTGAATTTTGATCTGTTCATTTAGAATGATGTTTTTAAGGTTCATTGGCAGAGTAGGATGTATCAGTACTTCATTTTTATGGCTAATTCATCACATGTATATATTACATTTTGTTTATCCATTCATATATTGATTGACTTGTGGATTATTTACACCATTTGGCTGATGTGAATAGGGTTGCTATGAGCATTAGTGAACAAATTTTTTTGTGGATGCATGTTTTTTCTTGTAAGCAGACACCTAAGAGTAGAATTGCGGGTTAATATAATTCTGTGTTTAACTTCCTAAAGATCCACCAAACTCTTCTACAGCAGCTAAACCATTTTACATTCCTACTGGCAGCGTACAAGGATTCCCATTTCCTGTCATACCCATCAATACTTGTTAATTTCTGTATTTTTCATGATACCCATTTTCATGGATGTGAAGGGGTATCTCAATGTGGTCTTTGAGTCACATTTTTCTGATGGCTAGTCTCTTATTTCTTTTAAGATTCTATCTTCAGGATTTGAAAATGCCTACACTTGCTCTATTAAATTGGTGGTGGGACATTTTAAGATTAAATTTAAGTCTAGGATGAAAAAAATGTAACTCCATGTAACTCAGGCCTCTTGATCCTGAGGGTCAATGAGGTGCTACTCTAGGGGGTGAGGTGGGTTGGCCCCTGCACCTCTAGATCCTTATTGTGTGCTCACAACCCAGACTCCTCCAGACCTGCACCTCAACACATGTTTCCTGTTTGTCTTGTGTTTTTATTTTTTACTTCCCCCTCTGAAACTAACAGGTTTGTTGTTTCATGCACATGACCATTCTTTATTATCAGTGGTGCAAACCGCAGCTTATTAAAAAAAAAATCCAACACCAACAACAGTATGATTCTATCTTCAGTTTCAACAGTTTGACTATATTGTGTGTCAGAGTATATTTCCTTTTAGTTTATTCTGTTTGGAGTTCCATAACATTTTTGGATGTGTAGATTCAAGGATTCTAGCAAATTTGAGAAGATTTTAGCCATCATTCCTTCACATCATTTCTGCCCCTTCTCCTTTCCTTCTGGAACTTCCATTTTTAAATGTTCGTATGGTACTTAGTGGAGCACCCCAGGTCTCCTATTTTCCAACAACTTAGTTTACACTTTAATTGCTTATGCTCACTTCTACTATTGGAGTTCATTAGTGGTTTGTTTTTACCTGTTATTGTACTTGGAAGCTCCTAATTTGTATGGTTCCTTTTAATAGTTTAAGTTTATAGTTATTTAGTTTCTTTCAACTTATACTTTCTTTATGAATATTCTTTATTTGTTGAGACACTGTTTTCCTGGATTCTTTCAGCTCTTTTGAATGTATTTAGAAAAGTTGACTTTAAATTTTATCTAGTATTGGAAGTTCTGTTGCTCTTTTACACAGTAGGGTAACTATAGATATCAATAATGCCCTCTAGGAGTCTGAGGCATGGAGAATCACTAGTTTAAGCCCAGCCTGGGAAACTCAATGACTTACTGAGATCCGGTATTAAAAAGAAAAAAATAAAAAAGTGCTGGGGATGTAGCTCAGTGAAAAGGTGCTGGGCTCAATATCCACTGCTGGCAAAAAACAAACAGAAAGCTGTATATTTCAAAAAGGCTAGAAGATTTTGAATGTCTTCACCATAAAAGAAAATGAATAGGTATATACTGATTTAAACATACAATGCATACATGTCTCTAAACATACGTTTTATGGTTTTAGGTTAAACAATAAATTTCATCTTCAGAAGAAATTTTTGGCCTATTAAGTCCAATATCTATTCTTCCTTAGATTGTTTCTCCTCATTTTTCTTTTTCTGGTACCAGGGATCGAACTCAGGACCTTGCGCTTCAAGGCAGGTACGGCGCCACTGAGCTAAATCCCTGGGTCTTATTGCTTTTATGAATGAGCCATATATTTTTTCTTTCTGTGCATCAGTTTCATTGGCAAAAGCTAAACATTTTGATTGTAATGTGTTAACTCTGGAATCAGACTCCACTCATCAGGATTTGCTTTTGTTACTTGCTGTGAGCTATAATGCTTAAGACTTTTCTAAACTGTTTTTGTAGTCTCTATTCTTTGACGTACATGGTCTCTAAGGTCTCTTTATTTTGCTTGTGTTCAGCTAATGTGTTGACAGATTTCCTTGGACACTAGTCACTCCAAAAATAAAACAAGAACCCTCCTAGTTTTTACAAATTGGCTGTGTTGGGGAACACCTTCAGTGCCTAGCCAGGGCATTTAAAATCAACCTTTACCTTTACTTCCGCCTTGCACTGAGTGTAGAAATCAGGCACAGGTGGAAACTTGGGTCTTCTGGGTCTTTTCTACATGCAACTCACCACAAGCAGATGTCTAGTTTTCTAAACTTGCAATATATGTAGGTGCTTCTAAATAACCTAATTTCCTTAAGAAATTCCACTCCTTTTCCTTTGAGGTGTCAGGCACTTATTTACCTCAACTGCAATTGCTGCTCCCAGGTGGCAGTGGGCTACTACTCATTTGCCATATATATATTTCATTGTTTATTGGTACATTTTAAGTATACAATAGTTACATTCATCATTGGGAACTTGTACCTTTACATATGTCTTGGTTCTTATTTTTTCTCCATTCCCCTGCCATCCCTTCACCCCCTCCACCCTTCCCTATTTACAAAGACTTTGTTTCCATTTTTTCCTTTTCTCATAT
>NW_004624737.1:3815906-3875735 GCF_000247695.1 Heterocephalus glaber | reverse complement strand
TTCTTTGAGGTATCTCCATACTGATTTCCACAGTGGTTGCACCAGTCTACACTCCCACCAGCAGTGGAGCAGGGTTCCTCTTTCCCCCCAGCCCTGCTAGCATGTTACTGGTTGAATTCATGAGCTATACATTATTTTCATAAGTTCTGTGGGTTATAAACAAGAAAGCTGAATTATGAAAACCTTCAGAAAAGGTTCAGCACAAATTTGAGCTAACCATTTTTTTCTGGCAAGTACAGGTGAACACCTTCCTTGTTTTACCACCTTCACTGGTAAAGCAGTAGGGGGAGAAAGACTAATTTTCTGCATTATTTTCTAAGGCATAATTATAAATTTTACTATAGGGTAATAATTCTCAACAGGGAATGATTTTGCCCTGCAGGGGACACGAAGGTGACATTTTTTTGTTTTTTACAAACTCACAGTGCCCCTGGCTTTTAGTGACTAGAAGCTATGGATGCTGCTAAACATCATACAATCAACAGGAAAGTCCACAACAACTATTCAATTCAAAATGTCAGTAGTGCCAAGCAGTGTGGTGCATGCCTGTAATCCCAGTGCTTTGGGAAGCTGAGGCAGGAGGATCAGCCAAGCCTGGGCTACATAGCAAGTTCAAGATCAGCCGAAATAGTGAGACCTTATCTCAAAAAGAAATAGATATAACCAAACATAATCAGAAGCAGCATTTCAACTATAAAATGTAGACACCAATGTCCTACTTAAAGAAATTCTTACTTTTCTAGGCTCATACCTTCAAAATAGTGGGAAAGATGACAGGCAGTTTACAGTGCCATGTTTCCAGCAGCGTTAAAAAGGTGGAAGGAAAGGTCACAGCATTTAATTGAATAGGACCAGAGCAAGCAAGACACTCAGGAAAGAGAGGAATGGTTAATAAGAGAAGAGCCTTGGGCATGAAAAATCACTCATATAACCTGAGAGACCTTCAGTGTCTCCATTATAAGCCCCTTAGCCTTCAAAGCCTGACGGAGAGACAGGCTCTTAAGACTTCCGAGTCAGTGGTAGAAAAAAGACAGAAATGACTGATCTCAGTATCCATTCTGAGTAAAAAAGCAGAAAGGGAGAAAATATAATAGTCAAAAATTACCAGCCAAGGATATAAAGTAAATATTTGCTTTTTATTCCTCCTATAGGAAATCCCTTATTAATATCAGACTATGTAGGGCTGGGGATTTAGCTCAGTGGTTCCAGCGCATGCTGCACAAGCACAAGGTCCCGAGTTCAATCCCCGGTACCAAAAAACCCCCCCAAAAAACCCAAATATGAGACTATGTACACAATTTAAATCATAAATTAATAAGCCATTCTAAAAGAATGACTGAAAATTTTGTTTTTCTACAAAAAAAGTAATACCTTTCTACAGAACAGAGGATGACTGACTTAGGGCAGATGTGTAAGGCGTATCTGAAATGATTATCTTCAGTACCTGGAAAAACGGAACCCCACCACTTGAACACTCCACGTTGACATCTGCAGGTGGGTTTTCACTTAGAGGTTCAATGTACTGCTCAAGAACTTCCTTTTCTTCATTCATGACCTACAATAAGAAGTGAGTGAATAAATACAATGGCTTAAATGTTATCACAAAAGTAATTTTCTTCTTTGAATATGATATAATGTACATTATATAAAAGTCCAATCTTAATAAAATTAGTAGAAAGTTGACAAAGCAATAAAAATAATCCCTATTGTGTTTTTATACAAAGAGCAGAAGTGGGCTGGGGATTTAGCTCAGTGGCACTGTGCCTGCCACCCACGCGCAAGGTCCTAAGTTCAAGCCCCAGTAAAGTATCAAGAGCAGAAGTTCCTATTCTACAATCTTAAAATTGGTAAGAGCCAGGTATGGTGGCTCACACCTGTAAGCCCAACACTCGGGAGGCTGAGGCAGGAGAATAGTCTCAAGTTCAAGTCCCGCCTGGGCTACACAGTGAGTTCAAGGCCAACCTGAAGAACATGTCTAGCAAGACCATGTCTCAAAAAAGCCAAATAAATAAAATAAAATTTTAAAATTGGTAATCTCAGAATAATAGGATTACAGTTTACTTTTATTCTTTGTTAATTTCTAAATGTTCAACTTTTCTACAATTATTATTCACTAGAGTACACACTGTGGGTTTGACTGTATAGGTTCTAACTGCAACTTCATCTTTTTGACTTGGGACGAGGCAATTCTTAAGTTTCTTCATCTATAAGATGTGTATACAGCAGTACTAGCATCCACCTCATAGGGTTATTGAAATAACGTTAACATACATATAAATAGCTTAGAACAGTATCCAGCAAATAATAAGTACAGTTTCAACACTGGCTATTATTATCTACTAGTCTAATACTTAAAAACTGATGAGGTTAAAATGAGAGGCTTAATTATAAGATACAGGGTAGGCCTGAAGCATAAAGAGTAACACTCTTCATATAAAATCGACCACATTGAGAATTTACAGGAGAGTTCTCAAATTTTACCTGACTCTTCTCTTCTTCATTGTTTTCTGAATGGGTCAGCATCATTAACAGCTCAGGTCTTTCTTTTTTCAACTGATCAAGGAGCTGTTCTCGTGGTTCAGTTCTCACCAGTGTTGATGGGTATAAATAACGTTTCCTCTGTGGTGTTGTACCTTTTGCAGACATTAGACAAATGAGGAAAATTGAAGTTTGGTATACAAACAGATTTTTAAAAATACACTAAATGGGGCCAGGGATTTAGCTCAGTGGCACCGCACCTGCCTCGCAAGTACAAGGTCCTGAGTTCGATCCCCAGTACCAGAAAGAAAAAAAATACATTAAAACTTATACTTCCAAATGAGTCTTGTTTTCCAAAAGTACAACCATTGCCATACATGAGAATCAGTCTTACTACCTGTCAGGCACATACTGCTTGCAGTTAGTAATATTCTCCTAGCCCTGGGGATTTAGCTCAGCTCCACTGCCTGCTGCGTAAGCACAAGGACCTGAGTTCAATCCCTGGTACCAAAAAAAAAAAAAAAAAGAAAAGAAAAAAGAAAAAAAAAAGTAATATTCTCCAATTTGATAACTGATCTTAAATAAATTTCACCATTCTCAATACCTCAAAAATGTGAAGTTTTCCTCTGAAGATATACAGCAAAAGATGTGTGGTAGGTTCTAAAAGGATTATACACAGTTGTGAGAAATGGTAGCATCATTGGAATGACAGTACAGTTTTCCCAATATGATTTCTTTGGTCAGAGTAATCATTTTACTATAAATGTGGTATGACAGTCAAATATTAACTACTTACATTTCTTCATAATGAGTTCATGCTGTTATAATTTACAAAGACATTGCCTTTTCACTTAACATTCCTAATTTCATTGATGAGTGAACAATAAATCTTTTTTAGGTTTTGTTTTTTGTTTTTTCTGAAACAGGGTCTTGCTATGTAGTGCAAGCTGGCCTTGAACTCATTCTGCAGCCCAGGCTAGCCTTGAACTCGTGGCTATCCTCCTGCCTCAGCCTCCCGTGTGCTGGGATTACAGGTGTAGGCCACCATGCTTGACTGAACAATAAATCTTATAGGTCTGTTGGGAAAAAATAAATCACCATTCTTTACCACAATTTGCTTTTTTAATGGCTTCTTTAAAGCTTTGAGGTGTAATTTATATGCCACAATATTCACTCATTTTTAAGTGCACAATTCAATGATTTTTAGTGAATTTACAGGTTATGCAACCATTACCACAATCCAACAAATAACCCCCCAATTAGTTATCCTGTGTAAAGCAACTTCTTATAACCTTGTTCCACAAAGGATTCTCTGAATCCTGATAGCCTACTGATCTTTGCAATGCCTATTCTCTCAAAGTGGTGATTCCTAAATGTTAACAATTCATGGTGATGCCCAATCTTTCAAAATGGTGATTCTTAAATGCTAACACTTCATAAGAGGGACATATAAAAAAATATACAATGTGAACAGTGTGCATTAAACTACAATTTATTCAATTACATTTCTGCAATAGTTTGTTTTTTGTGGTACTGGGGATCGAACTCAGGACCTTGCGCTTGCAGGCAGGCACAGTGCCACTGAGCTACATCCCGGCCCTACAATAGTTTTGGTATTAAAATTGTCTTTTTACAAAGAGTCCTAGGTATATGGTTTGTCAGTTTTATTTTTAAAATGTCTCTTCTAGCCAGGTGTGGTGGCACATACCTATCATCCCAGCACTTGGCTGGGCTGAGGCAGGAGGATCGCCTTATGCCAGCATGAACTACAAAGAGAGAGCCTCTCAAAAATAAAAGTCTTTTGTTAGCTGGGCATGGTGGTGCATGCCTATAATCCTAGCATTCAAGAGGCTGAGGCAGGAGGATCACCATGAGTTTTGAGTTATTGTGAATTACAGAGAGACTCTGTCTGAAAACAAAACCAACCAACCAAAACAAAAATAAAATGTCTTTTCTTAGGCCAGGGATTTAGCTCGGTGGTTCCGCCACCTGCCTCACAAGCGCAAGGTCCCGAGTTTGATCCCCGGTACCAAAAAAAAAAAAAGTCTTTTCTTAACAAAGCTAGTTCCCTGAATGTAAAATTTTCTAAATTATGATGCCCAAATTTCTAAAAGTACATACTGCCTATTATCAAGACATCAAACACTTGATGAAAATTATTTTAGGTTTCCAATTTCTCCATATTTGAATTGATTACAATGAAATCGTAAATTCCTATTCGGCAATGGGAAGACTCAGTTTTAAAGAACACCTAACATTACAAAAAAAAAGAAAAACTGAACAAACAAACCTAACATTGTGAACTCAACTTCAAAATGTTAAATAATTCTATTTCCTTTTTAAGTACCTGTTGCAATATCCAATTTGAGATCTTGCTGCAGAAAGCAATTAAGCTTACTCAGACCCAGTTTTGTAGTTTCATTAAGTTCTAGACTTTGTGCTAACAAATTTTCTTCATCAGTTCTTATCCGGCTAAGAAAAATATCATGCTGGCTCTCATTTTCTGCTTTATGTCCATTTAATTTTTCAGTGATCTCTGACTTTGAAGCCTCCCAACATTCGTTTATACCCTGTACAATGTAAATAAGCAATCATTACTAAAATAAAATTGCCAATGCTTTACTGGATATATCACTTTCCCTTACCTTGACATTTCCATAAATGAAAGTTTTAAGAACACATATAAAAGTAGAGGAAACAGATATATTCATTGTCTGGCCTTAACATTTAGCAACACATAGGTTACAGATAAAACACGACTGAACACCTATTTCTTCTCATACTCAAGAGTTATTTTGAAGCAAATCCAGTATCATTTCATCCATTTACTTTGGCATGTACCTCTTAGAGTTAAGACCATATAAGACCACTGTCACATCTAAAAAATTTAACATTTATTCCTTCATATCAAAAGTCTACAGTGTTCAAATTCCACCAAATATCTCAAATGTTTTCCACAATTGGTTTATTTGAACCAGAATTAATCGCTAGATAAGGTTGATATATTGCAAGTAGGGGATTATATAGTTTATTGCCCCAACTTCTCAAAGCAAAAGGATCCATTCTTAATCATTACCTATCTTTTTTTTTTTTTTTTTTTTTGGTACCGGGGATCGAACTCGGGACCTTGCGCTTGTGAGGCAGGCACCAGAACCACTGAGCTAAATCCCCGGCCCAATCATTACCTATCTTAATAGATGCAGAAAGATTATCCCAGACAAACTCAGATTTAGTTTTCTACTCATTGGTGTCTTTTGATCTGTGTTAACCTTCTTCATTTTTTTTCCCTTAAAAAACTTTTGTTGATGAAGAAACCAGACTTTATCCTATTGAATATCTCTGCTCTAGATGTGGTTAATTGCATCTCTGTTGTATTTTCAACGTCCATTTATCCTGTGTATTTTTTATAAACTGGTTATCTATATAATGGCTTGATCTAATTCATATTTAATTTTTTAAAATATTTCATAGGTGGTACTGAAAGCACATAATACCTGGTTGTATCTCCTGTGTTAGGAGTAATAAGGGGGTTCGGGTACAGTTACCCTGTTCAGGAAAGTTTCCCAAATCAAATCATTTAAGCAATCATTAATGGCCACCAGGGCTATTTCACAAGAAGCTGCAAAATCATAATATTCTAATTATACCATTTCTTCTCCATTTCACTAGCTGAGATTCTATGAAATATTTTTCTTCATCGATCACCCCACTAAACCAAATATACTTATTTCAACAAAGACAGACAGATGCTCTTTCTATTTACCACCTTACAAAATAACACTGCTTCTCTAGCATGATCCAAAGGAGTTCTGTGAAATTTTTATGAATTTATGAGTATTTAACACGTTTGAATTTTTCCACCTTGGTACTGGGGATTAAACCCAGGGCTTTTGGACTGAGCTATACCCCCAGGCCTTTTATTTTATTATTTTTTGAGACAGGGTCTTGCTTAAGTAGATAAATTGCCCAGGCTGGTCTTGGAACTTGCAATCCTCCTGCCTCAGCCTCCCAGAGTGCTAGGATTAGGGTATGTACCACCACACCTGGCTTCATGTGTTTTAATCAGAGTAACCATTACTCTTTTTGATGCTCAGATTATGTTTTTGAGCAAAAAGAGTGTCATCACGTTGGCTACTAAGTCCTTCTGACACAACCCCAGGAGTATTAATAACTTCCTTACTTTCTGGTATGATGAGTTGTCTAGGCTCATTACTTTGTACATTTTTTGAAATTAGTTATTTCTCTGTGGACCCTGATTACTTTTTTTCCAGTTTAGTTATATAGCTTAGAAAACTTAAATTCCTTTGAATGTAGTAAAATCCTTTTATTGAACAGAAAGGAAAAACCAAGTCACAATGGGTTCAGGCAAATGTAAAGTTCCAGCAAACCCACAAAACTATCAAATATCCTTTGAGCCATTAGAACAATATCGTAAATACTTAAAACAATAATACATTTGAAAGTACCTGAGGAAAGTTAATAAAAATGGAAGGCATGAGGTGTCAAAAGAGAGTGCCCTTCTCCAAAGAAACTAACAAGTCAAAAACCGAAGATAAGGGCTGGGGATTTAGCTCAGTGGTGCCACCACCTGCCTCACAAGTGCAAGGTCCCGAGTTTGATCACGGGTACCAAAATACAAAACAAAAAAACCAAGGATATACACAGGACAGACATTAGACAAATGTTAAATAACTTTAAGATCTAGAAGACATATACCTCAAACAAAAACAAAAAGAAAAAACTAAATAAACTTGGGCCGGGGATTTAGCTCAGTGGTTCCGCCGCCTGCCTTGTAAGCGCAAGGATCCAAGTTCGATCCCCAGTACCAAAAAAAAAAAAAAAAAAAAAGATGATGTATAAGTATACCAAATATTATAGGTAAGGATTTTGAGTCATCCATTATGTCTTAAAATAGAACTTGTTCTGAAACCAATTCTAGGCCAGAATATTTAATTATCTGGTTATAACTATTTTCCTTAAAGTAGGTTCCAGGTACAAAGTTATTACCTCCAATAAGCTCTGAAGTTCCTCTTCCTTTTTATTTAAGGATGACATCCATTGTTCAGAAAAACAAACTGTACTCATGTTCAGACACTCACATCTTGGTTCAGTTTCTTGAGATATTTTTTCCAGGTTGGAGTTGAGTGTATCACACTGTTTCACAGACTCTTCAACCAATTTTGTACCTTCTTGGTTAAAATGCCTGAGTTTTTGTGACAAGCCATCAAAATCAGTACAAAATTTTTTATTGTGAAAAGTTGCTGTGCTGATTATATCCTTAGATTTCCTATGGGGAAAGAAAATAACACTGTAGAAACAGGAAAGTGGGCTACAACCTTCCAAAGATCAGACAGCTCTTAAATGGCAGATTGAATACATGCAGTTTGGCTCCACAGCCTGTCCTCTTAATGCATTTAAATTGAGCATCTGTGCTTTGATCAATGTATTTTCTAGCAGACTGACATGGCTGTGCCATTAAATGACCTTGAAAAGGTCTTGTCTTATGACACCTTTACTTGTCCTCCTCCAGATGATGCCTTCTTTTGTATCTCCGTTATAGTATCTGATGGTACTGTTATCAAAATTGTCAGTCATTCTACTATTAAGCAGTTCCACTCACCTATGATATAAAACATAAATGTTATTTTAAAATTCAAGTATGGGGATGTAGCTCAGCAGCATAGCGGATGCCTGGCAAGCGTGAAGTCCTGAGTTCGATCCCCAATACCAATCCTCCCCCCCCCAAAAAAACCCCTCAAGTATAAAGCTTTTTTAATAGTGAAAAGAAAACTCTATTGGGGTATGACACACTGATACAGCACATATCATATATATGACATAAACATTAATGTCGAGAAATACATTTCAAATTTATTATTTTCTACTCTCAGTTTCTCTAGAACAGCATTCAGTCATCTCATAAGACCACAGAATTAAACCTCAGAGAATTAAATTCACCCTCTTTTACCACTAGATGGTATGCCATGTGAGTAAACCAACTAAGTAAGCAAAGATGATGAAAATCAACACCTACAGATTAAGTGGCAATGACTAAAAAATGAAAAGTAACATAACATCAACATAAATCACTCCCCTCACAAAATCACAACCTAGTGGTAATATAAGACTTAGTCAAAAGTGACTAGAAACTATCATAAATGCCAAAGGGAGTTATCATGTTCAGTGTACTTTACAAGTATTGCTTAGATTCTTGGATGATTCTGATAGTCCCTGGACACATGAGAAACACTGGGGGAGACAGGAAAATGCCGGAACTTTATGAAAGTGTATCATTGTTTCTTTCCCACTTCAATCCTACTAAAAAGACTTAAAAGGGAACATTTTTTCCAGGGCAAGGGGCAGATAGTACTTGGAATTAAACCCAGGGCCTTCACATTGAGCTATAGCTCCAGAAGTCCTGTTAAGTTGTCCAAATTGGGCTAAAATTTGCAATCCTTCTGCCTTGGTCTCTCACAATGCTGGGATTATAAACATGTACCTCCACGTTTGGTGTAAACAGGATCTTGAATCTCCTTACATAATATCCAAAATGTTCAAGACATAACTAAAAAATCACTCCTATCCAGAACCAGGAAAATCACAAGTCAAATGAGAAAAGGCAATCAACAGATGCCAATAATAAGAGAACTTGTATCCTGGCATTATTTAGCGAGGATTTAAAACCAGCCTTTTGAAATAAATAAAGGCAGCCAAATGCCACATTGAGCAGCTTAAACACTCCTGAAAAAAATATTAGCAAAGAAACAGAAGGTATTAAAAAAAGAGCCAAGCACTGAACAGACTGAAAGATGCAGAAACAACTCCAGAAATACTCAGCCATCTCATCTTTGACAAAGGAGCCAAACCCCTTCACTGGAAGAAAGATAGCCCCTTTAGTAAATGGCACTGGAAAAACTGGGTTACCACTTGCTGAAGATTAAAACTAGATCCATATCTTTCACTCAAATCAAAATAATCAAAGATCTAAATATTTAAACAGAAACAATGCTGGAAGATAGAACAGGTAGAACTCTGAAAGACATTGGTATAGACAAAGACTATGAACAAAATCTCAGTCATGCAGGAACTATCAACTTGGGAACAACAACAAAGAATCAACAACTGGGACCTCATCTTATTACAAAGCTTTGGCACAGCAAGAGAAACCACCAGCAGAGTGAAAAAACCAACTCACAGTGTGGGAAAAAATTTTGCCAGCTGTTCCTCAGACAAAGGATTAATATCTAGAATATATGAAGAACTCAAAAAAAAAAAAATCAGACCCCTCAAATTTAAAGACTCAATCCAAAAATGAGCACCTGAAATGCATAGATACTTCTTAGATGAAGTAGAAACAGCAAATAGATATATGAAAAAATGTTCAACATCACTGGTCATTCAAGAGATGCAAATTAAAACAATGCTGAGATTCCACCTCACTCCAAAAAGAATGGATTGCCACTTCAAACAAATGCTGGAGGGTCTGTGGGGAAAGGAACCCTTCTCCACTGTTGGTCAGAGTTTAGACTGGTGTAACCACTGTGGAAAATTCAGTGTGGAGATTTCTCAAAGAACTAAAACTAGAGGTTCCATATGACCCAGCTATTCCTCTTCTAGGTATCTTCCCGGAAGAAATAAAAGCATCATACCACTGCGATATATGCACATCCATGTTTATAGCAGCACAAATGTAATAGCTAAATCTTACAAATAGCCCAAATGCCCATCAACTGATGAACGGATAAAGGAGATGTGGTTTTTTATACAATGGAGTACTAGTCTGCCATCAAGAAGACGAGCTTGAGACATTTATAGCTAAATGGATGCACTTTGAGATCATACTCTTAAGTGAAATAAATCAAACACATATGTTTAAATACCACATTGTTTCTCTGGTATGAGAAACCACAAGTGGAAATAAGGACTAAAATGTACAGTAGACGTTGGGAAATGGGAAGAAAATGTTCAAATGAGAAGAGAACACGGAGGGGGGAGTGGGGAAAGAAAAAATGGACAAGAAAAATAAGAAAAAAGTCAAAGGAGAAAATGAAACAAAGCTTTTATACATGGGGGGATGGGGAAAAAAGAAGCAAGATATATCATGTACTGGTACAAATTCCCTATGATAAATGTTATCATTATGTATATCTAAAATGTACCAATAAATGTTTTCCTAAAAAAAAAAAAAAGAAAGAGAGACAAGCCACCTGTAGTCCCAGCTAGTCAGGAGGCTGAGGCAAGATCATTTGAGCCTTGGAGTTCAAGAGCAGCTTGGGCAGTATGGTAAAATCCCATTTCAGGGGCTGGGGATTTAGCTCAGTGGTTCCACCTCCTGCCTTGCAAGCACAAGGACTTGAGTTCAATCCCCGGTAACGCCCCTGCCAAAAAAAAAAAAAAAAAATTCCATTTCAAATGAAACTACGAAACTGTAAGATATAAGACTGAGCCAGGCATGGTGTTGCACACCTGTAATCCCAGCACTCAGGAGGCTGAGGAAGGAGGATTGCCACCAGGTTTGAGGCCAGCTTGGGCTACATAGTGAGTCCAAGGCCAGCCTAAATTATATAGCAAGACCATGTCTCAAAAACAAGATGCAATATTGAAATAAAGTACCTTATTGAATGAGTTCAACAGTAGGTTAGAAATGACATAGGAAAACTCAGTGAACTTGAAAACAGATCAATGGAATTTACCCAATTTGAACAACAAAAAGGTAGATAGATAGACAAGATGATTAGATAATAAAATCTCAGGGACTATAATAAAAGATCTAACATTAGCTCAGTAGTGACGTCATCTGCCTCGTCTGCCTCGCAAGTGCAAGGACCTGAGTTTGATCTCTGGTACCAAAACAACAACAACAAAAGATCTAACATTTATGTCATCAGTTAGTCATAGAAGCAGAAGAGAAGGAGTATAGGGCTGAAATATATTCAAAGAAATGACAGATGAAAATTACCCAATTTTGGTGAAAGGTATAACCTATAGATTCCTAAAGCTGAACAAATTTTTTTTTTTTTTTTTTTGGTACTGGGGATCGAACTCAGGACCTTGCACTTGCGAGGCAGGTGGGAACCACTGAGCTAAATCCCCGGCCTGAACAAATCTTAAACAGGATGAACTCAGGGGTAACTAGGTAGATACAATGTAATCAAATTTCTAAAAAAACAAAGTCTTAAAAGCAGCTAAAGAAAAACTGCCTATAGGGAAGCATTTCACTTGAATAATGATGGGTTTGTGATCTCCTAGGAGGAAATAAAACAACATATTGTAAATACTGAAAGAAAAGAACTGTCAACCCTGAATTATATGTCCAAGAAAAATATCTTTTGAGAATGAAAGGGAAATTATAACACTCTACTCTGAAGAAAGTTTAGAACTTCAGGAAGGAACAATTAAAAGTGCAAAAACAGGAGTAAATAAAATGTCCTTGTCCTCTTGAATTTAGAGCACCCATAGGCAAAAACAAAAAACAGCTTGACAAACCATATATAGATATATATTTTTTAAATGGCTCATAGACTTAATATACTTAAATCTATACTTAAAACACTGGGATAGAATTGTAGCTCAGTGGTAAATCCTACCTACCATGTGTGAGGCCTTGGGTTTGAAAACAAAAAAAGACAAAAAACATAAAAAGAAAACAAAAGTCTAGCTGGAATGTGTGTAAGCATGTGGGACTAGCAAGTGATGATGCTATAAAGCCTCATCAAACTCTAGTGCAGAAATTAGCCAAGTTTTTCTTAAAAGCTAGATAGCGAGTATTTCAGTTTTATGGTGTATGAGTGATGCAATGATAGTTCTGCTGTTGCAGCGCAAATGCAGTCAAGGTAACATGTTAAGCAAACAGTCATGGCTGTGTCCAGGGAAATTGTAATCACAGGCATCCAGCTCATGAGACAGTGTGCCAAATCCTGCCCCCAGCAGGTGTATTTTTCATCAGTGATATGGGATAGAAATTGTGGAATTACTTTATACTTAATGTATGAGATTGAAGAAATTAGAAAATATGCTGTTAATGAGAGTCAGGTTTCTCACTAAGGAAGTACAAACATGGAATACAAAGGTATTTAGTGTGTATCGACATACAAATATACACATCCACAAAAAACATTAACAAATGAGAAATTTGGTTAAAAGTATACAAGACTTATTTATGCTCTTTGAAATTTTTTTTTCTAAATAATTTTAGTCTTACAGAACTTTAAAAAGATTTAAAATAGCTTACTGCTTTGTATTTTCTTGAACACTACTGAGTGGTTTCCAGACGTTTTCACACTTTTCTTCCAAAGTACAGAATCGCTCTGCCCAAAGATTTATGAACTGGCAGAGTTCCTGTAAGAAATATGAGGGAAGGGGAAGAGACTTGGAATTATGACACTTGAACACTTTTTCTGTATATGACCAATGTTGTGAAGTATTCTCCCATAGGTAAGAATTATACAAATTCTTTTTCTTTTTTTTTAACAGTGCCAAAAATTTATTTGAAAAATGAGGGGTGAAGGGACATAGGAAGAACTAGCTCTGCAGAGTGAACTTGGGCCAAACAAAGAGAGGAAAGGATAAAAGCAAAAACAGAAGAGAGACAAAGGTTGGGTTGCCCTGTGAAGTTACAATAGCAGGCTTCTCCTAGCGTCTCCTCTACTTTATGCCATCCACATCTCAGGGGGGACCAGAAGAAGTTCCACCAATAGGGTCCCAAGAATTATTTGGCGCTGTCTGGGTGATAACAGGGGGAATAGATATAGCTCCCAAACCTGCTAGATATCTAAAACTCTAGGTTCATGTAATGAATTCTAGGAAAAAACAGAGGTTAAGAGTAGGAAGAATTTATTGAAAGATAGCTTCTGTCTAAAAGAGACAGAGAGGGAACCGGAAAGTGGGTTGCCCCAGAATTATACAAATTCTTGACAAGAGATCTTTAACTCTACCTCTCTAGCATAGAGCAAATCAGTGACTGCGATACTATAAGGATTTTGTAGGAATTTTTTAAAAAAGTTGATAAGCAAACTTTGCTATTTTAATAGCAAATTACTTCCACTGTATGTCAAAACTAATCAAACATATTCAGATGTCATATTATGTTTAAGAACTACGTTGACAGATACACTATCTGATAACACTACAAGGGGGAATTAATACTGATAACCTGATAACCTCGTCAGTTAAGTAATCCAAAAATATCAGCTACTGGAGTTAAAGAATACTTACAGAGTTTAGTTGGGTCATACTAATAAAAATACACTGTTACGTTTGCTCATACTTGGTACCTTTAAAAAGAACTTCTTTACAGGCACAAAACATGCTACACTGCAACATGAAGAAGCTATACCAAAGACCAATGAAAAGCTGAAAATATATCCAGGACTTTTATTCATTGTTTAATGAACAGTTATAACACATCAGGTGATAATGCATACCTAACATTCTGATTATTAAAAACTCTTACAGTATTTTTATTAGTTTTTATTTTTCTTTTTTTGGTACTGGGGATCAAACTTGGATCCTTGCACTTGTAAGGCAGGCAGCAGAACCACTGAGCTAAATCCCTAGCCCTATTTTTCTTATTTTTGAGACAAGGTCTCACTATGTAGTTCAGATTGGCCTTGAGTCCACTATGTAGCTCAGGCTGGCCTCAAACTCACCACAATCCTCTTGCCTCAGCCTCCCAAGTGCTGGGATTACATCAGGCTTCATTAATCTTAAAAGTAGGGAGTAATGCAGATATTTTCAGATTTATCTTCATGTAAATTTGGGTTCAAAATTTACACATGCCATATATGTATGTGTGTGTGTGTGTGTGTGTGTGTCTATGGTAGGTTTAAGGCAAATACCCTGTGCAAAGGTCTAAGAAATGGCTACAATTTCAAAATGCCAAGAAATGTACAGAAGAAGCACACACAAATGCATGCCTGTCAAGCAACACAATCACTACCAAGATGGAGCATTAGTAAGATGAACACCATACTACTGGGGCTCCCAAGGTCTCATTTTCTTCACTAGAAAAATGAGCAAGTCATAGAATCTGTACCTATACTGATAGGAATAAACACACAGTGGATTGCTTAGTAAATGTAGACCATTATTTCTACTAATTTCTGATGTTAATCCTCATGCTTATCAATTAGGGAAGCTGACCCTCTTAAAGTTGTTTTCACTTATCTAAAAAGCTTAGGTGTGTTTATTTTCTCATTTTTATGACATGCATGAATTCCTTCTCCCTCATTTTGCCAAGGAAAAGAACTCTTTCCTACTCAATATATCCCATCAAGTTTTACTGAGTAGAGTGCTGTCAAATCTTAATAGGCTCATTTAAATAAAACTTTAATGTTCATTATTACTCAAGTCTTAAGAGTAACAGAAACTTCCCATGTATCTAATATTATCGATTATGGTTTGAAGGTTTGGGTTTGGTTTAAAGCCTCATATGCGTAGGTTGCATAGACAAAGATAAGTCCTGAATTGTTTTTATTTATTAGAATTTAAGTGGCTTTCATCAGTGAGACAGAACTAAGAGAAAGTAGGGCTTAGTTTATGAAACATAATAACTACCCATGTCATACTAGAAAGAAACAACTTACATTATATGTTTATTTTAAATGTTATAACCATTTTCCTATGGAAATATGTTTCTTCATAAATCTTTCATCTTGGTATATGGAAGGACTGTTTTCTTTGTCACAATGTGCTTCACCATGAGGCTGTATGTGTAGAAAATTCTCAAATATTAACTGATCAAGAGAAGTATTCTCAATTATTTTAATTACTGTTATAAGCAACAGAAACTATGATATCTTTCAGGTTTCTAAATTAATACTATAGCACTCAGATTGTATAACATCAGTTAAGTCATATCAGTCATCACAAAACTTTATTTTTACACTCTCCTATCAGATACACAAGATACCTGTGAATGGGTTTGCTTTATTGTTTTCACTTCTTCACTTAAGGTTTCACACAGCTTCTGTGATTCGACCAAGGAAGAAACTGTACTCTCTTGTAGTTCACGTAGTCTGTTACACATTATACTGAGAAAGTCATCCATTTCTTTTTTCTGATCTTCTATCTTGGAAAGAAAAAAAAATTAGCTTCTTAAACAACTCATCAATTTTGAGATACTAAGAACATAACAAGCTGGGCATGGTGGAGCACACATATAATTCCAGCATTAAGAGGCTAATTCAGGATGACTGCTGCAAGTTCAAGGCCAGCCTGGGCTACATAGTGAGTTCAAAGCGAGACAGAGCTACATAGTGAGATCTTGTCTCAAAAAACAAAACAAAACAAAACAAAACAACATTTGTTACCTGTCCAGCCTCTGTCAATGAAGTCTTGAAAATATGTTTGAGTTGACTATTGATTTTCAATATAGACACCACAGTAGGGGACAAAACCGTTCGCAGTGAATGTAGAAGGTCTGTTGTAAGTTCATTCTAGTTTCAAAAATAAATAAATCTTTAAGAAGAATATTTTTTACTTCCATAAATCTGGCTGGCTAAATGATAATATTTTAAATATTTCAACAACTAAACATGTACATTAAAATTCTAAATTGATATTCTCTATTCTTTAAAACTCATATATATACACGTATATGTGTGTGTGTGTGTGTGTATGTATGTTTGTTTGGTTTTTGGTACTGGGGATCGAACTCTGGTCCTTGCGCTTGCAAGGCAGGCAGCAGAACCACTGAGCTAAATCCCCGGCCTTACAGATATATTTTTATACCTAGTTTATATTCAACGTAAGTCACTTAGTCCTGACTTTAGTAATTAAGAAAATAAGTCATTTAATATAGATAACATTATAGTCCAGTAGTGGTGAACCTATGGCATACATGCTGCAGTGGGCTATTTGTATCACTGAAAGCTCTAAAAGGTTCGCCATCACTGTTATAGTCTAATGAAACAGAAGTCAGAATTCAGAAGAGAAGAAAATGACAGTCAATTGATAAGATTTCAGTATTCCAAGCAAAGGGAAAAAATTCAAAACCTACAGGTACATTCAAATAAAATAAATTTCAAGCAACTTTAGATAGCTAGTCAAAAAGGTTGAGTCCAAATAGCTGTCAAGAGTAGGGTTTGGGCTGGAGGTATTTAACTGTGAAGACTTGAAGACATTCAACCTATTGTATCAGAACTTGAGACAGTTCTGTTTATTGCCAAGGTATATGGAAAACCGAGGATGTAGTGTAGACTGGTAAGTTCTACTAAAAAAAAAACTGAACTAAGCTCCTTTTACTAATGCAGTAAAGCAAATAACAGAAAAATCTAAAACACAAATGAATTAGTGAATACTTAGAATCTAGGCAAAGGATCAGCTAACACTTGTAGTATTTATTTAGAAAATGTTTAATAAACCATGGAAAAAGCCCTAGTTAAAGCTCAAAAGTTGGCCACATAGTTCTAGCCCCAAGAAATATTACATGTATTTCTAGAATCCTATTTGTTGTTTTTCTTGCATTACTACCACATATTGCTGTTACTATCACCTATTACTACAGTTTCAAAAGTAACTACCCAACACCCTCTTCTGGTTGGGTTAGTGTAACATGGCTACTCCAAGACTCTTGGCATTCCAGTTTCCAACTAACAAACAAATCATGGCTCCTTTGAACTCATCTGGAGCCAAATCTTCCCTTTAGTCATTAGAAGGCTTACTAGTAACTCCTGCTCTTAACCACACCAGATGTGAATGAAAAAAGTTTAAAAGCGGGTCTAGGAGCTGGGCGTGGTGGCACATGTCTGTAATACCATCACTCGGGAAGGTGAGGCAGGAAGATTGCCCCAAGTTCGAGGCCAGCTTGAACTACATAGTGAAACCTTGTCTCAAAGGAAAAAAAAAGCAGGCTGGAGATGTAGCTCAGTAGTAGAACACTTGCTCAGTGTGGACAGGCCCTGTGTTCAATCCCTAGCTCTCTAAAAGTAAAAGTTTAAAAGCTTGGTTGTATATATTTGGAAACCAATCTTGCTAAGGAAAAAACACAAGCTTAAATATCACCTGATTGCTAGAAACCCAAATTATAAATGACGAGCAAAATAAAAGATAGATAATAGGAAGTAGTGAGATAGATGTTTCTGAAAGGGGAGGAATCAAGACATGGAGGGAGGGGAAGGAAAGGGGATAAAAAAAGGAATTAAGATGTGTCATGTACAAGTACCAATTCCACACAAGGAATGTGAACATTATGTACTGCACACATGTACTAAAATTTAAAAATTAAAAAAAAATCTAATCTAAAAACATATAAACATACTTGCATAGTGATATGTCTGTCACTGTGTACTAACAAAGCTTAGCATGAAAGAGCAGTAAACATTTTGAAAATTCATCAAATGTAACTCTTTGAGAAGATTTTTAAGAGATTTACTAACAATCAATTTCTGCAGTACAGTTTTACTTTCTGCTGCTAATGACTGTTCTTCTAGTATCATATTAGAAATTCGAGAAACATGAGTCGACACATTTTCTGAAATAGATGTGAGAGATCCAAGTGCTGTTGTAGTAAAGGAATCTAATGCAGACACACTGGAAGACATCAGATCACCTATCACGGAAAAAAGAAAGATATAAACTTTGGCATAATTAAACATATTTAAATACAATTAGAAGCATCCTCAAAGATGTTGGCAAAATTATATCCTTGTTATGGAATTTTGTTTGTTTTTTCAAAACAGGGTCTCGTTGTAGAGTTCAGGCTTGCCTTAAACTTGTGGCAATCCTCCTGCCTCAGTCTCCTCAGTGTTGGCTGGGATTACAGGCATGTGCTACCATACCTGGCTGTTGTGGAATTTGTAATAACAAGTAAGCTTATTTAAGAAATGACTCACTAGAAAAAAAGTGTCTCACTACAGAAGCAAGGAACGATATATACATTCTATAGTGTTGTACAAGCTCTTGACTTATTTGTGAGTATCAGACTCCTAAATACTACTTAAAGAGTTATCATTCCAAAAGGAGATACAATGCAATGGTTAAAAATGATATATATGTCCAATGATAAATGTCATTATATTGCATACCTAAAATGTACCAATAAAATAAAATTTAAAAAATAAATTTTAAAAAATGATACATGTACTCTGACAATACAGCAAACATTCAACATATACATTCCCAAAAGAAAAATTGCAGAATGTTTACACAGAAAAAATTCTAGGCCAGACATGGTGGCACACAACTGCAATCCCAGCACTTGGGAGGCTGAGCCAGGAGAACTGCCGTAAGTCTGAGGGCACCTGGGCTACATAGTGAGACTCTGTCTCAAAAAAAAAAAAAAAATTCTAAAACAAGATCCAAGAAATTTAACAGTAATACCTATAAAGAAGGAGTGAAGTTCAGAAATAAAGGGGAAGCTCTAAGATTTGTTTTAGTTCAAAGAAAATAAAAGCATTAATTACTTAATCTAAACAATATGTGCACTGCGGGGCATACTAGTGACCCTGTCATCAGTGTTTTACAGAATTATTACTTGGGAAATTAGCCTCAAATGAAACATAAAACAAGAGTAATTAGAAATGCTTGACCTTACCAAACAAGGTCTTGTGAACTTCTAGCATTGCCTTTTGTTTTGAACTGCCATCCTTAATTAATTCTTCCATATTATTAAACAGACTCTTTAGTTTTTTGCCAAAAATATGCTGAGCTTCTGCATTGTGTTGCTCAACTGCCTTCTTACGATCCAGTTTGGAATGGAGACCAGATACATCTTCTGTACTTTCTTTAACTGTGTCAAGCAACTATACAAGAAATTTAGAAACAAATGTTAAGACAAAAAAAATCCAATGACAATATCTAAGCTATACAAGAATTTCTCCTACTGAGAACTAGTAAGATTTAATACTATATCAAAAGAAATACATGCTAATGTATCCAGATATCCAAGAATGTTTAATTCTCCTTTACTAGCTATCTATGTAAGGAAAACTGATTTTGCAAATTTATTGCAGTAATCATGCTTCCTCACAAAATTTTATTTCAGTTGTGTTTTACCATCTCCTCAAAGGTACACCTAATAACCTAATAAACTTAATATTTTCAATATCTTCATATCTTCTTCCATTAGGAGTTAGTATATTCTTTTTGTTTTGTTTGTTTTTTGAGATTGGGTCTCACTATGTAGTCTAGGCTAGCCTCCAATTTGTGATCCTTCTGCCTCAGCCTCCTGAGTGCTGGGATTACAGGAGTGTGCCACCATGCCCCGCCAGAAATTACTAAATTCTTAATGGCTCTTTAGTTTCAATCATTCAATATCACTAGTCTAAACGTCCACCAAATACAGAGTCATGCTCTATTTTCAAAAAATCCAGGTGTGGGGTTTTTTTCATTTTTGTTTTTAAGTCAGCACCTCCAAAGAGAAAAATATGTATGAGATAGTAAAAGTGTGTTTTAAATTGACAGACAAACCTTGCTGGCAGCACCATGAAGCTTCTCCTCATTGTTTTCCAAAGCTGATGAGATGTATTCTTCTTTAACAAGTTGCAATTTAGTTTCTTGCAAATGTTTTTGAGTAGTTTCAAGTTCTTGTGTCTTATTTTGCAGGTCAGATTTACACTGGTTAAGTTCATTTTTATTATCCATAAACAATTCTGTAACCTAAGTACAATACATTAAACATTTTTTTCCTTTTTATAAATTTTTAATTTCATTTTTGAACTCAGGGTCTTCACATTGAGCTATATCTCTAGCCATTTTTATTCTTTATTTTGACACAGGGTCTTGCTAAGATGCTAAACTGCCCGGGTGGGACTGGATTGTGCAATCTTGCCTCATCCTCCCAGAGGGCTGGGATTACAGACAGGCGTGCTTCACTACACCTCCCTACTTTATTTTTTTAACCATCCAGTATCTAATTATCTATATTGCTTCATTTGACAAACATGTCAATGAAAATGCCTTAGCATTCAGGTTTCATAGCTTGAACAAGAAAATCTCACGTCTGATATATAATGGCATTTTAATCAACAAAAGACTGTATATAAGAATGGTCCCATAATATTATAATGGAGCCAGCAGCAGAGGTGTAGGTTGTTCAGTGTTAAGAGTGGTTGCCTAGTATGCACAGGCCCTAGGTTTTACTCTCAGAACAGTCAAGAGGAAAAAAACACTTTATAATGGGGCATTTCTATTACCCAGTGACACCAGAGCTGTCATGTTGTAGCAAATGTACTACTCAACTTTCAGTGATGCTATAAACAAAGTTACTGCTGTATAAAACTACAATACATTCAATATAAGCAGACCATAATATCTGATAATAATACTAGGCTGTGTTGCTTGTTTATATATTTTCTATACTTTTTATCATTAGTTTAGAATGTACTACTCAAAAAAAAACTGTATAAAAAGCCTCATGCATGTAGATCCTTTAAGAAGGATTACACAAGGCATTGTTATGATAGGAGAGGACAGTTCCACGTTACTGGCCCTGAAGATTGTCTAGTGAGACGAGCTGTGGAGATGGAAGGTGGTAATACTGGTGATTCTCACCTTGTGTAGGTCTAGGTTAATGTGTATGTTTGTGTTTAGTTTATGTAGGTTTGTATAAATACAATCTATGATGTTGCAAAACAATGAAATCACCTAACAAAGCATTTCAGACCATATCCTTGTAATTAAGCAGCATTCAACTATAATTTCTTAAAACAGTGGTTTTTTTTTTCTGGTACTGGGGTTCGAATTCAGGACCTTAAAACTACATTTTTTTGTATCAAATCTTTTTTCGTTTTATCGGTACATGTTTACAGCACACAATGACCACATTCCTCATGTGGAGTTGGTACATGTACATAACACATCCCAGCTCCCTTTTCTAGTCCTCCTCTCTTCTCTCCCCTCCCTCCATCTCTTGACACCCTTCCCTTTTGCAAAAGACCTATCTCCCTATTTTGTATTATCTATCTTTTATTTTGCTCTTATTTATGCTTGTGATACTTCAGCTTGTCTGATTAATTTCACTTAACATTATGGTCTCAAGGTGCATCCATTTTCCTAAAAAGTATGACTCAAGTTTATCTTTCTTTATGGCAGAGTACTACTCCATTGTGTATAAATGCCAGATTATAACAGTGTACTAACATAAGTATCAAAATTAAAAACTTTTTTGTTATCATTGATGATAGTAAACATAAAACGTATTTTCAATGAACCATCAAGACATCAGTCCTTCACATTGTAGAATTTTCTTTTAATATTTGCTTTTCACATAACATTGAATATTGTTTTGATACTTACCCTACTTAGTTCCTCCTCAAGAGCACCAATTTTTTCAATGAATTCCACAATCTGCTCTTCTTGAGCAGTTAATTTTCCACTCATGATTCTAAAATAAAGTTTGAGTTTAACAGTTAACATTTTTTCTAAATCCCACAAAATATCTGAATCTAATGCAAGTTAAATAAATTTGTCTCCACCACTTATCACCATCAAAATCACACCTAAATATTGGTAAGCAATAACTGCAAACTACAAAGAACAAATGTATTCTCAGTCTTTGTTTTACTTGAACATTTTTCCTTTGACCTCCCTTCTGAAACTCAAATCTTTACCTATGAAGGGGAAAACAAGTGAGAGTGTATCAAATTTGAGAAACTGGAAAGCCAATGGAGGACTGTAACTAATCAAAAGTAGAGACTAGGAGGATACTACATAATCTAAGTGTCTGTAGTATGGGATATGGAATAAAAAGTGATACTTCCTTAAAAAAAAAGTGATACTCCCTAACCCATGAAAGTTGGAAAAGCTTCAGAGTTGAAGGCATATGAAATATCACAAAAGGAGGGGGTGAGCTCAGGGGCTAAAAATACCTAGAGGACTTAAGGTTATGTACAGAGCAATACCATCCCCCTAACACATATACCATTATCACATCACCACATACACTCTCATGAGATCAAAGGATTATTCTAGAGCAGTTTCTCAGCCTTAGCACCACTGACATCACTAGATAATTGTCTGTTGTGGGAATATCTTGTGTACTTTAGGATGTTTAGTATCATCCCTGATCTGTCCACTAGATGCCAGTAGCACACCCCAACATTTGCCACTGTAATCAAAAACTGTCTCAGCAAGGCACGGTGGCACATGCCTATATTCCAAGCATCACAGGCTCGAATCACATGTGGATAACTTAGTGAGACCATGAAGGAAGGAAGGAAGGAAGGAAGGAAGGAGAGAATGAGAAAAGAAAAGCAAGCAAGCTAGCTAAAGAAATACGGGGGATGTAGCTCAATGTTAAGACCCTTGGTTCAATTTTCAGTGCAACAAACAAAACTCTCTGGACATTATTGAATGTCCTCTAGGCAGCAGCCTTTCCCTGTTCCTTGAGAGCCACTGATCTACAGTAACTGCATAAGAACTTCTAGCTTCACTTTGACCAAACACAATGGAGAGTTGGGAGTAAGGTAGTCTGGAAACAGGTGTTTAAGTGAACATATACATACTGAATGTTGGGAACCTCAGCCCTATGCTCACTAAACAAATATCAGCAGCCAGAATAATCTCTAAGCAGTAGACATGGTCAGTCTTCACAGGAAAATCTAAAAGGTCATCCCCAAAAGAAAAAAATACAACTAAGAAAAAACCTTTTTCACCCGAGAGTAAACCCACAGGTCCACAAGCCTCACCTACATACAAAGTTGTTCTTTAAATGTGTTGATAACTATTATTTATTTTATTGGGGGAGTGAGACAGGGTCTCACTATGTAGCCCAGGTTGGCTTCAAACTCATGGCAATCCTCCAGAGTGTGGGGTGATTACTATTTAATGTCAAAACCAAACATTTAGAAGCATTAGGTATATTTTACTCATTGCTACGAAAGTAAATTCTACTTCAAACAACATGTAATCAGAAAATGCTTATTTTTGGAAATTAACTCTATAGACAAAGGCTTACCTAAAATTTTCTTCAGAAATGTACACTCCATTTTTCTCTCGGGCTGCAGCAAGATCTCGTTTCAGGCGCTCTATCTCTTCTGTATATTCCTACACAAGAGAAGTGACGTAGTGTCAATTTAGTACCTTTTCCCATTCTGTTTGGGGATTATATGCAACAAATAAAACATGAAAAGTATAATAGAAATTTCTAACTATATATATATATTTCTATATAATAGAAAGTTATAACTATACTTTTCAATCAAAACTAATTTGCTCAGAAACAGTCAGTGGCCTTCAAAGCTCCTTTACGTGTATTCATTAAAAACTTCTTTTAAGGGCTGGGGATGGAGCTCAGTGATAGAGCATTTGCTGGTCCTAGGTTTTATCTCCAGCACTGCAAAGATAATAGTATAGTAGTAGCAATAGAACTATACTATAATATAGTAATAGACTAATACTAGTAATAAACAAGGACAGAAAACCTTTTGCCAGGCCCAGCTATTGGAAAAATTATAGTAAGACCCCATCTAAATAATAAAAATAAGAAAAAAATGCCTAATACAGGAAATTTATAAATACTGTTTAACAATTATCTGCTTCAGCTCATTTTTGCATTTCTCAAACAGGAACACATTACTCTACAAAAATTCACAATTACCTTAATAAGAGCTTTCTTGGTGAGTTTCTGATTAACTTCAGGTTTATTCAATATGTTCTTTGCTCTATGAGCATATTCCAATGTACTCAAAGTTTCCTGTCATGAAAACAAAAGTCAACTACTGAAGACTTTATAAGAATAATGTAGTTTTATCATCTACAATGTACTATATAACTTACAGGTAATAATGTGTGGTTATATCTAATCTAAAAATATATTCATTAAGAATACTGTATGTAGCCTGGCCTGTAATCCCAGCAGTCCAGGACACTGAGGTAGGAGGATCCCAAGTTTGAGTCCAGCAATTCAGCAAGACCCTGGCTCAAAGTAAAAACTAAAAAAACCCTGGAGGTATAGTTCAGCACAAAGACCTTATGTTCAGTTTCCAGTAACACATACCCAACACACAACTCATCTACCTAACTTCCTTATTTTTCTCTTTCAACATCTTCCTTCTTACCCTTTTGTTCAATTTATCTTTTGTTCTTTCTCTTCAACTTTGTCCTTATGATAATTTGATCCAGTAATTTTTATCTTTGGATTAGTCTTAAATTCAATGAATTTAACAAATCCATATAATGACAAGATATGGATGAACCTTGACAACATTATGCTAAATGAAAGAAGCTAGTCAGAAAAAACACACATAATTGGAATAGTGTATGATTCCATTTATATGAAATATCCAGAAAGGCAAAGTCAAATCTATAGATACAAAAAGTAGTAGGGCTGGGAATTTAGCTCAGTGGTGCTGCTGCCTGCCTCGCAAGCACAAAGTCCTGAGTTCAATCTCCAGTACCACAAAAAAAAAAATAGTTATAAGGTTGGGTGTTGTGGCACATGCCTGTCTTTCCAGCAACTAAGGAGGCTGAAACAGGAGGGCTGCAAGCTCATGGCCAGCATGGGCCAACTGGTAATATCATGCCTCAATAGATATATATATATCTATATCTATATAGATATACCCTGTCTGTCTCTGTCTCTCTCTCATATAGCTATATGGTGAGCTGGTAATGTAACTCAGTAATAGACCAATTGCCTAGCAGGCAAGAGGGCCTCAGTTTAATCCTCTACATTCCCTCCATCTCCCCAAAAAGTACTAGTAGGAGAGAGAATAAAAAGTGTTTATGTGCAACAATTTTGGAGTGATAAAAATGTTTTGTTTCTTTTGAGACAGGGTCTCACTATGTAGCTCACTATGTAGCTGGAACTTTCAGCGATCCTCCTGCCTAGCCTCCAGAGGGCTAGGATTACAGGCATGTGCCGCCAAGTCAGGCTGATAAAAATGATGGTTGCATAAGTCTGAATATAAGAAAATTAAGTTAATATATTTTACATGAGTAGGTTTTATAACAAATGATTATATCTCAATTTTTTTTAAAATGAAAGGGAAGTTTTCTAATACCATTTAAAGCAGATGATACAATAAAATAAGAGCACATTTACCATCTTTGCTAGATCTCTAAGTTTTCCCTTCTATTTCTGCACATTCAACATCAATATCAGAGCTATCTAAGCAGCCTCTGTAATACCAGCATTCATCTGACCCACTCAGTGAAATCCCCACAAACTAGCCACTGCTAATGATTCAAAGTAATTTTCTTTGAAGATGGTGTAAACGTCACTAATTATAAATTAAACTTTTTTATAGTGGTATCCTCAAAGATATGTCCATATGCAATGTCCAGATTCTTTTACAGTGCAGTATAAAATGAAGCCAGTAAATAAACTTTTAAAATACATGATAGCTAAACTGAAAATAGAAGGAAAAAATGGAAACAAAGCTTTTGTACATAGAGAGAAAAGGGAGCTTGGGGGGGGGGTATAAAATTTAAAAAATAAAATAAAATACATAATAACTAAATAAGAATTATACCTCCTATACTTGCAGTTTCCTTTCAAAGGGCTTACCTCAAGATTGAGAGATGCAGGAGAAACTGTTGCAATTATAGACGTTCTTGTGCGGCCCCCGAGAGAATCTTGGAGGATTCTAGTTAATTTAGATTCTCGGTAAGGAACATGAGGTGTTTTTTCTACAAGAGCAGTAATCACCCTTCCCAAAGTCAAGAGGGATTGATTGATATTTCCAGCTTCCCGAGCTCTCTTGTCAACAGCTCCAGAACGACCAATGTTTTCACTTCCTGCAAGATCAACCTTGAATTTTAAAAATAAAAAGTCAATCTACTGGATTTGGATTCAAAGATTTTCATCTTATGTATAATGTGCTAAATATACAGCAAAATTAATTTTCTATAACAAATTTCTTCTCCCACTATGAGGTCAGCAATCAAGTGACTATAACAAATCATCTGTAAGTACAAAACTACAAGCTGATCTATGAGGTCAACAAGAATTAAACAGTGATATTAAGGTAAAGGCTTACCAAGTTCAACTTTCCAATTTTAACAAGTTCTTCTCCATCAATTGTAGTTTCTTTCATGTGTATTGTAACAGAAAAAACTGAGTGGGAACGACTAGAAAACAAGATAAGGTTGCCCATTCATTATAATGTAAAACATAGTTTGCTTCCTATATAAAATACTAAAAACAGTAAAGAAAGATCTAAATCCACAAGGACAAATATATTATTAAATAGGAGATATCAATCAGTTTTGTTTTGTTTTTTTGAGACAGTCTTGCTTCATAGTTCAGGCTGGCCTTCAACTCATTGTGTAGTCCAGGCAGGCCTAGAACTTGTGGTGATCCTTCTGCCTCAGCCTCCTGAGTGCTGGGACTGTATGAGTGCGCCACCATACCTGGCTTCAAAAAGATTTTGGAAAATAGGAGATGAAAGAACAATGCTTAGGTTTTTGCTGTCTTTCACATGCTGCCTGCAGGGTACACTCCAATAAACTACTTGGAAATACACTAAGACTTAGATCTAGAATTTCAAGCACCTCTGAAAGCTGGATATGGGGCATTGTCAGGACAGTTGCCTGGTGTTTCATTGTTGAAGGCTCCCAGTTTCCATATTCATAAGAACCACCTGTAATATGTCATTACCCTAAATTCAAATAATACTAGCAAGCCGTCAGATTACAACCCCCCGCCGTGTCAACTCTTGTCTAAGTATATTTCTGTGCTTTGAGAATGTCATCAGAAATAGCTAATTCCTCTTCCTCAACAGCAAAAATAGTAAATAGCAGATTACTGATATACTGCAAAATAATTCCTGCTAGAATCTAAAGTGTTCAAAAGGTATAGTGGCACATATGCATAATTCTAGCTACCAGGGAGGCTGAGTCAGAAGGATTGCAAATTTGAGGTGCTTGCCTCAAAACCTAATTTTAAAAGGTTTGGGGATATAGCCTAGTAGTAGAGCATTTCCTTAGCAGTCACAGGGCCCTGGGTCCAATCCTAGTAGCAGACACACATACAACCTGTTCAAAATTATACCTTATGCTAAATACTGACATTCAGATTTTACTTTATCTTACAGACAAAAATTAAATAGATGCCTAAAGACATCTTTTTGTATCAGTGGCCTTTGATAAATATCATTATTATGATTGTTAGTGTCACAGAATTGGTGGAGAATATGGTAACTTTTAATTTTTTCTTTGTACTTTCTATGTTATTTAAAAAGTTTTATAAGTAGCTTTTTTCTTCTCTTTTTTGGCAGTACTGGTGAATGAACCTAGGTCCTTGAATGGAGCTATAACCCTAGGCCTTTTTATTTTTGATTTTGAGACAGGCTCTCACTAGGTTGCCCAATGTGGCCTAGAATTGCAGTCTTCCTGCCTCATACTCCAGAGTAGCTGGGATTACAAGTATGTCCCACCACACCCACCAAAGTATGATTATTATAAAAATTATTTAAATCATTTTAAGTTTCAGGAATGGAGAAAGTACAAGGATTGCCATAAACAAAACTGTAAGTCTGAGTTATAATATTCATCTCATGTTTTTCTATCATTACCCACCAAGCTCTAATCCAGGATTATAGAATTAATGCAATTAAGCATAGAAGTCAATACTAATTTGGGAAAAATGAATTAATTTTTCCTTCCTTTATGACACACACTCATAAAAAGTGATCTTTAGTCAGGTCTACATATAAAAGAAAGGAGTTCCTAAGTCATAAAAATTTAGAGCAGAGGGCTGGGGATTTAGCTCAGTGGTTTCACTGCCTGCTGTGCAAGCGCAAGGACCCAAGTTTGATCCCTGGTACCAAAAAAAAAAAAAAAATTTAGAGTAGAAATTTTGTGTTTTAGTGGATGATATTTAGAGAAAATAAATTTGTCCCTTTCTCCTCACAAAAAGCCAGTTTTAGTAACCACATGTCTCTGAACATTTTAAGTGAAGTAATTTTCAACTAAAGATTTGAGCCACCTGTGGCAGTGCAAGCCTATAATCATACACTCTGGGAGCTGAGGTAGGAGGATCAAAAGTTGAAGCCTTGTCTGGGCAACTTACTGGCTTAGCAAAATCCTATTTCAAAATAAAAAATAAGCCAGGAATAGTAACACATGCCTGTAACCTCAGCACTTGGGAAGCTGAGGTAGGAAGATCATGGCAAGTTTGAGGCCAGCCTGGGCCACATAGTGAGTTAAAGGCCAAGCTGACTATCTGAGATCCTGCCTTAAAAAAAAGGAAATGGAACATGGCCTTCTCACCTGGAGTATGCATTCATCAAAGTTGCTGCAGTTGTCCTTTTTGCTGCTCCCTTCTCCAAAATTTGATAGACTTCATCCTTGTTGTGTACTGTAATTTCTTCTAAACCTTTGATTATCACTCCTCTCTGACCAAAGAGCAAAAGAACATTTCATTAAATTGGTTAAAAAAAAAAAAAAAAAAGTGAAACTACACTGACTTCTTAAAGCCTTACCTATTAAAATTTGGAAACATTCCATTTTATAATACTGAGTTACCTTGTTACGGGGATCATCAAACATCTGTAATCTCTCAGAAACATCAGAAGAGGGATTAAGAAGATCAAAAAGTTCTTCATTATATATTTCCAACAGAGACACTTTGACTGAAAATTCAGTACCATTATCAGTAAGCTTCTCAAAAATTTGATGAAGTGTACGTGGAATTATACCAGCCAAAGGATCCTGAAATTACAATATTAAATAAGGATTAACATAAAGGAAAAGTGCCATTTACAGTAGCAGATAAAACACAATAAAGGGCCTCCTTTAAAGTATGTTTAAACATAAGTACAGTCAGGTCTCCAGATCTACTGGCTCTGCATTCTACCAATCATGTATAGAAAAATATTCGAAAAAAATGTTGCATCTGTACTGAACATGCAGAGTTTTTCTTATCATTTCCTAAACAACATAGTATAAGAGCTGTTTATATAGTATTTACATTGTATTAGGTATAAGTAATCTAGAGATGATTTGGGTGTATGGGAGGATGGACAAAGATTTTATGCAAATACAATACCACTTAAGAGATTTGAGCATTGTGGGGTTTTGGTATGGTCAGAGGAGAAGGGGCAGTTACCCTGGTATAAAGCCCCATGCATGCCAAGGGATAACTGTAGGCCAAAGCAACTTAAAAACACAATAATCTTTTGGTAAAAGAAAAGATTTTAGGTTTTCTTACCACATACACACGAACAAAATGAGTAAGTGAAATGATGAATATGTTAATTTGACTACTGTAATCATTTTACTATTTGTATTTCAAAACATGTACACTTTAAATATATACAATAAAATTTATGAAAGAAAAAGAAAAGTTATAGGAATTTTCTCAAAAGATCTTTCAAAGAAAAGCAGCAGAAGCCAGAAACAGTGGTAGATGACTGTGGTCACAGTTCCTCAGGAGGCTGAAGTAGGAGGATTGCAAAGTTGAGGCCAGCCTGGGCAACTTAGCAAGACTCTGTCTTAAAATAAAATAGAATAAAATGTCAAAATGGAAAATAAAGGGACAAGGAAAAAAAAGAGAGTAGAAAGAAAAATGGAAACAAAGCTTTCATAAATAAGGAGGGGAAGAAGGGTGGGGGGGTGATGGGAAATAATGAAGAATCTAGATATATCATGCACAGATACAAATTCCCTATGATGAATGTGATCATTATGAACATCTAAAATGTACCGATAAAGGTTTTGCTTCAAAACAAACAAACAAAAAAACCACAATAATCTGTTCAGTACTATTTTTCAAACTTTCTCTTTCTTGGTTAGTCATCTTCCTCCCTGAGAATGCAGATACCAACTGAACCAAGCTACTTTATATAATTTTTTTGTTTTTACACTTTTTTTTGGTACCAGGGATCAAACTCAGGTCCTTGCACTTTTGAGGCAAGTAACAGAACCACTAAGCTAAATCCCTGGGTTTAATTTTTTTTTTTTAACTTTTTTTTTTTTTTTTTTTAATTGTGGTACTGGTGACTGAAGCCAGGGCCTTCACACCAGACTACATCCCCAGCTCTTCTTTTTAAAAAAAATTTTAATTCTGAGACAGGATCTAAGTTGCCCAGGCTGGGTTCAAACTTGCAAAGTTAAATAATCCTATTCAACTTTCTTCATAAGTAAATAATACCACCACGGAAATTTTTTAAATGGCCCACTGATGAGCATGTTTTCTAATTCTGACATAAAACAAGGATGTTTCTCAAATATACAAGTGTCCATAATAAAATTGTTAAAAATCTCTAATTTTTGAAATTATAAACCAATTTCTTATTTCTCATGGTTATAACTTCATAACTTTATTCACCAAATGTAATATAAGTTAATGACTGAGCTCCATAACCACTAGAACTTGCCTAAATGTTAATAATTTGAAGATTAAGTTAATTAGCTCATTTAAACACATTTGATGAAAATCTTTGTGAAATGTACTATATGCTTTCTACATATATTCAATACAATGGCCTTAATTTCCTGAACTCTTGAGGTTGTCATTAATAAAGTACCATACCATCCCTTGCTGTGCTTTTACTCCCTCACTACAAAGCCCTTTCCTTCAAGCCCTACATGTATTACTACTTTTCCACACTATCACCCTTATAAAGTTTTGCAGTCTGTAGTTTCAGTTACTCACAGTTAACTATAGTCTAAAAATATTCCACAGCAAGTTTCATAAATCAACAATTACTAAGTTTTAATCCTGCACCTGTCAGGATTGGTGTGTGTGGTACTGGAGATGAAAACAGTTTTGCAAAAGCTAGGCAAGCACTGTACTACCGAGCTACATCTCCAACCCTTTGTAAAATTTTATTTTGAGATGTAGTCTTGCTAAGTTGCTTAAACTGGCCTTGAACTTGTGATCCTCCTGCCTTAACCTCCTGAGTAGCTGGGAGAACAGGGAAGTGCCACAGAGCTTAGCTGATTATGCACATTTCTGCATAGCATGAATGATGAAATCTTGCCTCATCTAGCTAGGGACATGAAATCACCCCCTTGTCCAGCATATCTATACTATATGCTACCTGCCATTAGTCACTTGGGAGCCCTATTGGTTATCAGATCAACTCTTCTGGTATCAGAATGCTAGTGTTCAAGTAACCATTATTTACTCAAGATATTTTGTGACTACATTCATGTAACTTTTATTATAGTACACCGCTATATTTGTTGTACTTTATTATTCATCTCTGCTATTAATTTCTTATTGTGCCTAATTTATAAGTCAGCTTCATCACAGTACGTCTATACAGGAAAAAAATGCAGAATTACAGGGTTTGGCACTATCTACTGTTTTAGGCATCCATTGGAAGTCTTAGACCACACAAATACGCGGGGAGCACTGCATTCTGCTCCAATAATTCTGTCCCAGAGAGACCTCTTTTATTACTTCAACTATGCCCTATGTGTTGATCTTCTCTTTCCCCAAGAAACTATGTGTTTCTCAAATAGCAGTTTATATACATACACACAGACACACACACATATATATTTGTATACACACATACACACACATTTCTCTCTCTCTGGTTTTTGAAAAAAGTTCTCTCTACATAGTCCAGGCTATATTTGAACTTGCTATATAGCCTATGCTGGGCTCAATCTCAAGATCCATCTGCCTTAGCCTCCTGCATGTTGGGACTGCAGGCATGTACCACTACACCCATCCCTACCATATATTTTACTATAGTAGTTTATGTCTGACATAGGTACTCTGATATTCTGTATTTCAAGACAGAGGCCCAGAACATGTTTTATTCAGCTAGATTTCTGCCACGTTAGAGATAAAATTATATTACAAACAATACCTCCTCCCAGGTATATGCTTCATTAGGTGACCTTTCACCTTCCATTGTAAAGGTTTTTCCAGTGCCAGTTTGGCCATATCTGTCAAGATTTAAAAACACTGTTACATCAAAATTAAACACACACACATCTAAACTTTTTCATCAACTTGAAAAATAATGTTCTGCTTACGCAAAGATAGTACAATTATAGCCCATAATAACTTCATCCAGAATTGGACAAACAACACTTCGGTAAACATCAATTTGTTTGGTGGATGCTCCAAAAACCTATTAAAAAAAAAAAAGATGTCTTAAAGAAACAAAAATTATTCATTTAAATAATTTTGCTTGTAGTATATTAAGCAATTCAGCCCATTAGAAACCATCTGAGAACTCAAAGAGCCAACTGAAATTCACAATGGTACACCATATTCCAGGGAAAGTATGTGTGTTAGGATTACTTTACAGTAATAGATAATCAAGTAGTAGCATCCTTCTAAGAAGTTGGGCCAGGGATTTAGCTCAGTGTTCTGCTACCTGCCTCACAAGCACAAATAAGGTCCTGAGTTCGATCCCCGGTAAAAAAAAAAAAAAAAAAAGAAGTTAAGTACCATATCAAAAGTATACGTTTTCCTCGAGCTTTTATCGGTCAGTCCTCCAGTTCGTACACTAACTTCTTTCCGTGTTTGATCACATTCTACTACTGAGTGGGCATTAGCTTTCCGCTCGGCCAAATTAAATGGTCTATAAAAAGAAATGCACAAAGTTACTGAAGAACTGTTAGCAGGTTAACAATGAGATTTTCAATATCTGTATTAGTCAAGACAAATGTAAATGGAAATTGTGACTATACCGTTTTTGACTGGAATTAAATGGATACTAAATGATAAAGCAGAATCAATTTTAAGTGTCTCAGTTCCCATAAATAAATTTTTTAAAAAATTGTCAAAGATGTGTACATTACAATTCTAACTGTCCTAGAGAAGAAGTTAAAAGAACTTAACTGATGCCAGGCATGGTAGTGCATGCCTGTAATCCCAGCACACACAAGGCTGAGGCAGGAGAATCACAAGTTTGAGGCCAGTCTGGGCTACTAGTGACTTCAAGGCCAGCCTAACCTACTTAGCAAGACTGTGTCTCAAAACTACTACAAAAAGCTGGGTGTGGTGGCACATGCCTGATATCTGAGCATTTAAAAGGCTGAGGTAGGAGGATTGCTGAGTGTTTGAAGCCAGCCTGGGCTACATAGTTCAAGGCTAGCCTGAACTACATAGCAAGGTCCTGTCTCAAAACGCTCCCCCCCACACAAGAAAAACAAAAACAAAAAGCAAAAAAACACAACCAAAACTGCTAGCATACAGCAAAAACATGGCTAAGAGGGAAATTTATACCTACAAGTCCTTACATTGAACAAATAAGATCTTAGGAGTGTGGCACAGTGGTAGAGTTCAGGCCTTGCATGCCCAAGGCCCTGGGTTCCATCCCCAGCATGGTGAGGCAAAACAAAATAAAACAACAAAAATAAGCCAAGATCACAGCTGGGCATGAAGAAGCATGCCTTTAGTCCCAGCACTCCTGACGTTGAGACAAGAAGATCTTGATAGCAAACCTGGACTACATAGTGAGAAGGTCTGAAAAAAACCAAAACCAAAACCAAACAAAGATCTCATTTCAACATCCTAACTTTACAATTTAAGAAACTAGAAAAAGAACAAAGTTATCTCAACATAAGAAGGAGGAAGTAAATAATAAAGATTAAGATGAAAGACAAAAGCAAAACAATGAAATAAAAATTTGATTTAAAAAAAAATAACAAAACTGATAAGCCCTTAGCTAGAGGGACTGAAGGAAAAATGAAAGGAGATAGGTCGATGCAGCGGCACATACTAGTAATCCCACCTACGTGGAAGGCTGAGGCAGGGGGACTGGAGCTCCAGTGCAACCTGAATCATTTCAGACCATCTCAGAAATACAAAGGGCTGAGGATGTACTTCAGTGGTACGGTGCCCCTTGGTTAAATCCCCAGTATCACAACAAACAAAACAAAACAAAACAACAAAAACCATGTGCAATCCCAGCACTGTGGGATGCCAAGGAAGGAGAATCAGAAATTTGAGCCCAGACTGCGTAACTTAGAGATTTAGCAAGAACCCACCCCCCCAAAAAAAAAAGCTGGGGATGTAACTCAAGTGTGAAGGCCCTGGAGGATGCACACTTCCAGATTTCAACATTTACCTCAAAGGTACAGTAATCAAAACTGTGTGGTACTAGCATAAAGACAAACACAGACAAAGCAAGAGAATAGACCAAAAGAAATCCTTCCCTATATAGCCAAACTAGTTTTTTTGGTACCGGGGATCGAACTGGGACCTTGTTCTCGCGAGGCAGGTGGTGCAACCAATAGGCAAACTAGTTTTGACCAGGGCACCAAGATCATTCAATAAATAGTGCTGGGAAAACTCGACATCCACATGCAAAAGAGTAAAGTTGGCTGGGTATGGTGGTGCACAACTATAAATCCCAGCACTCAGGAGGCTGAGGCAGGAGGATAGCCAAGGCCAGCCTGGGATATATAGTTAATTTAAGACCAGCCTGAACTACGTGGTGACACTGTCTCAAAAATTTAAAGAAAAAAAAAAAAATGAAGTTGGACCCTTATCTAACATTGTGTACAAAAACTAACTTAAAATGGGCTGAAGACTTAAATCTTACACCAAAAACTACACAACTCTTAGAAGAAAGGAGAGGGGAAAAACTTCATGATGCTGGATTTACCAATGACTTGGATATCACACCAAAGGCACAAGCAACAACAAAAATAGACAAATTGGATTTCATAAAAATGTTTAGATTTGTGCATCAAAAGACATTATCAGCAGGGCATGGTGGCATCTGAGTATAAGTCCAGCACTCTGGAGACTGAGGATTGCAAGTTCAAGCCCAGTCTAATCAACTTAGACCCTGTCTCAAAATTTAAAAAAATAAGAAATGTGCCAAGAGATCTTTCTCAAATGGGAAGAGGATCAAGAGATGGAGGGAGAGCAGAGAGAGGGGAAGGAAAGGGGAAGAAAAAGGAAATTAAGATGTGTTATTGACATATACCAATTCCACACAAGAAATATAAACATTGGGCAACCTGCAGGGGATTTAGCTCAGTGGTTCTGCCACCTGCTTTGCAAGGACAAGGTCCTGAGTTCGATCCCTGGTACAAAAAAAAAAGTGGGCAACCTTTTCAGAACCCCTCCTGTCTCTCAGGAGCCACTCCTATTTCCCAATAAATTTTCATACTCTTTAAAATAAAGTTTAATAATAAAAATAAACATTACATACCACAAAGATGTGCAGATATTCCTTGTTTAATGACCTGTTTGACAACTGTTTGGACTTATGACCTCTCTTTTTTTCTGTACAGTTCTGTATATATTGTTTATAAAGCCTCAATCTTTTTGGGTACAATATACCTTGGTAATACAGTACTGTAATTTCTGTTGGTTGTACTACACAGTACAATAGTTTTATGTTGCATTATAAATTACAGTATTGCATGTAAGAGTTATGCAAATAAAAGCAAAGTCATCAAGGGGGAGTTTCCTTTGACCATTTCTTTGTTCTGAATATTGTAATGTACATACTATATACAATTGCTCATTTTCTGTCCAATTCATTTAATGATCTAGTAGTGGTAACTGGACCAAGTCATTAAATGAGGGAAAATTTTAAAGTTTAAAAGCCAAGGGCCAGGGATTTAGCTCAGTGGTGCCGCTGGCTGCCTTGCAACCACAAGGTCTTGAGTTCAATCCCCAGTACCGGGAAAAAAAAAAAAAAAAAAAAAGCCAAAAAGACTTTGAGCATAATAAAAACATTTGAAAGATGTTTTTTAAAAACTGAGCTGGGGGGGCCAGGGATTTAGCTAAGTGGTTCCGGCGCCTGCCTTGAAAGCGCAAGGTTCCGAGTTCGATCCCCAGTACCAAAAAAAAAGAAACTGAGCTGGGGATTTAGCTCAGCATGAAGGCCTTTGGTTTAATACCCACTATGGGGGGACCAGCAACAGAGTATAAAGACAATCCACAGAATGGAATAAAAATTGTACAGATCATATATTTGAAAAAGGATTAATATCCAGAATAAAGAACTCTTAAAAATCAATAATAAAGTCCAATTTCAAAATAAGCAAAGGACTTAAATAAATATTTCTTCAAAGAAGATATAGAAATCGGTGATAAGCACATGAAAAGATGGGAAATACAAATCAAAACTATAATGACTTCACAAGCGCAAGGCCCTGAGTTCGATCCCTGGTACCAAAAAAACCCCCAAAACAAAAAACAAACAAACAAAAAACCCAAAAACTATAATGAAATAACACTTTACATCTACCAACATGGCTACCCTGAAGAAAACATACAATAATAAACATTGGTGAAGTTGTGGTGAAACTGGGACACTTCGGCACTGGTAGCAGAAATGTAAAATGATATAGCCACTATTGAAAACAGGATGCTAGCTCCTCAAAAAAAATCAAGAATTATTATATGATCTAACAATTCTATTTCTGGCTAAACAATCAAAAAAATTTTAAACAGAGTTCAAAGAGATATTTGCATACTCACATCCTAACAGCATTATTCACAAAATCTAAAATGTGAGAGCAACCCAAGTGTCCATTGAAAAATGAGTGAACAAAATGTGGTATATTGTAGAAGACCACATGAGAAGAATGAGGCATTGGCCTCCTCAGTGAGCACTAAGAAGAGGGCATGCAAGCATGCCAACCTGCTGCAGGGAAAAGTAAAAACACCTGAGATCCTGTTGTTCACCCAGACAAGTACCATGGAGGGAGGAAGACAGATGAATACTGTGTAACTCTAATTACTTGTGCCTGCCTCTGAGTGAATAAAGCCAAGGCACGCCAGTCACTTGGGGCTCTACATCAAGGGAGACACAAGCCCCCTGGCATTCCAGATTTTAACCTGTTTCTGTGTCTATTTTTCATTATCGTCACCCCTTGGTCAGGTTTGAGCTTGTAGGTTGGTTTCTATAGTATATGCACACAAGGATATATTACACAGCCTCAAAAGCAAAAGGACCGGAGTTTGATCCCTGGTACCAAAAAAAAAAAAAAAAGTGAAGGAAATTCTGGCTTGCACCAGGAAGGCTATCTGAAAGAAAAAAGTCACCATAAAAGAAAAGATACAAAGCAAATAAACCACTTTATACCAAAATTATTGTACGTAGGGCCAGGGATTTAGCTCAGTGGCACCGTGCCTGCCTCGCAAGCACAAGCTCCTGAGTTCAATCCCCAGTACCCAAAAAAAAATATTGTACGTATATTAGACATAACCTAACTAATTTCCATTGTTAATAAAGTCAAAGAAATCTAAGGCATGTCTTACAAGCTAACAGTTATCTGACTGGGAAGGAAGAGAAAAGTGAAGGAATCTATAGGAGGCTGTAGGAATAGCCATCTATTTATTTATTAATTGGGGTAACGGATACACAAATGTTTGTTACAGTGTTCTTTATAATATAAGTCTTAAATATTTTACAGGTAACAACAATAAATTAAATGCCAAGCATGGTGGCACACACCTGTAATTCTAGCACTCAGGGAGCTAAGGAAGGAAGATTGTGATGAGTTTGGGGCCAGCCTGGGCTACATTGTGAGTTCAGGGCCAGCCTGGAATACTTAATGAGACCCTATCCCCCCCCCCAAAAAAGAATGAAAGGAATTAAAAGCACGTAGAAAGTTAATATTGCCTGGCTTTATTACACAAAATTATTTTAAAATTTGCATTTGAAATATGTGCTGTTGATTTAAAATCTTTTTAAAAATCTTCAAAATAAGCAATTATTAACAAAAGTCCTAAAACACAACTGCTAAGTGTCCTTGCTAGACTTAAGATAACCAGCAAGTTTCCTCTCTGAAACCTAGTTTAGAAACTTAGTTGTTACCTTTGATAGCTAAAGTTCAATTAATTACGCTAACAAGAATCTAAGAAAATTTGTTGATACAGGCTTTTCAAAATAATCTTAATTTTAGAACACTTCTGGATTCACAGAAAAGTTGGAGGATCAAAAGCAGACACACAATATACATACACAAATGAATTCCAGAGAGCCTCTAAAAAGTTAAACACAGTATATCAACGTCTAACTAAGCAGCAGTTTCTACAACTATGTTCTTCCTCTACTACCTTATTTTAAAATTGAGAAGTTGGAACTAGATGGCACTTTTGGTAGTCCCAGCTACTTGGAAGGGTGAGGCAGTAGGGTCACTTGGGGCCAGATAGATAATATAGCAAGACCCCATCTTAAAAAAGAAAAAGAGAAAAAAAAAAAAAAAAAGGAAAAGAGGAGGAAAGAGAAAAGAAAAAGGAGAGAGGGGGGTGGGGAGAGAAAGTTATTTGGAAACCAGAGAGGACAGCTGAACATCCTACATGACCCCTCATCCCGACAATTGTCTTTTAGTCTGCTATGTCTTTAGTAAAGTTGCAGCGCAGCCAGACACCTACACTAACTTAAGTTGTCTTGATCTTCATAAGCTCACTTTTAAATTTAACTTTCAATGTTTAAATTCAGGAATGTGCATTTGTTAATAGAGATGAAGATACTGCATTTAGAAGAAAGAGAACACATGATTGATTACGTACTTCGAAGTGATAGATGACAACCCCAAGGTAAGCGCTAAAGTATCTACAAAACACGTATGCAGCCTATTTCCATAGTGAAAAACTGAAGTAGCAAAGAAAAGTGACACCTAAATCTTTATCGACGTTTAAAATAACGCACTTCTCAGTAAAGAATGATGTTCACATTCGTTCTCTGAATACCAATTTAACTATTGTCTCATATAAACATCTAAAAGTAGACCCTAGCCAGGCGTGGTGGCGCACACCTGTAATCCCAAGAGGCTGAGACAGGTCTACTGAGAGCTCGAGGGCAACCTCGGGTACACAGTAAGCTCAAGGACAGCCTGGAGTATATAGCGAGACCTTGTCTTAAAAAAAAAAAAAAAAAGTAACCTTAAATTGAATCCTACCACATCCTGGAATCATTTTTATCAAACAGAATGTGGGAAACCAAGAAACAGATTTGATCCCCTCAAAATATGCAAACAATATCCCTCGCCCGGCACCGTACAGAAGGGAGCACAGCAGCAAAGCTCCGGTGCTCCGAACACTGCCAGCTTCTCCCTACCTGCACCTCAACACCACCTGGATGTTCTTTCCCTTATCCTCTTTCTTCTTCGCAGAGGAATTCGGCTGGGACGCCATGACTGTCCCAGCCAAAAAGTCAAGACCTGACGGCGTGGGGTGAGGAGGGCTCAGCGATGGACGCGGGCCTGGGTGTCTGACTTCTCCGCCCCGGTGTTGGCTGGGCCAGGAGAATCCACACAAACAGCTCGGCGACCCCCGGTCCACCCGGAACTCTTAACAGGCGGTGGAGAAAGTCTCCTAACACCCAGACAACTGAATCTCCAATCACTTCCCCGCCCCGGACCTGACCAACGACTCCGCGCCTCAATTTGAAAAAGCAGCAGAGTTGCCAGGCCAATAGCAGCGCAGTTGCGCAAGGCACCATGGGAAGTGGTGTCGTCATTGGAGTCCGTCCTCCGGAGTGGGCTCGCGGTAAAGTGAAAAGCCGGGAGGGGCCACAGGCCCAGAACTCCTAGTGTAGAGGGGTAGTTGTAGGAGTGCTCTGTGGTCCTTCAGTGTGTGGTCCTTGCTCAAGTTACCCATATCTGAAAACGGAAATAATAGGAAACGTCCCAGAGGGCTGTGTTGAGAACTGATGGGCTTGTACGGGTAAGTAGGTTAAATCCGCATATATAGCGAGCGCTCAGGAAAGGCTGACCGTGGTTGTAATTATTATAAAATTGTGAGAGTTATGTGTAAGCACAGAAGAGATGTCCACAGCGAGCAGCGTCCACAATAGTCCTAAAAGAATAATTAGGAAGTGTTAAGAGCTAAGGGTACAACGGGCTCTAAGTAGTGTAGAAGACACTGAATGAAAGTCACATGGAGGACTATTTATTTATCCCTGACTTGAAGAGAAATCATCGCTAAATGGTTCCAAGCGACAAAGTAAGGATCTGCGATTTCAGAGCCGCTGCTCCGCGGGTCTGACGCCGGCTTGGAGGAAATTACGCCTGCGCCTGGGCGCGGCCTACAACTCCCAGCATGCCGCGCTTGCTGCGTACTGGCCGTGGCCTCCGGCCCTCCGTAAGAGCGTCGTAATGGAGACTGGGCCAGTTAGAGAATGTCTTGTGCCCGGGACTTGAACTGGTTCTGGAGCTGCGCTTCTGGGCCACACAGCCAACAGGAACCTAGAAGTCAATTTAGCCTCTTATGTAACAGCCAAATGCAGTAGAAAGCTTTCGTGTACCTTTTCTGTGCCTCAGTTTAAAAACATCTACAGCTCGGACCTCTGATCATATCCATTGTGCACAGCTGATGACTTGCTTTAGGTGGCTCGTTGGTAGCTTTAAACTGGACCAATCCCAAACAAACTGTCTCCTTATCTGCACCTCGATCTTTCCGGTCTGGACGGTTGATACTAACCAGAACCTTTGGCTCCTCCACGTCCAGGGCGTGTTTTATCTACTCTGCTGCCTTGGTCCAAGGTTTTTAATCTTTTTCCTGAAGAAATTAAAAGAGGTCATCAGTTTTCTTAAGTTTCTTCTACTCTTTTCTCATTCCCTACAACATTCACTCAGCAAGGAAAATATCTTTTAAAAAGCAGTTATAGCCGGGGATTTAGCTCAGTTCCGCCGCCTGCCTCACAAGTGCAAGGTCCCAAGTTCGAACCCTGGTACAAAAAAACCCCGCAGTTATGCACTTCTTCTGCTCCCCGACACCACCACCCCCCCTCGCCACCTCCCCCAGGGATACTGAACCCAGGCCCTCTGCACTGAGCAACATCCCCAGAGTCTCCCTAGGTCACCAAAATGCCCAAGCTGGATTCAAACGTGTGATCCCCCTGCCTCAGCCTTCCAGAGTGCTGGGATTACCGGTGTATGCCCAGGCTGGATTCAAACGTGTGAACCCCCTGCCTCAGCCTTCCAGAGTGCTGGGATTACAGGCCATGCCACCACACCCAGCCTAGTTTCAGTATTGTAGATGTGACTGATCTGAATTCTACTAATGCAACATTACTGCTGATGTCTTTGGTCTAGCATTTCTCTTTTAAGAGTGTGTGTATTTCAAGTATAAATTATTTTAAATTGATTTTATTTTTCTTACAGTAAAACATGGAAGTATTTTAAAGGTAAATACAGTAGTTTTAAAAGTCTTATAAGATAAGCAAAAAATTATCTGCTTTATCCAGCCCCAGTGCCTCCAGATCTCTACCCAAGAAGCCACCACTTTCAACTCTTTTAGGTTTTTGTTTTTATTGTTGTTGTTTTTTTTGGTACCGGGGGTTGAACTGAGGACCTTCCTCATTCCAGGCAGGCGGCGGAACCACTGAGCTAAATCCCCGGCCCTCTTTTAGTTATTTTTTAATCTAGCATTGGCACATTTCTATTTTTGCAAGGAATTTGTATATACTGTTACCGTTTTTAGATAGTATTTGTTGATTTATTGTAGATGAAGGTTTAATTCTAAAGTTTACCATCCTCTCCACTTGCTTTGCCTTGTGTACCCAATATTACAATTTTTAGATAAATCAAAAATCTGTATTTAGATTATTATGCCTGTTCATAGCACAGCATTTCGATAGCTGGACTAGAAATTCAGCAGTGCTATGCTTTGGTGTGCATTTATTTTCATCCATTGTGCTAAGTGCTCAGAGAATCCTTTCAGTTTGGCAGTTTATTTCTTTCAGTTCTGGGAAATGTTTTTTAATTATTCATTGAACATTTCAGTCATATTCTTTGTTCATTCGTTCTGGAACTCCAATATATAGATATTAGATTTCCACTGTGCAGCTATTGCTACTAATATTTTGTTCTATTTCTTTCCCATTGTCTGTATTTTAAATAACTGAAGTCATAATTGAATATATACTTTTGAATCCAAAATTACTATAATTTCTGGGTGGTGGCACATGGCTGTAATCCCAACACTTGATCTGCTGAGGCAGGAGGATTGCTACAAGTTTGAGGCCAGCTTGTGATACATAAGGAGTTCAAGGCTAGCCTGGATGGCATAGTGAGACCCTGTCTCAAGGAAAAAAAATTAATAATACTTAAGCATTCTTCCATGACCTTAAAAATTTTTTTTTCAAGAATCAACAAATGGGATCATATCAAATTAAAAAGCTTCTGCACAACAAAGGTAACAACCAACAGAGTGAAGAAACTGCCAGCTATACCTCAGAGGACTAATATCTAAAATAAATAAAAAACTAAAAAAATTAGTCTCCCAAAAAATGGGCAACTGAAATGAATAAAACTACTTAAATAAATACAAATGGGCAATAAATACTTGAAAAAATATTCAACATCTCTGGCCACTAGAGGAATGCAAATTAAAACAACACTGAGATTCTATCTTGTACTAGAAAGAATGGTCATCATCATGAAATCAAATAATAGCAAATGCTGAAGAGGCTGTAGAGAAAAAGGAACTCTTTTACACTGTTGGTGGGAATAAACACTGGTCCAACCAGTATAGAAATGAGTATGGATCGCTTCTCGGCCTTTTGGCTAAGATCAAGTGTAGAAATCAGTATAGAGATTTCTCAAAAAAACTAAAGCTAGAAATTCCATTTGGCTCAGCTATTTCCCTTCTAGGTATCTTCCCAAAAGAATTAGACATCATATTACAGTGATATATGCATACCTATGTTTATACCTGCACAACCCATAATAGCGAAATCTTGGAAGCATCCTATATATTCATCAACAGGTGAATAAATAAAGAAAATGTGGACTACTACTGTGCCATAAAGAAGGATAAACTTGAATCATGGAAAATGTATGCATAATGCTAAGTGAAATAAATCAGACACACAAGCTTAAATATTGCATGGTTTCTCTTATATGAGAAACCCAAAGTATAAACAAAGAGCAAAATAGAAGATAGATATTAGGAAAGAGAGATCACTCTTTTGCAAAAAGGACAAAGAGATGGGGGGAAGGGGATAAAAAAATTAAGATTTGTTCTATACATGTACCAACTAGCCACAATGAATTTAATCATTATGTGCTGCAAACATGTACTAATAAGAATTTTTTAAATTCATAATTATTTTTATTTGTATGTTGGTTTGTTTTTTCATTTGTTTTTTGAGACGAGGTGTTGCTACATAATTCAGGCTGCTCTTGAACTCACTATGTACCCCAGGCTGGCCTTGAATTCATAGTGATCCTCTTGCCTCAGCCTCCTAAGTTCTGGGTTTATAGGCATGCACCACCACATCCAGTATTTGTATGATTTTTCTAAGGCTCTTAAGTAATACTCTTGTGAACAGTTGAGAAAAACATACTTGACTTTAGTCATCTGTTTTCATATTTCCCATTATCATGTTAGGTTTTGTTCCATATGTCTGTGGGTATGAACCCTCAGGAGAACAATACCTATGTCTGAATGTGCTTATAAACTAAGAGAAAAGCCCAATTTATGAAACGTTCATAAACTTCTAAAGAACAGTTTAAAATGCTTATATAGAGTTTCCCAAACCCAAATTTTGGTAACTGTTTTTAGTTTCCTAATAGTAGAATCTTTGAAGCAAAAATTAGGGAAAGGTGTTTTCTATTTCATTTCCTAGCCTCCTGTCAGTCCCTGGAATGTGCCAGAGTCTCTCCTATCCCAAATGATGTTTCCCATGTGTAGTTTTTCCCTCTCATTGATTGCTTCCTTTTACCTTTCTAGCCACAATGTACTCACTTCCTCAGAGTCCTTTCCCAATCACTCTTTCAGAAGTAGCCTGCCAAACTAACAAAACCTCATTTACTTCTTTCTCCACGTGGTAGAAGAGGTGCCAATTTCATTCTCAGTTCTTTTCTTTATTAAACCTTGGGACACTTTCCAAGAGAAAAAAGGGGAATTATGAGGGCCGGGGATTTAGCTCAGTGGTTTCACCACCTGCTGTGCAAGCGCAAGGACCCGAGTTTGATCCCTGGTACCAAAAAAACCAAACCAAAACAAAAGGGGAATTATGTGTTTTTTTAGTACATGTTTTCAGTACATAATGTTTACATTCATCATGAGGAATATATATATATATATATATGTCACATCTTAATTTTTTTTACATCCTCTTCTCCTTGCCTCCCAGGAATGACATTCTTGTGGCAGGAATGTGAAGAGAAAAATCCATATTCAGTGTTTGTAACTTTAAACTGAAGTCATAAGGGAAAACTCTGAGAGGAGCCCCAGACAAGACAAATGACTAGCCCTCCCCAGCTCTCAACCATTAAGTGAGAAATTTGGCCTGGACATTGGGTGGAGGAAAGAAAGGATGTGAAGGAAAGAAGCTGTGAAGAAGCAAAAAGGTTAAGGGAAGGGGACCTTGTGGAGAGTTAGTACATGAGAAGAGTCACAGACGTTGGCTGTCCATTGACAGCTGAGTCCTCAGCCCAAACACCGACCCCAATGCTCTGAAATGGTGCTGAGCTGCCACCTAAAGTATGCCATGTGCACTCCCCTTGTTGATATCCATGACAGGTGTAAGCCCCCTTAACACACAGGCTGAGATCCTTGTCACCTCCTCCGACCCTGAGGAGCAGTAGCGAAACAGAGTCCCAGAACTGTTACATAGGTGAAACCTACCTTGGTCAACCTAATATTTGAATCACAGTATGAAGCTATTTTACATAAGATTAATTTCCTTGTTCATCTTACACTATAGTATACATTTCTAAGAATAGAAACTTGGTTATTCTTTTCTCTGTTGTGTGTTCTCAACATTGAAAGCAGGGCCAGGGCCCATAATATTTATTGGACAGATAAATCAAGAGTAGTCTTCACTGTGGAAAATATGAATTATTGATTTTTTACATTACTACTTTAAGAACTGTCCATAAAGTAACTAAAACTTATCTTTAAAGACTAAGCAAGTGAGGCCAGGGATTTAGCTCAGTGGCGCCATGCCTGTCTGGCAAGTGGAAGGTCCTGAGTTTGATTCTCGGTACCGAGAAAAAAAAGTCTGAATCCAAAGACTAAGCAAGTGGCAGGCATGGTGGCACATGACTGTGATTCCAACTCTGGGAGGCTGAGGCAGAAAGAGCACAAGTTTGAGCCTAGCTGGGCAACTGAGTGACTTAGCAAGACACTGTGTCAAAGTAAAAAATAAAAAAAGGATTGGGGATGTAGCTCAGTATGAAGGCCCTGGATTCATTCCCCAGTACCACCAAAAAAAAAGACTCAGCAAGTATGAGTCATTTAGGAGAACTCTTTAACAAATTCATAATTAATAAACATTCATCTATAAACATTTTTAAAAATTCATGTTGCTCTTAGATATTATATTCCTATAGACTTAGACTGTTGTACATTCATTTCACTTTATTTTTCGTTTTTTTTTTTTTGGTGCCGGGGATTGAACTTGTGACCTTGCGCTTTCGAAGCAGGCACCGGAACCACTGAGCTAAATCCCCGGCCTCTTTATTTTGGTTTTGAGACAGGGTCTTGCTGTGTAAGTTAGGCTGGCTTTGAACTCATTAGGTAGCCCAGACTAGCTTTGAACTTACAGCAATCCTCCTACCTCATCCTCCCTTGTGCTGGGAATTACAGGCATGCACCACCACATACAATGTTTTTATACATTTAAAAACCATTTATTATGGGAAGATTCAAACATACAGTACCAAAGAGAATAATATAATAAATATCTTCTATCCTGCTTCAGTAATGATCAGTTCTTGGACAGTATTGGAACTTTTGTTTGTTTTGTGACAGTATCTTTTTTTTTTTTTTTTTGGTATGGGGATCGAACTCAGGACCTTGCACTTTCGAGGCAGGAGTTGGAACCACTGAGCTAAATCCCCAGCCCAGTGACAGTATCTTTCCGTGTAGTCCTGGTTGGCCTTGAAAACATAATCCTCCTGCTTCAGTCTTCTTAGTCCTGGAATTACAGATGTGCACCACTATGTCTGGCTGCCAATAGTATTTTATGCCTACTTTCTTCTACCTCCTTATCCTCTACTGAATTATTCTGAACCAGATCCTAGACCTGATATTATTTCACTTCTTAATGTTTCATTATATATATCAAATTCTTTTTTTAAAAACTGCAGCTTTGAGCCAGGTGTAATGTTGTAAGTCTGTAATCCCAGGACTTTGGGAGGCTGAGACAGGAAGACTGCAAATTTGAGGCCAGCCTGGGCAATTTAGCAAGACCTTATCTCAATGAATGAATCAATCAATCACAAACACTCAGGAAGCCGGGCCTGGTGATGCACACCTGTAATCTCAGCATTTAGGGGGCTGAGGCAGAAGGATTGCCCTGAGTTCCGGGCCAGCCTAGACTCACATAGTGAGTTCAAGGCCACCCTGAACTACACAGCACGCTATCTCAAACAAAACAAAACAAAACAGAGAAAAAGAATAGCTGTAGCTTCTAACAAAACTAATGTCATCATTATCCTACTTTCCTGATTGTCTTGTTTCTTTTTCACAAGGAGCTTGTTCAAGTCAGAATCCAAATAAAACACCAAAATTTCATTTAGTTAATCTCCCTCTCTGTCTCTCTCACATTTTGGAAGATTATCTAGTTTTGCAGATTAAAGTATTGCAGACAGAAAAAAATGAAAATAATTTATAAATGTACAGCTCAGTTAATTTTCAAATACTGTACACACCATGTAAAACAGACCTCTAACCTGCCTCACCTTATTCTCCCTTTCCATCACTGTCACCCTGAGTCAGTAACCACTAACTTGCCTTCTAGCACTAAAGAATGGTACTCTTCTTCTTAGTTATTTACGGTACTGGCCTTTGTACTGAGCTGTGACCATAGCCCTTTTCTTATTATTTGAGACTATCTCACTAATTCACTAAGTTGCCCAGGCTAGGCTCAAACTTGCAATCCTTCTGCCCCAGCCTCCCAGAGTACCAGGATTTCAGGTGTGCCCAGCCACAGTTGGCATGGAGATTGGTTTTAACTATTTTTTACCTTTATATAAGTGGACATATAGTATATATTCTTTTGTGTCTGGGCTCCTTTACTATCCTTTTGAATTTTTGTTCTTTTTTTCATTTACTATGTGGTATTCCATGAATATTCCAGTTTTGTTTTTTTGAGATAGGGTCTCAACTATGTAATTCAGGCTGGCCTCGAACTTGCAGTGATTCTCCTGCCTCAGCCACAAAAGTGCTAGGATTACAGATGTGTGCCACCACACTGGCAGTTTATTTTTGTGTGTGTATTTTGCTGTTAGATTGGTTTTTTGTTGTTGTTATTGTTGTTTTAGGGGGGTACCAGGGATTGAACTCAGGACCTTGGCCTTGCCAGGCAGGTATGGTGGCACTGAGCTACTTCCCCAGCCCCTGTTAGATTGTTTTTGTTTTGGAACTATTACTAATATTGTTATGAACATTCTAGTACATGTACTTTCATACACCTATATTTGTTTCTGTTGGGTTTGTAGCTAGAAGTGGAATTGTGAGGTCATAGCATATGCATAGATTTGCTAAAGCATACATTTAGTAGATACTACTAAAGTTTTCCATGGCCTGCCTTGTCCTCATGCCAATATCATGTTGTCTTACTTATTATAGCTTAATAAAAATTCTTACTATTCAGTAGTATATTCTTCTTCAAAATTGGCTTAGATCATCTTGGCCAATTGCACTTTTACATACATTTTTATAAAAGCTTGTCATGGCTTGTCAATTCTAAGACCTCTTTCATCCATAGGCATTGGCTCCCCCTTATTTATTTGCAGTACTGAGGACTGAACCCAGTGCTTCACTCATGCTCACTTTTCCACTGAGCTACATCCTCAGCTTTTTTTTTGACCTGATCTTGCTATGTGGTTCAAGCTGGCCTTGAAGTATGTAGTTTAGGCTGGCCTTGAACTTGCCAGTGATCCTCCTGCCTCAGCATCCTGAGTGCTGGGATTATAAGCATGCTCACCACAGCTGGAAGGCCTTTTACAATTTTATTTTGAGACAGGGTCTTGCTAAGTTCCCCAGGCTGGCCTTCAAACTTGCCAAATTCCTATTTCAGCTTTACAAGTAGCTAGGATTACATGTATGTGCTACCCTGTCTGGCCTTACTCTCTTATTTTGCAATTATTTATCAAAGAAATCAGGTCATGTGTCCTATATATCCCAAACTTTCTAAATGCTGTTGCTTGTATCCTTATGATGTGATTTGACATGTTTTTTTTTTGCCTGAATGTCCTGTATATGGTACTTAAATCCAGAGGCTTTATCAGATTCAGCAAGTATGCATTTGCTAAGCACGGTGCTTATTGCCAGGTGGGATACAAAAATGACTAAGAAAAAATAAATTTAAAAAAGGAAAAGAAAAAAAGTAGAAAAAACATCAAAATGACTTAGACACAATTCTTAATCTATTGGTTATTATTAAGTATGGAAGATTACGATCCAAATACATGTCTTTAGAGAATGGCGAACTATTTTTCATCTTGGATCAGGAAGTGATTACTTCCATTAGTGTATGTGAGGAATGGAAATGAGAACGTTTTGGGCTGGGCATTTAGCTCAGTGGTTCCACTGCCTGCCTTGCAAGCACAAGGACCCGAGTTCGATCCCCGGTGCAAAAAAAAAAAAGAGAAAGTTTTGTGAAGGCAATAACATTTTAGCAGGACTTGAAAGTTGCCAGAGGACTAACAAGTTAGAACGTTGTAAGCATCAGGAGTCTGTGGGGGCTGAGAATAGAGGCTGGAAGAGGGCTGTAGTCCATGGAGTGATGGCCCTCCAAAGTTACGTTCTAATTCCAGGAGGCTGTGAATGTTAATTTACTTGGAAGGACTATCTTTGCAAATGTAATTAACATAAAGGATGAGATGAGATCATCTCAGAATACTCAGTTGTACCTTAAATCCAATGAAAAATGTCCTTATAAAGAGACAGAAGGGGAAAGACACACACACAAGGCAATGCAAAGACAGGTAAATGGTGCAGTGACATGGCCACAAGGCATGGATGCTGGCAACTACCAGAAGCTGAAAGAGGCAAATGAGTTCTCCCCTAAATCCTCTGCAGGGATACAGCCTTACTGACATCTTGATTTTTTGGGGGGGGAGGTACTGGGGATTGAACTCGGGACCTTGCACTTTCAAGGCAGGCTGCAGAACCACTGAGGTAAATCCCCAGCCCTTGATTTTGTTGTTTTAAGCCATAAATTTGTGATAATTTGTTGTGGAAGCCACAGGAAGCTAACACGTGTGGGTTGGGCCTTGAGTGCATTACAGTGGAATTTTATACTGCATGAGTAGTCAAATTATGCGTTTCTTTAATAAGTATGTTAGGTACATGTAAGACTCTATAGAAACTATAGACTGTATTATGACATTGGGAATACCTCTTCTCTTTGGGTATTGTCTTCCTTCCATTCCAGTAAAAACTAGAGGCCAAGGCGTTTTTTTTTACTCCAGTCTTTGTGACTATCATAGGGTCTTCACCTGTGCTCAGTAAACATTTGTCTAATAACTAAATCGAACTTTAAAGTTTGGTTCATTATTGTTTACTCAGGTGTCCCTTCTCTTTAGTTGCTAGCACAGACTTTTGATTTGGTAGGCTTAGAATTCAGGACATATTTTATTTATTTATTTGGTTGGTTAGTTGGTTGGTTTTTCAGTGCTAGGGATCAAACCCAGGAGCTTGTACATGCTAAGCAAGTATTCTACCACTGAGCTATTATCCCAGATTTTATTTTTTAAATTTTATTTTTAAAAATAAATTTATTTTATCCCATTCCTCCTTCACTTCCCCTCCCCTCCCTATGTACAAAAGCTTTGTTTCCATCTTTTCTTCTATTTTGTTTTTTCTTGTCCTTCTTTCCTTTCTCCCTCCCACCTCCCTTGTTCCCCTTCCCATTTGAACATTTTCTTCCAATTTTCCAATATCTATTATATATTTTAGTCCTTATTTCCACTTTAAATTTCTCAAACCAGAGAAACAATGCAGTATTTAAACATGTGTGTCTGATTTATTTCACTTAGGAGTATGGTCTCAAGGTCCATCCATTTAGCTGTAAATGTCTCAAGCTCATCCTTCTTTATGGCAGAGTAGTACTCCATTATATACAAAAACCACATCTTCTTTATCCACTCATCAGTTGATGGCCATTTGTGCTGTTTCCATAATTTAGCTATTATACACTGTGTTGCTATAAACATAGGTGTGCATATATCGCTGTGATATTATGCTTTTAATTCTCTCGGGAAGATACCAAAAAGGGGTATAGTTGGGTCAAATGGAATCTCTAGTTTTAGTTTTTTGAGAAGTCTCCACCCTGATTTTCACAGTTGTTGCACCAGTCTACACTCCCACCAACAGTGGAGAAGGGTTCCTTTTTACCCACATCCCCTCCAGCATTTGTTATTGTTGATTTCTTGACAGCAATCATTCTTTCTGGAGTGAGGTGAAATCTCAGCCTTGTTTTAATTTGCATTTCATATATGACCAGTGATGTTGAACATTTTTTCATATGTTTACTTGCCATTTCCAATTGGTTTAGTTCAAAAGACGTTCTTCTGAGCTGGGAATGGTGGCACATGCCTGTAATTCCATCACCCTGGAAGGCTGAAGCAGGAGGATCAAAAGTTCAAGCCCAGCCTGAATAATTCAGCAACTTAGTGACACCCTGTCTCAGAAAATAAGCTCTATGCAAAGGCTGTGGAGTGACTCTCTAGTACCACAATAACTACCTACCTAAGTCATTTTTCTGAATTAGGAAATAAGTGCCTATCTGCCAATCCATCACCACTGGGCTTATCCCCTCCCCCATTTCATTAGGAATGGTGAACCACAGTCTTTTCTTTTCTTTTTTTTTTTTTTTTGGTACTGGGGATTGAACTTGGGTCCTCGCGCTTGTGAGGCAGGCACTGGAACCACTGAGCTAAATCCCTGGCTGGTGAACCATATTCTAACTGGGGTAATGGAAGGGACTTATGACCAAAAAAATTTATATTTTGCTTCAAGTATGTTAGAACACTTGTATTTGAATATATATAATTTTCCCATCTGGCTCAACCAATGACTTCAGGGCATTAGTGTTTTCTGCATTTCAAATTGGGTCTACTTGGTATGTGAGGTGGGAAATATACCACAGATCTTCCTATTGCCCACTCTTGTTTGTTTTTTGGAACCGGGGATTGAACTCAGGACCTTGTGCTCACGAGGCAGGCGAAGTGCCACTGAGCTAAATCCCCGGCCCCCTATTGCCCACTCTTTATCATTATTCTGGGCTCTGCTCAAATGTCACGTCTTCAGAGAGGCCTTGTCTGACCATCCCATTTAAAAATAGTCCCTGCTGCATTTCTCCCTGTTCCCATATCTGTTCTTTTTCTCCATATTACTTGGTTATTTTCTGCTTCCTTGTATGGCCAGAGGCGCCACAAAGACAGAAACTTTTGTCTTTTTTCCCCCATTGCTATATTCTCAGCACTTTTAATATCTGACACCTAGAAGGCACTTAATAAATATCTGTCCCCAAGGACTCGAGTTCGATCCCGGGTACCAAAAAAAAAATAAATTAAAAAAATAAATAAATATCTGTCCTATCAACAAATGAGTGAAAGAACCAGAGGTTTTGGAGTCAGTCCTGGATTCCATTTACAGTTCTACTCTTTCTGACCAATTGTTGGCAAACTACTTGACCTCTGTGTGCTACAGCTTTCTAGTGCCTGGTAAGAGGAAATGTCCTTTTGGGGGTGTTGTAAAGATTAATGAAGGATCTATGTACAATGCCAGAAACATTGTATACTCTCAAAATTGTTACTTTCTGTTTACATCCTCTTTATCGAGACTTTAGTGTCCTTTCCTATCAAGCACATCCATTCTCACCAGAGGTAGAAAGATAATGAAGTTTAAATTGCAGGGTTACTCCCTTGCATAGGTCCCAGACTGGGCACGTTAGAGGGGAAGCCATTTGCTGTGTTGGGACTCAAACACTTTTAAGGCAAGTGCTCTAACACTGAGCCTTCTGGAAGATTTAAAAACTTTTTTAAATGGAGGGTCTCACTATGTAGCTCAGGCTGGCCTCAAATTTGGTATCCTTCTGCCTCAACCTCTCAAGTCCTGGGATTGCAGGTGTGTGCCACCTATCCATCTTGGATGCATTTTTTTTTTTTTTTTTTGAGACAGGGTCTTGCTTTGTAGTTCAGGCTGGCCCTGAGCTCACTATGTAGCCCAGGCTAGCCTTGAACTCGAGGCAATCCTCCTGCCTGTGCCTCCCGAGTGCTGGGATCACAGGCGTGCACCACCGGCGGAAGCATTTTTATGCAAGCATTTCTAATAGCCTAGAGTTCTGTATCTCCAAGTCTTGAGTCATTTGCTATGATTTACTTCCCCTTTCTACATATTAATTTAATTAATATTAATTTGTTTTATTTTTCATTTTATAGTCATAATATGCATTCTGTTTCATAAAGAGGCACCCCAAATTGTGTATTTCAGGATCTACAAAACTGAATTTACTCTAGACCGAACCTATTTATAGATTCCATTAAATAAGCATGAATGCATTCAGAGTCTTCATTAACACAGTCAACGGAGCAGCTCCAAGATAATTGTCTCCTCTGCACTGGGCCTAGTAATTTAGGGTGGTTATTAAAACCACTGGGAGGTGGTGCACACCTGTAATGCCAGCAGTCTCGGAGGCTGAGGCAAGATGATCACACATTTGAGCCCAGCCTGGTCCCCAGGGCGTTAGAGCTTTCGCAGTCTATGTTCCCTCCAGGCTCTAGAGGGAGCCCGCGGGTCGCACGCTCGCCGTCGCTCCGGACGACTTTGTCCCAACACCTGCAGAGCCTGGGCCTGAGCCGGCAGGGCTGCCTCGAGAAACAGGGGCCGTGTGCCCTCGCCATTTACGAGAGCGCCTGACCCCATACCAGATTTCCACTGCCGCCCTCACGGGCGCGACCCAACTGTGACCCTCCTGCTTAGGGAATCCTGGGGCCCGGATTTTTGAAGTTCGCCGGCCAGAACCGGACCCACCTGACCCCAGCTCTCGCTACTGGTTCTTGCTGCTGGCTCCCGGCTGTCCTTGTCGGGTCCGGCTCTGCGGAAAACCCGGAGCGGAAGCATCTCCTGCGGCAGGGCGCGAAGTGAGCATGCGCAGTGAGCTGGGCCGGCTCTCAGCGCCAGGAGGAAGCGTTCGCCGTGATCCCAGCGGCTGCGCTGGGGTATGTGGTACCGGCTCGCGTGCCTGCTGCACCCCGCGCTGCCCAGCACCCTCCGCTCCGTCCTCGGGGCCCGCCTGCCACCCCTGGAGTGTCTCTGTGGGTAAGCGATCAGAGCACCCGGCCTTCCAGGCCCACAGATCACGGTGGTTTGGCGCCCGGCTGCAAAGTGGTGATTCAGCACTTAAAGCTGCCGCGGTAGCCCCTCACGCTGACGGTCCCGCCGGCCTGGGGCGCGACGACAGACAGTCTAGGAGGGCGGCTCGGCGGGCGGGAGCCAGGGGCCTGGGCCGGTGAGGGCGGACGCGGGCTGTGAGCCAGCGACGTGGGGCGGGACGTGAGATCGTACTGAGTCGCCGGGCCGCTCCCGGGAGCCGCTCGGGCGGTCTTCCGCTCGGAGCTGGCGACCTACCGGCCGCCCTCGCCCTCAGGTGGAGGAACCGGGTGAGCCGGGGCGGGGACTGGGCCGCTTCTCACCCTGCTCTCAGCTTTATCCTGAGGCTACTGAGTTTCCAGGACCGGGGAAATGCCCGCGTTGGGAACTGTAAAAGTTTTCCTGTCTCTGTGGCAGTGAGGAGACAGTGTTGGAGGATATTGGGGAGCCTAAAGATACCTTGCGATCCTCCGCAGGAGCTCCCTTATTGTACACCTTTGACAGCTGAGCCCCTGAGGGATTGTGTGATTTCCCATAGTTGCAGAGATTGTGTCAAAACCAGGATTAGGACCCTGCTTCTTTTTGCCGTCCGGTGGCGCGCTCCTTCCACTTGAACACTGCTCTGTGTGTACTAGACATTTTCAGTGGTGTAGTAACGCCAAATATCCTTTTGTAAATAGAGACAGGTAGTATTGTCTGGCCCTACTTAGGTCGTTATTTGAGCCCCTCCTAGTTTTAATCAGTAATGTGTAGGACCTGTTACACATGCAGGGCACTGGGATAGATGCTGTGTGTAAGTACGTGGTCGGCCTGCCTCCCAAGAAACTGACTTGGTTGGAGCAGTTTGATATGCCACAACAGTATAGCCAGCCGAAAAGGATGACTGTGACGAAACTAGTAAAATGGAGAATTAGTTTGTCCTTTAGAAACACAGGGAGGGGCACAGAGAGATTAGCGTGTCTAGGCTGGCTTTAGAAGGAATGGCAGAAGGGGTGGAATGTGGGTAGGTGTGGGTGTAATCCAGCCTAGGTGTCCAGGTAATTTGTATTGAGAGGATAATGAAGAGATTAGTTGAAATTTTAGAGAATTTTCCGTGAGGGAATTAGGAGGGCCTGGTCCTATATTATAAGGATAAGATAATGCTAGCCTGGGCCTTGAATTTTAATTGGGATTTTTTTCCCCAATTAAATAAATATGTAGAATAACAGTGAATACTGTATAGGAAGTCGTTAAGAGTTTTCAGCTGGGGGCCGGGGATTTAGCTCAGTGGTTCAGGCGCCTGCCTCAAAAGCCCAAGGATCCGAGTTTGATTCCTGGTACCAAAAAAAAAAAAAGTTTTCAGCTGGGATGATCTAGTGAATACGGTAGTTAGTGACTGTGTGGGATGTAAGGGAGGAGAGAGGGAAAGAGGGCTGGAGGGAGAAAAGGAAAGAGTGAGGGAGGGAGAGAGGGAGAGAGAGAGACAGAGATCTGAGAAACCTGCCTATGTAGACTTAGTCTTTACTGCTTGGACTGTGATGGCAGCAGTGATACTAAGAGGGGCTAGTGCAAGTGAAGAGTCGGTGGAACTCCCCCCCCACCCCCGCCCTTCGTATTATCCAGGGCGTCACAAAATCCTCTACAACTTGCAAAAAGATCCCTGGGCAAAGAGAAAGAAGTAGGGACAGTGAATATGGGCAGGATGCCTTCTTCAGTCCTCTTGCCAGTCAGAATAATTTCTTTTGTTCCAAATTCATTCCTGGTAGGCTAGGCTTAGCTCTGATTGTCTGCAGCGTGCAGAATTTGTAGTTCTAAAGGAAGCATTTGTCTTAACAGTTTTATATAGGTAAGTGCTTTGTGTGTTTTAGGTATAGATTTCTATATGGGTCTCCCACTGCTTTTCACTTTCACTGATGAAGTCCAGGGCATAGGATGACCAACCAGAACTTTAAGATAAGGTTCTTTGAGAGGGAAGTTCAGAAAATTGAAACCAAGATAACCACACAGCTCTTTACTGGAAGAGCATAGATTTAACCAATGTCTGTATGGCTTGAGAGCCTGAACTATTAACCTGTTGGGTTATTTCTCCTCTCTCAATATTTGGGGATTCGTTTGCTGGTCAAACATCTTGACGAAGAGATATAGAAGATCCTGTATGAACCTGGGCATGGTGCCACATGCCTGTAATCTCAGCATTTGGGAGTCTAAGGCAGGAGGATTGACATGAGTTCAAGGCCAGCCTACATAGCGAGTCTCTGTCTCAAAAAACAAGAAAGATCCTATATGTGTATTTGGATAATTTCTTAGTTTTTCTTTCTGGTTTATCACATCTGAAATCTTATGTAGTATATTCTTTTGTCTGCTTTTAATCTTATGGAAAATTTTTTCTCTGAGTTACTTTTTTTCATTTAATATTTTTGAGGCCTATTCATATATATGTATGTATATATACATATCCATATATAATATACACATATATGTATATTATATATAGAGTGAATTCATTGCTGAGTGACAGTTATATTTGAGTACACCACTAATTTTCTATTCTGTTGTTGATGGTGATTTGCTCCCCTCCCATCAGTAATCCATCTTATTGACCCACACTCTTACCCAATCTTTAGGCATCTTCTCTACTTGGCACTCATCTATTTAGGATTCTCATCCAGTCACATTGATTTAAATTCTATCTGTATATGCTTTGTTTAATATGTAGCCATTAGCAACATGTATCTGTTTAAATCAACAAAATAACAATTTAGTTCCTCAAACAGCCTGGCTTTCAAGACATCTGGCCAAGTGGCTACTACTTGAGACAGTGCAGATACAGAAGATAACCATCACCACAGGAATTCTATGAGATAGGCCTGATTGAAATTCTGACAACTCCCAAGTGTGTATCTAGCCAGAATGTCTCCTCTGAATTTTAGATTTAGGTAATAAATTTCCTATTCAGCATTTCTCCTTGGATACCGTGAGTATTAATACTGATCTGTCAGTTTCATTGGATTAAGAAATGCCTAGCACATTAATAAAGCATGCTTCTGGGTACGTCTGGGTGAGTTATGGAGGCATGACTTTGGAGACTACATATGGTTCCTTGCCCAGTCCTCTGTGGCACTATTACCCTCCTCTGTTTCCCAACCACCATGAACTGAGCAACTTTGCTCCTTGTACTCTTCCAGTATGATATTTTGCCTTGGAACCAGACTATCATTGACTGAAATGGTGAGGCAAAATAAACCTCTCCTCCTTTAAGTTGCTGATGTCGGGTATTGTCCTAGTGACAGGAGAGTGACTGACTGGTACCAGAGAGTGAGGTTGTTCTATGACTGTGGTTCTATGGTTTAGAAGCCTTTGGGTCAGGTTTGCTGGAGTTTGGAAAGGTTTGGAGATGTGGGCTAGAGAAGAAGCCTTAGAATACAGATGGCAGAGCCTGATGGATGGTTCTGGTCAGGGCTTGGAAGACCAGAGTGCTAATAGGAATGCAGATAGTAAAAGCCAGACTCAGGAGATTTCAGGTGGGAACAAGGACTGTAATGGCATTTGGACTAGAGAACATGTGTGTTATACTCTGGCAGAAAATTTTGCTACATTTTGCATTGTCCAGAGACTTTGCAGAGGACTGAGGTTAAGGGCAGTAGACTAATCAGATGAGGAAATTTCAAGACAGCCCAACATTCAGGCTATGGCTGGATACTCTTAGCTGTTTTTAGTTAGATTTATAGTAAGAATAAGGGGCAAAAGGAAGAGCAAAAAGTTTTGGAAAATTTAAATTTTGGCCCAGAAGGAACCGTGCATAAAATTGGGACCAAAAGAGATGTGACTGCTAAAACAATTAGACCATTAAACAGAAACCAAGTACTTTGTACAGGGATAAGAAGTAAGATGCCTTGAGAGCATCTCAGAAATCAGCAAAACCCCACTCATTGTAAGACTCAAGTTTACAAAGTGTCAACCTTTCATTTGAGGAGAGAGTTCCTAGGACCCCTTACTCAAGAAAGGCTTCTTTGGAATTGATTTCCTCAGATTCATTTCACCATACTTCACCAGCCAGGTATTCAAAGGCTGCTGTAGCCAGGGGCCTGGCTACTGTCCCTGCTTACAGCAGACCTTGTCATCATCTGTGATGCTGGTTGTACTGGCATTCAGAATGCAAGGGTTGTGGGGTCAGGGAGGCTTGCACCCAGATTTCAAAGGAAGACCTCAAAGGTCAGGTAAAGAGACCCTGAGAATGCAGTGTATGAAGCAGTGGAGATTCTATGAAGTTGGGAGATCCCAGAAACATGGAATGTTTGCTGAGGAAGCTGGAGGGTATGAGTGGAGCCAGCCCAAGAAAGAGGCTACATGGGCTGTTCTAGCAAGGCCATAGGAATGGGGCCACCCAAGCCCTTTGGAAGTCGTGTCTACCACCACTGCCCCAGATGCTAAACATAATGGACTTAATGTTTGCCCTGCTGAGTTTTGGTCTTGCTTTGGTGTGATTCTTTTTTATCCACTCTTCCTCCATTTTGGAAAGGGAATGTTTATCCTGTGTGATTGTACCTTGGGATTAGGCAGTAAGTTTCTGATTTTTACAGAAATTCACACCTAAGAGTTTGCCTTGAGTCTCAGAAGATACTTGGACTTCTGAAAAATGCTGTAACCATTGAGACTTTGGGGAAGGGATTATTTTGTTTCTGGTTTTGTGTGGGATAGTTCCATTATGTTAGGTGGAATTATGAATTTGCTATTGTTATTATTCTGTATATGGTCTCTTGCCTGTTTCTCTCTGGCACTATTCCCCTGTTCTGCTTCCTGGCTGCTATGAACTGAGCAACTTTGCTCTTCTATGTACTTCCACCATGATGTTTCTGCTTTGGAGCCAGCCAATCATAGATTGCAAATGTGAGCTGAAGTAAACCAAAACTATGAACCAAAATAAACCACTCTTTTTTTTTTTTTTGGTACTGGAGATCAAACTCGGGTCCTTGCGCTAGTGAGGCAGGCGGTAGAACCACTGAGCTAACTCCCCAGCCCTGCTCCTCTTTTAAATTGCAGGTGTGAGGTACTTTGTCTCAGTAATGAGAAAGTAACTAATGGAGATGCTCATTACTGTAGAACCTCGGTTCATGGACTTAATTTTTTCCATGATTCTGGTCCCAAACTGAATTGAATGAGAACTGAATCAAATTCAATAGTTAGGTTCAATGTTGACCTTATGGAAAAATTTGATTTGGTTCTTATGCAGTTCAGTTTGTGATTAGAATCATGGAAAGAATTAAGTTCATGAACTGAGTTACACTGTATCTATTTTATTTTATTTTTTCACGTTAAAATACTGCAGAGTTTTTTTGAGCAAACAGTAATCCACAAGTCAGGCAGCTCCTGATGGCAGGTAGTTTCAGTTCTGATACAGGGTCAGGAGGGGGAAAGCCTTTATGGGTAAAATCCACAGACAAGATTTGAGTAGTAGTTCTTCAGTTCTAGAGAGCTGGGGCAGCCACAGCCAGGGTGGGGGCAGGTGCCACCCTTTTGACTTTGGACCCTTCTGTACCATTTGCATTTCTAGATGAAACAAGTAATAAACAGAGTTTTAATAATTCTTTTTTTTTTTGAGGCAGGGTCTCACTATGTAGTTCAGGCTGGCCTTGAACTCATGGCAGTCCTCCTGCCTCAGCTTCCTGAGTGCTGGGATTATAGGCATACACCATTGTACCCAGCCAATAATTTTGTTCTTATGAGTAGCCTTATTTTTTTTTGAAGCAAAACATTTATTGGTAGATTTTAAATATACATAATGATAATTTTCATTATAGGGAATTTGTATCTGTACATGATACATCTTTTTTCTTTTTTTTTCCCATCCCCCTCCAATCAGCCCTTCTTCCTCTCATTTACAAAAGCTTTGTTTCTATTTTTTCCTTCTATTCTCTTTTTTCTTGTCCCTCCTTTCCCCCTCCCCCTTCCCTTGTTTCTCTGCTCATTTGAATATTTTCTTCCAATTTCCCAATATCTATTTTACATTTTGGTCCTTATTTCCACTTTGGTTTCTCACACCAAAGAAACAAGGCAGTGTTTAAACATGTATGTCCAATTTATTTCACTTATGAGTATGGTCTGAAGGTGCATCCATTTATCTAGAAATGTCTCAAGATTATCCTTTTTATGGCAGAGTAGTACTCCATTATATAAAAAAACACATCTTCTCATCCATTCGTCAGTTGATGGGCATTTGTGCTGTTTCTAAGATTTAGCTATTACAAATTGTGCTGCTGTAAACATGG
>NW_004624737.1:3805672-3815806 GCF_000247695.1 Heterocephalus glaber | reverse complement strand
TCCCAGAACCTTGAGATACATCATTATTTATTTAGATCTATTTGATTTTTTTTTTTTTTTGGTACCAGGGATCGAACTTGGGTCCTTGCCCTTCCGCAGCAGCATAGAAACCACTGAGCTAAATCCCCGGCCCGGATGCTTTTAATTCTTTTGGGAAGTTATCAAGAAGGGGGTTAGCTGGGTTGAATGGAACCTCTAGTTTTAGTTTTTTGAGGACTCTCCACACTGATTCCCACAGTGGTTGCACCAGTCTACACTCCCCAAAAGGGTTCCTTTTTCCCCACACCCCTCTAATATTTGTTGTTGGTTGATTTCTTGATAACAGCCATTCTTTCTGGAGTGAGGTGGAATCTCAGCATTGTTCTAATTTGCATTGTCTCAAATGACCTGTGATGATGAACATTTTTTCATGTATTTATTTGCTGTTTCTACTACTTCATCTGAGAAGTGTCTATTCATTTCAGATGCCCATTTTTAGATTAGGTCTTTAAATTTGAGGCAGTCTGATTTTTTTGAGTTCTTTATACAGTAGACGCTCAAGTTACGACTGGCCTGACGTGAACAACTTGGGTTATGTTAATGGAAGATTCATCTGGCTCTTGTTATCTATAGCACACACCTAGGAGAACATCCATATCGCAGTTGTATTGACTTATAACCAACTCTCCCTCAGAAATCAATTGAGTTCATAAGTCAAGGGTCTACTGTACATTCTAGATAGTAGTCTTTTGTCTGAGGAACAGCTGTCAAAAATTTTTTCCCATACTGTGAGTTGTCTCTTTACTCTGTTGGTGGTTTCCTTGTTCTGTAAAAGCTAGCTCGCTCGCTCTTTCTTTCTTTCTCTCTCTCTCCCTCTCTCTCTCTCTTTCTTTCTTTTTTTTTTGTACCGGGAATCGAACTTGGATCCTTGCGCTTGTGAGGCAGGAAGTGAAACCACTAAGCTAAATCCCTGGCCCGCAAAAGCTTTTTCATAAGATGGGATCCCAGTTGTTGATTCTTTGTGATAGTTCCTGTGCGATTGGGGTTTTGTTCATAAAGACTTTGAGAGTTCTACTTATTCTATCTTCCAGCAGATTAATGTTTCTGTTTTAATATTTAGATCTTTGATCCATTTTGATTTGAGTTTAGTGCATGGTGAAAGATATGGGTCTAGTTTTAATCTTCAGCACATGGAAAGCCAGTTTTTTCAGCACCATTTATTAAAGAGGCTATCTTTCTTCCAGTGAAGGTGTTTCACTCCTTTGTCAAGGAGAAGGTGGCTAAGTGTATTTCGAGTTGCTTCTGCATCTTCTAATCATTTCCATTTGATCTTCAGGTCTTTTTTTTTCAGTACTGTGCTGTTTTTTTATCACAGCTTCACAATATAATTTCAAGTCAGGGATTTTGTGGCCCACATGCCTTGCCTTTGTTTCCCAGAATTGCTTTGGCTGTTCTAGGTCTCTTCTGTTTCCAAATGAGTTTTAGGAATGTTTCTCTAATTCTGTGAGATATGCTATTGGAATTTTGATCCAGATTGCGTCAAATCTATATAACAATTTTGGAGGTATGGCCAGCTTTCACTATATTGGTTCTTCCTACCCAAGAACAAGGGATATCTTCCAATTTTCTGATATTTTCTTGGATCTCCTTTTTCAGAGTACGTAGGATTCCATGTAAAGGTCTTTTACTTTCTTTGTTAGATTGATTCCTAGGTATTTCATTTTTGTGGATGCAATTGTGAAAGGTGTTGTTTCCCTAAATTCTCTCTCAGTGAGTTTGTTCTTTGTGTACAGGAATGCTATTGATTTTTGAGGGTTGACTTTGTATCCAGCTGTGCTAGTGAATTTGGCTATCAAATCTAGAAGTCTTTTGGTGAAGCTTTTGGGGTCTTCTATGTAGAGTATCATGTCATCTGCAAATAATGGTAAGTTTAACTTCTTCCTATCCTTATTCCTTTTATTTCTTTCTCTTGTCTAATTGCTTTGGCTAATGTTTCCAGAACTATATTGAATAAGAGTGGTGCCAGTGACATCTTTGCCTTTTTTCTGATTTTATAGTGAAAGCTTTCAGTTTTTGTGCATTTAGTATGACGTCTGTTGTTGGTTTGTCATACATGGCTTTTATCAGTTTGAGATAAAGACCATGTATTCCAATTTTCTGTAGGGTTTCTGTCATGAATGAGTGTTGGACTTTGTCAAATGATTTTTCTGCATCTGTTGAGATGATCATAATGGTTTTTGTCCTTGACTCTTGCCAGAGACCCCTGCAATAAGTTTCTGGTCCCCACCTGGCCAGTCTGCAATGCAGACCTCAGAAAAAAAGTACACTAAGAGACAGAACTAGGAGAGAAAGTGTGGTGCCAGAACGACCAATGCCGATGCAACCGACAAAGGTGCTGGACAGTCCCAGGCACTGACTTTTATTGGCAGTCATTTGGGGCAAAGGCAATGTGTGGTCTCTATAGAAAGTAATGTAAACAAGGCTTATAAAGGGCAAGCATTCTCAAATTAGGAACAGAATAGACAGAATGTAATTAGAACATTGTCCTTCTAGTCAGAAGATTTTACTTGTGGGAATGGAATTTGGGTATGAGCTATTCTGACCTTGGCACATAGGCTTCAGCCAGACTCGCTTCTCAAAACAAGCCAATTGTGGGGTTAACTCTTTACAGCCTCCTTTGGGCATAATTAATATTACAGTCCTCTGCAGGCTCTGTTATATAGTATATTATATTTATTGACTTAACCTATGTTGAACTATGCCTGCATCACATTCTTGATGATTGGTTGCATTTTGTTTGCCAGTATCTTATTGAGGATTTTTCCATCTATGTTCATTAGGGAGATTGGCCTGTAGTTGTCTTTTTTGGTTGGATCCTTCTCTGGTTTTGTTATCAGGGTAATGCTTGCTTCCAGGAATGAATTTGGGAGCACTGCTTTCCTTTCAGTTTCATTAAAGATTTTGAAAAATAGCAGCTTTAGGTCTCCTCTAAATTTCTTGTAGAATTCAGCAGTAAATCCATCAGGGCCTGGGCTTTTCTTTGCTAATAGGTTTTTAATTACATTATTGTTTCAATTTTTTTTTTTTTTGGTACTGGGGATCGAACTTGGGTCCTTGCGCTTGCGCACAGGTGATGAAACCACTTAGCTAAATCCCCAGGCCTGTTTCGAATTTTTATACCTTCTTGATTCAGATTTGGTAATTCATATGTAAATAGGAATTTGTCCATTTTTCTGTTTTCTATCTTATTAGAAGACAGGTTCTCAAAGTAGGTGTTGTTGATCTTCTGGATTTCTGTAGGATCTGTTGTGATTTCATCCTTTTCATTAATAATTGCATGGATTTGAGTCTTCTCTTTCCTTTTTTGGTTAAGGTTGGCTAAGGGTTTGTCAATTTTATTTAATCTTTCAAAGAAGCAACTCTTTGATTTATTGATTCTTTCTATTATTTTCTTAGTTTTCATTGCATTAATTTCTGCCCTGATTTTGTTTTTGTTAAAGCTTAACATTATGTATTTATTATATTTTATAGAACCATGTTATACATGCTTGGTACTTTAAATTGAGTTATCAGTGTTTTTCTGGATGCAAAGCCATCTGATGCTTGATGTGGATGCCTTAAATACTATAATATTTCTGCATTGCCCCGATCTTTATAATTTCCTCCTTTGTACACCCTTTGGGGTTAACTTGCTCTTCTTTTTATAGACGCTCTAGGTTCAACTCTAGTTTGCGTATTTGAGCCCACTCTGTTTTCCTGATATGAGACTACATCCCTATAAATTTTCCTCGTAGGACTATATCCCGTAAGTTCCAGTATATTATATTGGTATTAACATTTAACTGTAGAAACCATCTAATTTCTTCTTTAATTTTATCTGTGACCCGTTGGTGTTCAGGAGAGTACTATTTAATTTCCATGTGTTTATGAAGTTCTTCTGGTTTCTTTTGCCTTGATTTCCACTTTCATTGCACTATGGTCTAATAATATGCATGGGATAATTTCAATTCCTTTGCATTTACTTAGCATGTTCTATGAGCTAGTATGTGGTCTATTGTGGAGAATGTCCCGTGTGCAGCTTAGAAGAATGTGTATTCTGATGTCGTCGGGTAGAACATTGTAGACATCTAGTAAGTCCATTTGTTCAGAAGTTTGGATCAGCTGTGATACTTCTTTGTTGATTTTTTTGTCCAGTTGATCTGTCTATTTGTGACTGTGGGGTATTGAGGTCCCCTATTAGAATTGTATTGATGCTTATCTGACTTTTCATGTCTGTTATTATTTGTTTTATATTGTTGGGTTTGCTGGTATTTGGTGCATATATATTTATGATTGTTAGCTCTTCTCTTGGATTATTTCCTTTACAAGAATGTAGTGAACTTTTTTGTCTCTCGTAATCAGTCTTGGCTTGGAATTCACTTTCTCTGCAAATAGAATAGTCACCCCTGCTTTTTTCTGGTTTCCTTTTGCATGGAGTATTATTTTCCATCCTTTGACTTTTAGCCTATGAATTTCTTTTTAAGTTAAGTATGTTTATTGTATGAGGCATATTGTTGGATCTTGCTTTCTGATCCATTCTGCCAGTCTGTTTCTTTTGATTGGTGAATTGAAACCATTTCCATTGATGGTTATAGCTGATATATATTGACTTATTCTTGTATTATTTTCCTGCTGTTGGTTCCTCTCCTCCCCCACCCCCCACTCTGTTTAACTGCTTTCCTTGCCTGGTGATTCATTGTGTTGGGGTTTATGGAATTGTAGTCCTCGTCATTTCTTTCTAGAATGACCCTCAGTACATTTTGGAGTGCCAGTTTGGTGTTCATGAATTTCCTCAGGTGTTCTTTGTCATGAGGTATCTTATTTCTCCATCAGTTCTGAAAGATATTTTTGTTGGGTACATCAATCTAGGGTAGAAGTTGTTTTCTCTTAGGGCTTGAAATACTTCACTCCAAGCATTCCTTAACTTGAGGTTTTGTGTTGAGAAGTCTGCTGTGATTCTGATGGGTTTTCCTTTATAGGTGATTTGTTTTTTTTCTCTAACAGCTTTTAATATTCTGTTCTTGTGTTGAATTTCTGGAATCTTGACTATTATGTGTCTTGGTGTAGATTTTTTTTTTTTTATCATGACTAATTGGAGTTCTATCTGCCTCACGTATCTGTATGTCGAGTTCTTTTTCCCTGCTTGGGAAGTTTTCTGACATTACTTCTGTGAACAGATTTTTTTTAACGTTGTTTGCCCTATCTTCTTTTTCATTGATTCTGATCAGTCCTATAATATTCTTTTTTGCATTATCTAGCAGCTGTTGGATTGATTTTTTTGTGGTTCCCTGCTATTTTTAAGAAATCTTTCTTTACATGGTCACTAACTGCAATCCTGTCTTCTATATCTGATATTCATCCTCACCTTGCCTCATTCTGTGTATACTTTCAGTGGAATTTTTAATTTCTAGCATATTTGTTTGAATCTGTTTCATTGATTCCTTTTCTTTTTTGTGTTGAGCATTCATGATTTTCATTGTTTTCCTAGGCTTCTCAATTTTTTTATCTCTATGTGTTCTGGAGTCACTAACCCTGTCTTTCATTATGGTCACCATCTCTGTAGGTATCTGAGAAACTATTTCTGCTTTGATTTTTCCTGGAGCTTTATTCATCTGTTTTGTTATTTCTGCTGTTACCACTTCAGAGAGTCTAAGTGGATAGGTTTTGAATTACTTTACCTCATTTCCCGCAAGTCTGCCTTTGGTGGAGTTGCATCTTGTTTAAGTGTCTTCTCATTTTCTATTTTTTTTAAAGTTCAATTCCTGGTTTGAAGCTTGTAAATTGCTTATGGCAAGTAGCTTTATTGCCAGTATTTAGGAACCTTAAAAAATGACTCCTTCTTGGAGTTGTCTTCCAGGTGTAGCTGGCTTTTGGGTATTGTGTCTGTTGCAAGATCCTACCTCTTCAATTTATTTAGGATGAGAATTGCTGCCTATTTGGCCTAGCCCCTTGTTCTTTGGCACTGGCCTATATATATATATAGTTTATGACCTTTAGGCAGTCTCAGTCTTAGCACACCAGGAAGAACAACTGATTAGAACAACTATGTCACTTTTGCTAAAGTAGTACAATCCACAACAATGATCGCATCAAATACAGCCTAGAAAATGACAAACTGTAGTAACTATTAATTTGCCACTTTCAACTAGAACTAGATTTGTGGTTATAGAACAAAACCTTTAAAAGCCCAGAAAATTCTATACAGTAAATATGTCCTCAGTATGGTGATTTTACCCTCAGTGGAGAAAAGAGGTTAAAGGAGAAATGGGGTTATAAGAGGTTAGGAGGAAAAAAATAGAGAAATAGAAAAAGAGGAAGAGATTAGATATAAGGCTAGAGAACAAAGGAAGATTATGTAAACTTTGGAAAACTGTTGAAGAAAACAGGAGGAGAGGGCCAGGGATTTAGCTCAGTGGTGCGTGCCTGCCTGAGTTCAATCCCAGGTACCAAGAAAAAAACAAAAACAGGAAGGAGAGAGAGAAGGAAGAAATAAAAACAAGAACTAACAGAATAATAACAACAAAGAAACTAGAAACAATGTTCCCACTTATATGAGAACAAGAACAAACAGCACAGAAAACCAAACAAACACAAGGAAATAAAAAAAGGAAATAAGAGGGGGAAAAGGTCCACTTCAAGGCATGTCTCTTCTGTCACTGGTAGACAAAGTGGGCAGAAAGAGTCCAAATCCATGTTGATTAATCCCAGCAAGCTAGCAGTAGATTTATAGTGGGGGTAGTGGATAATCCCAGCAAGTCTGTTTCTTTAGTTCTGAAGCTCAGCCTGGTTTCTGGCTGTGAGGCTAGAACCTGTTTTGTTTAGCCTGCAACACTCCCTGTGCCTCCTGCCAGCTTGAACTCAGGTCCTCCTCACCCTGATGGAGCTAGCCTGCAGCTGCTTTGAGTTCAGAGCTTAGTTGGGCCCACTCTTAAGATGGCTACCTGCCAATTAATTGCCCTCACTTGGGGACATCTGAACCTGAATAACTCACCAGTCACTGCAGTCTGTTAGGTCCCCTGCTCCGTTCCACTGGTATGTTTCTCTGTAGAGCCCTTTAGGATCCACCAGTAGTCACTTGCATCTGCAGATTCTAGTCACCCTTACCACACAGTGAGTCAAGTCCCAGGGAGAAAGCGCCACTTGGCACCTCCTTCTTCATTGAAGTTTCTTCGCTCTCCTCATGGACTTCAGTTTTCTCACTTTATATCCTTGCTCCGTCCTAGGAACCCTTTTCCCTCCTCCTTTTCTTCCTTACATTGCTGTATTCCAGTGTCTGGATACCAAGTCTTGGAGAGGCTGTTTCTCTGTTGTTCACCATTCTGCCATCTTCCTGAAAGTCAAATCACACTGTATCTATTTTAAACTTATGTCTGGAACCTATCTTTGTATCTTTCTCTCTGTGTGTGCATGTGTGTGTGTGCTTGTGTGTGTGTGCTTGTGTGTGTGTGTGTGTGTGTGTTGCTGGCATTTAAACCCAAGGCCTTTCATGTGGTAAGGAATGAGGTACACCCCCAGACCTGTCTTGATATCTATGCTCCCAAAGCTATTCTGCCTCCAGTGTTTCCTCCATCTCTGTTTGTGATGTCTCTATTCTTTTTTTTGTTTTGTTTTGTTTTTTGAGGCAGTCTCCCTTTGTAGTTCAGGCTGGCCCGGAACTCTCTATGTAGCCCAGACTGGCCTTAAACTCGAAGTGATCCTCCTGCCCCAGCCTTCTCACACCCAGCTGATGTCTCTATTCTTTTACTTTGTTTAAACTAATGACGTTGAGTCATTCTTAGCTTCTTTCTTATTCTTATATCCCTCATCCAGTCAGTGTGTACATCTCAATTTTGACCATTTCTCATTGCTACCACTCTGGTCTATATTATTCTTTCACCCAAATTAGAATAGCCTCTGAACAAATTGCCTTGAGAGGAGCCACTAGGGATGAGAAGGCATAGAGATTCAGCTGCATATTGTGGGAAGAAGTCCAGCCGGGTGACATGTCAGTCCTGGCTGGCAGGAGACAGGTCTTCCAAAGACCAAGAGAACAGGTTGGTGGATGCTGATAATTACCAAATAAAGAGTAGAGACAGAAGCCAAATTTCACAGGGGACTACAAGGAAGGTGGTTTTGAAAAATGTGAGCTATTGAGTTTGAAAAAATTTTAGATGGTAGCTGAGGAAGAGCATCCTTAAACAAAAGCATGGGGAAAATAAGGACTGTTTTATGGGTAACTGAAGCAAGAAGCTAGTGGAGGAGAACAGTGCCTAAGAAAAGGCTTGTAAAAAGCAGAGTGACTATGAGGGTATAGGTAAAGAGGTCACTGTTAGAAAAATAAAGATTTGCTCAATATAGGTTTTGATTTAGAAGAAACAGTTTCTTACAATAAATGAGAAAAATCTGGGCCTCAGTTTACTCATTTGGAGAAAGAGTCTTTCCAGTTCTAAGTTCCGTAATTTTTTTCTGTGCTGTTACCCTACCAGCCAAGGTGCTAGATTTTTTTTTTTTTGGTACTGGAGATTGAACTTGGGACCTTGCGCTTGTGAGGCATGCGCTGGAACCACTGAGCTAAATCCCCAGCCCACAAGGTGCTAGATTTTTAGGAATGCTACTAGGATCTAGTAGGGAATTTAAGTCCTATATAGTTAACATAATGATCCTTTGATCAGCTTTATAGGCTACTTGTTTTAGGCGTGTGGAATCATACCAGAATTGAATTTTTGACAGTAGACATTATATAAAAGTATTCCTTTTGGGGCCAGGGATTTAGCTCCGTGGTGCCACCGCCTGCCTCGAAAGTGCAAGGTCCTGAGTTCAATCCTCAGTACCAAAAGAAAGTATTCCTTTTGACATCTCATGTGAAATATATCAATGTTTATAATCAGTTGATATTCTTAACTTTTTATTTTTAAATAGCTTTTATTTCCTTTGTAACATAACAAAGTCTAAGTAAACATTATGAGGAAGATACTACTAATTGTGGAGCTTCTTATCCAAAAAAAGGTCCAAGTTTTTTTTTGTTTGTTTGTTTTTCTTGAGACAGTGTCTCACTATGTAATTCAGGCTGGTCTTGAGCTCATTATGTAGCCCAGACTGGCCTCAAATTCATGTCAATCCTCCTGCCTCCACCCTCCTGAGTGCTGGGACTATAGGCGTGTGCCACCAAACCCAGCCAAGTTTTCTTGAAATAGAACATATTTACTGATGCAGTGACTGACATGATGTATCCTGCTATTCATCAGTTAGTTTTTCCTTGTACCTATAAAAGAAAATGACCTGTGAGGTAAAGCAAATACATAGACTCTTTGAAGGAAGAGATTCTGAATTCAGTCTTTGTATTGGTTATTTTTTTTGAATGAGCAACATACCTCATGTGTGAGTCAAACATTCTGCCTTTTAAGGGAAAATTTAAGTGAATCTATTTAATATATAGTTGATTCTTTTTTTTTTGATTCTTAAAATTAATTTTTTAGTGATACTAGGTAATGAACCCAGGGGTGCTGGTATAGCTTGGTATTCTTGGTTTATTAATTTTAGAAATTATCTGTTGTTTTGTTTTTTCTCTCTTTTTTTTCTTTTCAGGGGGTGCGGGGGGGTGTGGGTCAAACTCAGGACCTTGTGCTTGCCAGGTAGCAGCCCCACTGAGCTAAATCCCAGGCCCTGTTGATTTGTTTTTATAGTAGGTAAAGATTTAATTTCTTCCTTAACCATACTGCTTCTCAGCCTTTTGGCTAAGATCAAGTGTAACATTTTCTTTATCCTTCAGTCTTGCCCCATCTTACCAAAAATCACAGATTTGTTTTTTGTTTTATTTTATTTTATTTATTTTTTGGTACTGGGCATTGAACTTGGGACCTTGCACTTTTGAGGCAGGCGGCACCACTGAGCTAAATCCCCGACCCTGTTTTATTTTTTGAGACAGGGTTCTGCTATGTAGTTCAGGCTGGCCTCAAACTCATGGTAGTGCTCCTGCCTCAGCCTCCTGAGTGCTACGGTGGGTGGTTTTTTGTTGGTTTTTTTTGTATTTTTTTTCCCCATTAACTTTATTGGTACATTTTAGGTATAAAATACAGTTACATTCATCATTGGGATCTTCTACCATTACATGAGTCTCTTGGTTCTTATTTTTTTTCC
>NW_004624737.1:3716552-3803697 GCF_000247695.1 Heterocephalus glaber | reverse complement strand
TTTATCATGAAAGTATCTTATTTCTCCATCAATTTTGAAAGATAGTTTTGCAGGGTACATCTGTCTGGGTTGGAGGCTGTTTTCCTTTAGGGCTTGAAATACGACCCTCTAAGCTCTTCTTGCCTTGAGGGTTTGCACTAAGAAGTCTGCTGTGATTCTGATGGGCTTTCCTTTGTATGTGATTTATTTCTTTCTTCTCACTGCTTGTAGAATTTTGTTCTTCTGTTGGATTTCTGGAATCCTAACTATTATATTCCTATGTGTAGATTTTTTTTGACCAAGGCCAGCTGGAGTCCTATATGCCTCACTTATCTGTATGTCAAGTTCTTTTCCCCTGCTTGGGGAGTTTTCTGCCATCACTTCTATGAACAGTTTTTTTTATGTCATTTGCACTCTCCCCTGTTTCTTCATTGACTCCGATCAGTCTTATATTATTCTTCTTTGCATCGTCTAACATCTGCTGGATTGATTTCTTGTGGTCCCTTATAATTTAAAGCAGTTTTTCTTTTTCTCCTCACTAATTGCAATCTTATCATCTGTATCTGAAATTCTATCCTCACATTGGTTCATTCTGCTGCATAGACTGTCAATGGAGTTTTTAATCTCCTGGAAATCTGTTTGTATCTGTTTTATGGATTCCATTTATTTCCTATGTTGGGATTCCATCATGTTCCTTGGCTCCTCTATTTTTTTATGTGTGTCCTGTCTAGGTTTATTAATCATATCTTGCACTATGGGCACAATCTCTGCTGTTATCTGAGAAATTATTTCTGATTTCATTTTTTCCAGATCCTCTTTTATTGCCAGTTCAGGGAGTCCAGGTGGGTTGAGTATCAGGTTGTTGCATCTCCTTTCCCTTTGGGGTTGCTGTAGGTGATCTGGAAGTCTGTTTTTGAGGCTTGTTTATGTGTGTTCTCATTACGGGGGTGGTGGCATGGTGGGTTGTGCTGCTGGGGCCCGGACGGCTCACCTCCTCTGCCCTGGGAGCGGTGGAATAGCAGCTGGGGAGCCTCTTCCTGAGCGCTGGGATTGGCTCACGTCCTCTGTCCTGGGAGTTGTGGAATGGCGGCCGGGGAGCCTCCTCCTGGGCCCTGGGATTGACTCACCTCCTCTAGGGCAGAGAGGCTCCGCGTCCACCATTCCACTGCTCCCAGGGCAGAGGAGGTCCAATCTTCTTCTAAAATCCCCATCTCTGAATACTTGAAGCTTTGGGGAGCCATCTAGATATAAACCATAACAGTAATACTTCATCTAGTTATCCATACCAGAGACAGCTTTTCTCATGCTGTCTCATGTTATTCATCAGCACCCAAGGCTATTGAAAGTTCTTTAGTTAGACTGCATATAAACCCTTCCACCTCTACCAAAACTGATACAATAGACACATTGAGAACCAGGATATCATAAAGCAGAGATACAGACCTATAAACAAAAAAGATCAGATAAGAAAAGAATAAGCCCATTGTTCAGATTGAGATTGGATAATATACCCATCTTCACTCATTTTTAGGCTGTATGTTCATGGACTAATTTGGAGGTAAATCCATGATATTAAAATACATAATGGCTTGTTATATTTCATTATGGCCTTCCCTGGCTGTTTTTAAAGTGACCTTCAAATCTTTGCAGAAGAATAGGGCTGTACCTGGATCTGGGGTTGCTTTTCTCTAGGACTGGTGACTCCAGGTTGGGTTGTTCTAGGTTTGGTTGCTCAATATTGGAAAATTCTAGAAGTATTCACCAGATGTCCCTGGTAATAGGAAGATTTGAGGCCCAGGTACTCACCCTGAGTCACAGTATTGCTATTCTTTGGACAGTTGTTTTTCTGCTCCGTCTTACTTTTCATTTTCTCTTTGTAGAATCAAGTCTTATCTTGTAGCTTAACCTTTGTAGCTAAGATTCAGGATGTTGAAAAGTTTCTGAATCTGTGGAAGGCCAAAGTATTTCTGTTTCTGAAATCACTGAGCACACACAGTTGGGTGTGAGAGATTATGGCTTTGATCTGATTTCTTGACCTGGCCATTATCTTTCTTACTGCACCATTCTGTATAGAAGCCAGTAGTTTTACTTTGGGACTAGTAGAAGAATCAAGGCTCATCTGAATAAGCAGAGATATGGAAGAAGAAAAGATACAGTCTCTGGATAGGGCACTTCATTAGATAATGTTTACAGATTAAACATAGCATGATTTTCTTCAGACGTAAATTTCAGCCTTGGTGAAGAGTCCCTGTGATTGGATACTTCAAGGCAAGGCAGGTTTGGCAAGAAGAGGAAAAAGAAAAAAAAAGAAGAGCTAGACTATTAGAAAGCCCAATGGTTTAAAAAACTTAAGTTTTTGTTTTGCTGTGCTGGAGGTCAAACCTGGGGGCTTGTGCATATTAGGTGATTGCTGTACCACTGAGCTATTTCCCCAACTGAGAAATAAAATTTTGAGATCGATTGCTTAGCATAGTGACTATAGTTAATGTATTATATATTTCAGAATTGGTAAGAAAGTAAAATTCAGATGTTCTCATCACAAAAAAGATGAGTGATAGATATGTTAATTAGCTTCATTTAATCATTCTGCAATAAGTGCATATATCAAAATACCACATTATACCCCATAAATATATGGAGTTATTATTTGTTCATTAAAAATAGAAGAGAAGGGCTGGGGATTTAACTCAGTGGTTACGCTGCCTGCCTTGCAAGCATAAGGACCCAAGTTTGATCCCCTGTACCAAAAAAAAAACAAAAACAAAAACAAAAATAGAAGACAAAAGAAATAGAAGAGCAAGAAAGCAGAAGAAAGAGGAGAAAGTAGGCGGGAGTAAAAAGGGAAAGAGGGAGAACATTTTCATTGATATATTACAGTTGTTAAAACCTTAGATCTCATTCAGTTTTCCCACATAGCATTTATTGAAAATAACTTTAATGAAAAGATTCAGTTGAGAAAATGTTGCCTTTAGTTACATCTTTTAGTCTTCTCAAACTGCAACTGTTTTAGTCTTTTATTGCTTTCATAATCTTTTTTTTTTTTTTTTTCCATTACCGGGGATCCAACTCAGGACCTTGTGCTTGTGAGGCAGGCACAGTGCCACTGCGCTAATGCCTGGCCCACTGCTTTCATAATCTTGTCTCTTGGAATTTAGAGCAGTTACTATACTTTGTAGAGTGTCCCTAGTTTTGGTTGTCTGATTATTCCTCGTGACTAAATACAGCTTTGGCAGGAATATCACAGAAGTGATGGTATCTATTTTCTTATTGCATCCCATCAGATGGCAATAAATTTTGATGTTTCTTTACTGATGGTGATTACTTTGATCAATTTAAAATAGTTCATCCTAGGCTTCTCTGCTGTAAAGTTAATCTTTTTCCTTTATTATTATCTTCTATGAAAATACATTAAAACTAATATCTCATCAAACTGTTAATTTGTTCATTGCATTTATGTATCAGTATGGATTTATAATGTTGTATTTTAAAGTTTTTTAATTCATTCCTCTCCTTATTTAATCTTGTACTCAAATTGTCCCAAATATGGGCTTTAATGCTGGCTCCTGCATCTATTTAACATCTATAATTCTTTTAGCACGCGTGTGTGTGTGTGTGTGTGTCTGTGTGTGTGTGCACATACCCACTGCCATGTTTCAGTTTTCTTTTGTAGTTTCCCTATCCTAGCCCTGAAATCAACCATCTTTTCCAGAGCCATGGTTGCTTTTAGCAGAGAAGAAAAATTATAAAGTAAGTTCTGGATGGTAGATATACTCATTGCTATTTAACGAGGAAGGGAAGATTCAGGGCTCAGGCCCTCTTAGTGGATAGTGGACAGAACTAGGAAATACATGTATGCAAACAAATAGGTATTTTACATATGTGTGGTTATATGTGTCCATGTATGTTTATTCATATACATACATGTGTGTACCTATTCATGAATATAAATACATATGGACACAGACATATGTTTATATCTGTATTTCTGTATCTGGCAATAGATACTGAAAATCACAAATTCACACAAACAGCTCTGATTCCAATCCAAAACTACATAGTTCTTTTTAGCTTTTGTCCATTCTATATTTCTGATTATTTTCCAGTATAGTTAGAGCCATGATTCTAAGTGTCCATAGTACATAAACTTGTTTACTACAATCTTCCAAATGTGACTAAGATCACTGTCACCATCCTTTTGCCCTTGAAGTTGATCCTCAGGCTCTGTCACCGTGTATCAGGCTGCCTGGGCTGTTCTCTTGCAAATCCACCTTGGAATTACACTTCCTTGCCCTACTCAGGCTTTAACTACCATGTTGGGCCACCAAGGGCAAGAACATTCTTCTCAATACACTAAGAGATATGGATATTTTAAAACTTGTATTATTTATTTTCATTAACCTTCAAGTTTGTAAATAGAGCTAAGTGCAAGGCCTAACTTTGTATGTTGACGACAAAATTTAAGGAACGGAGTAATGAAGCAGAGGTGTCTCCTTGTATGTAATAAAAACAGTAGCATGTTGTATTTTTCCTCAACATACACTGGTTGGTGGTTTTCAACAAGTACAGAGTGGTTGTTGGGCTGAATTTGTAACCACTTATATAGGAAAAGTATTGTGTATAAATACATTTTCCAGAAGAAGATGGATAAAGAGTGTATTTATTTCAGGATGTTGAAATCTAGGTAATTTGTATTTCTTTTTTTTTTGGTGCTGGGGATCGAACTCAGGACCTTGTGTTTGCAAGGCAGGTGGTGGAACCACTGAGCTAAATCCCCGGCCCTGTATTTCTTTTTTAAAAAATTTTAAAATTTTATTTGGGATTACATAATTATGTTTCATGTGTGTGTGTGTGTGTGTGTGTGTGTGTGTTTCTTTATTGTATGATAATTATAAATTTTTTCCTAATAATAGGAACTTATATTTTAGTATGACCATTTACCCAGTTCTATTCTTAGGAAAACTTCTGATAAACATAATTTAATTTTTTTTCATTGTTGCTTTATGAGTTCTTTATATATTCTGAATATTTACACATTATCAGGTATAATTTTTGAATATTTCCTCCTATTTCACAGGTTACATTTTCACTGTTAATTGTGTCCTTTGATCCACAGAATTTTATTTTAATTAATTAATTAATTTGGGGGCCAGTACTGGAAGTTGAGCCTAGGCTACTCTACCACTGAGCGAGGTCTTCAGCCCCTTTTATTACTAAGTTGCCTGGGCAGGACCTGAACTTGGATCCTCCTGCCTGAGCCTCTCTCAGTGTTGAGATTACAGGCATGTACTATTCTGCAGAATGTGCCACTGTGCCTCACTGCAGCACCCCCACCCCCGGATTGTACTCAGGGCCTTTGCACTGAGCTGCATCCTCAGCTTTTTCTTTTTTATTTTGAGACAGTGTCTCACCAAGTCACTAAATTACCCAGGCTGGGCTTGAACTTTCTATCTTCCTACCTCAGTCTTCCAGAGTGCTGGGATTATAGGGGTGTGCTACCATGCCCAACTAAGAGTCCATCTTAGTAGAGATACTTTTGGATGTGGGTAAGGTATAGGTAAATAATCAAGTGGCATTGCTATTTGGATTCTGGAGCCACAGTGCCTAGGCATGAATCTGACTCCACTGTTTGCCTATGTGTAACATAGGATCCATTACTTCCTTTTCAAGCCTCTATTCCTCCTCACCAAAATAGGGACAATAATGGTAGGTATCATAGGTGTGTGGTAAGAATTCATAGCAAGATACATGTGATGTGTATGGCTCTATCACATAGCATATGTTCAATAAATCTGAATTAATAACAATGTCAACATAACCGTGGAGAGAAGAAAGTGCTGATATATACATTATTTTTCTGGATGACACAGTAGGGATATAATTTCAGAGTTGTAGGCATCTAGCTAGATGGAAACTGGAGGAGGTTCATAAAATCAAAATCTATATCAAAGTCTGTATCTAAATAGAGAAACAAACCAATAAAATAATTTAATACAAAAAAAAATTAAAAAAATAAAGAGCAATTTCAACAAAACAATGGGAAAAAAAATAGAGAAACAAATAGGTTGGGGGTATGGCTCAGAATACTTGCCTACCATGTGTTTGATCCCCATCCCTGCAAAATATAAAAGAAGGGAAGGGAAAAGTGAGGAAGGAAGGAAGGAGGGAAGGAAGGAAGGAAGGAAGGGAAAGGAAAGGAAAGAGGGAAAAGGAAAGAGAAACAATAGCACCTGTGATTAAAAAGAGAGAGAAAATTGACATTATTTTCTAAAGTACTGGAAGCCGTTATTATCATATGTGCAGAAAGAAACAAAATAGAGCCTAAAGTTGATAGCAATACTGAGCCAAACCACACTGGATCAGCAATTGAGTGAGAAAGTAGGTTCTGAAATTAGTTGGTGGATTCTGTTCCATTGTCTGCTTAGACCTTTCACCTCACATCACAAATGTTTTGGAAGTTGCCCTTGTTATGAGCCAGCAAATTAGTTTTTTAAGGTAATCGGGTTGTCAGCAACAACAGTGAATTGAAATAGAGTCCAGAGTTTTTCTCTGTTCATTAGCCCTATTAAATTATGATGTGGACAGTCCAAGTTAACAAAAACAAATTTAGTTTGGGCATACAACTTTATTAAGCCTAGTGCATCAGAGTCCAGTAAGATTATCTTTTCAAAAATTAAGAATAAAGATCACCTAGCTAGGCATGGTGGCACATGCCTGTAGTCCTAACTCAGGAAACTGAGGCAGGAGGATTGCAAATTTGAGGGCTGACTGGGCAACTTAGCAATGCTGTGTCTCACAACTGAAAAATGAAAAGCACTGGGGATATAGCTCAGTGATAGAGTGCCCCTGGGTTCAATCCCCAGTACTGGAGGTGGGGAGCACCTAATAGTATTAGGTAACCCTCCTCACCATTTCTATGGACTATCTTTCCAGAAATTTAGTCTCTGTGCATAAGCAAGACTTTTTAACTTAGTGAAGTGGTTAAGAGTTTGTTGCTTCGATATATAAAGAATTAGATGTGAGTTCTTGTTCTTCAGTTTAATGCCTTTGTGGCTGTAATCACATAACTTCTTTGGTTTAATTTCTCCATGCAGGAAAAATAGCGACAATAGGATCTATCTGATGAGACATATACAAAAAAGTATATGTGCTGTGCAAAATACTAACTGAACATTCAGTAAGGGTCTCTCCAGTACATTGGCTGAACTCCTTTCCAAGGCTGACCCCTTTATTTGTGCACTAGATGCTTATTCAAAGACAGGCTTCTCCTGAATAAACCTCTCCTGACTTTCTTTCCTTCATTTCAGTATTTCCCCTCTCCCCATTAAAACTTTTTCTGGTTTAAATTTAGATGAGTGGGTGGGTGGATGGATGGATAGATGATAGGAATTTAAAACAGATACCTTCCTGTATTTTGATGAAGCTGTCTCCTGGGCTTAGTTTAAATGACTAGAATTGGTCAAAGTGATTCTTGTCCATAATTTTTAGGTGATAAAATCAGAATTGAAAACTAAGGTCTTTCATCTAAAGCATGGACATTTAAGGTCAGATAATTCTTTGTCATGGAGGCTGTCATGTGCATTGTAGGTTCTTAGCAGCGTCCTCTACTCACTACACACCAGCAGCACTCTTCATTTGTGACAACCAGAAATGGTCACCAGACATTGCCAAATGTCCCCTGGGGGAGTGGGCAAAATTGTCACCTGTTGAGAACTACTAATTGCCTCACCAATAACAATCATATGGGGATAATTATTTGCCTGTTTTCCTCATAGTCTTATAAATTACCATACTATTACCAGCCTGCCCAGTGAATGTTTTTAACTTCTGGAGATGACAGTAACAACTGGAATTCGGATGGTTATACGTTAAGAATGCTAGTGATGACAAGATGATTATTAAGGTAGTCTATTTCCATCTAACTCATAGGAACATAATAATGATGATTATAATAAGGCTGGCATTTCTGGATGCCTACAATGTTGGTTTATTTAAACATATTTTAAAGCTGTTCATGAAGCTCAGTAGTACAATTACTCCCTAGTATGTGTTAGGCCTTGAGTTTGATCCCCAGCACTAGTACCAAAAAACAAAACCATATTTCTTTTAGGAGAAGTCCTATGAAGGCTGCCCAAATCTGACAGATTTAGGTGCCTCTGTCAATTTAGGTGCATGTAAAAATTTCACCTGATTCTTGATTGACAAAACTAAATGAGGTCAAAAAGTCCATTTTGACCAAAAGAGTCCAGCAAAGAGGTCATTTGTTAAAGGTGAAGCATGACTACCAAAATAGGCTAGAAGTGCTCAGTTCATCAGGGTAGGCTTGAAGAATCATACTAAAGGAGAGTACATACTAAGTTTCCTGAACCACCATTATCCAAGGTGGGCAGATTGTCTTCTCTCAGAACCAGGGTGTCCATAATGGGTGCAAATCAGCTGGCAAGGGGAGAAGTACTCTTCTGTTTAGAAAAAAAATTAATCATTTGGTTTTTATTTGTATTACATTTAGTGTTTAGCACTCTAACTTGGCTGCTGAGAATATCCAGGATTTGTTTGTTTGTTTGTTTGTTTATTTATTTATTTATTTTTGGTACTGGGGAGAACTCAGGTCCTTGCGCTTTCGAGGCAGGCGGTGGAACCACTGAGCTAAATCCCCAGCCTCCCAATTTTATTTTTAATTTTTTTATCACTTTTTTTTGGTACTGGGGATTGAACTCAGGACCCAATTTTATTTTTAAACTGGAGTCTAAAGTAAATTACTAAAAGCTATTCAGCATGCTTTATTAACTTGGTTTAGTCATCCCATTCTTACTTGGGCCTCCTATTTCTCATGGCCAAGATACCATCAATGGAAATAATTATCTCTGGATACACCCAAGAAGGTTTAGATAATTATCACAATAATTGGACTATTATTTTTTAGCCTTTTAGATTAGAATCTATGGGTAAGGTTAGCTACTTCCTACTATTCAAGTAGTACTAGTTCCAGGATGATTTTTGGTGACTGCTATTTATAATATCAGTGATTCATGTATTCCCCCCTCCCTTTTGTCTTTTTGTATCTTATGATATTTTTAAAAATGTTTTAAGAATTTTTATTGCTATACAGTAAGTATTCTGCTTGATATATTTCACAGAGTGAACATACTTATATAATTGGCACATGACCCAAAGCCCTGTTTATGCTCCCTTCTAATCACTAGTCCTACTTCTAAGGGTAGTGACCATCTTGACATGGAGGCATAATGTAATATTACTTGTGTTTGTGCTTTATATAAATTATAGTCTTCACTGTTTTGTGTTTAGCTCCTTTCATTTCACCTTGTATTAGTGAGATTCATCCTTATTGTTGTATTTTGTTCTATATTATTCACTTTGATTGCTCTATATATTTCATTATGTGATTGTACCACTATTTTTTTTCACTGTTGATGGACATTTAATCATTTCTAGTTTGGGCTATTATGAATAGTGGTGCTATGAATATATGAACATTTATTTTGGATTTGTTTATTTCATTTATTTTGGATATATAACTAACACCAGAATGTTAAGTTATATTGTCAAGTTACAGTGTTAACTTTATAGTGCTGTTTTGCATTTTTATAACAGTGCATGAGAGTTTGGGTTGCTCTGTAACTTCTAGGACTCTGTGTGTGTGTGTGTGTGTGTTTGTGTGTGTGTGTGTGTGTTACTAGGAATTGAACCCAAGACCTTTGTTTATGGTGGGCAAGTGATCTGCCAATAAGCTTTATCCCCGGTCCTGTCGTATAACTTGTCTAACACTTGATATCTGCTGTCTTTTTCATTTTAGCCATTCCGGTAGATATGTGGTGGTATTTTAGAAGTACCCTATGTTGGCTGGTGTAGTGGTGCACCTTTGTAATCCTAGCACTTGGGAGGCTGAGCCAGGAGGATCACCTCAAGTTAGAGGCCACTCTGAGCTACATAGTGAGACCTTGTCTCAAAAGAAAAAAAAAAAGAAGTACTCTGTGGTGAATCCAGGTAATCCCAGCTACTTGTGAGGCTGAGGCAAGAGGATCACAGGTTCAAGGCCTGGCTAACTTTGAAATTTTGTATCAAAAAAAGAAAGAAGGAAGAAAGGAAGGAAGGAAAAGGAAAGAAGGAAGGTAAAAAAGAAAGGAAGAAAGAAAGAAACTGGAGATATAGTTTGGTGCAAAGGCCGTTGGTTCAGTCCCCAGTGGGAGAGGGAGAAATCTGTTATGGAAAAAATTAGTTGGAAATCTGGGAGCTCTTGAGACTTTAATCTGCCACCCCTACCTCATGCCACTTCTCAAAGCTTTCATGATATCCCTTATTATGCAGTCGAGTTTGGACCTTTGTTTGGATTGAGAATGATTTCCAGTTTGCACTCAACTAGCAGAATACCCACAGAGAAGAGGTCAAGAGATAATCATCAGCTCACTGTAAAGTTGTGATTTTGTAATTTATTGTGGCCTTGTGTGTGGGGGGAGGGGCAAGGGATTGAACCTAGAGCCTTATACATACTAGGCAAGCACTTTACCACTGAGATTCATCCCCAGCCCTACCGTGGCTTTTCTTATTGTTAAAAGCTAAGTTAGTTTGCCTTAAACTACTATAGCCTTTGTAGAAGTTGAAGTTGTCAATAAAGTCTTGAGATTTTTTATATACTCAGTCATGTCTGTGAATCATGTTAGTTTTTTCCCCTTCCCCACCTTTATGTGTTTTTCTTCTTTTTCTTGCTTTATTGGACTGCTTAGAGCTACCAATATCATGTTGACTAGAAGAAGTGATAGTGAGCGAGGTGTGAGTCTAGCACTGTGGGAAACTGAGGCAGGAGGATTATAAAGATGAGCCCAGTCTGGGCAATTTAGAGACTTAGTACTACATTATCTCAAAAGTATAAAATTTTTTAAGCGGTGGAGGAGTGGGTGGATGTGTAGCTCAGTGTGAAGGCTTTGGATTCAATCCTCAATACTGAAAAATGATAATGGCATCTTGTTCTTGGGACTGGGTCTGTACACGATTTCACCATTGAGTATGATGATTGCTATCCTTCCATAGACACTCTTTTTCACATGAAGCTATTTCCCCGTTTGTTATAAGCTATTTCCCTAGTTTTCTGAGTTCTTTTTAAAACATGTAAGTGAGCTGGGCATGGTGATGGACACCTATGATCCCAGCACTCAGGAGGCTGAGGAAGGAGGATCACTGTGAGTTCCAAGCCAGCCTAGGCTACTTAGTGAATTCAAAGCCTGCCTAGAGTACATAGGGAGACCCTGTCTCGAAAAAATAAAGAAAATACATAAATTGTTGTTGAAAGTATTTTGATACTTTTTCTGCATCTACCAAGATGATTATGATTTTCCTTCTTTGTTCCTATTCATATGGTTTAATGTAGACTTCTGCTGCTTTTTTTTTTTTTTTTTTAGCAATGGCAAAGTTTATTTAAAAAAGTAAATATGAAGAGTGAGGGAGAAACTGGCCCTGCAGAGTGAGCTTGGCCTGAGTAAAAGAAAAAAAAGCAAGATAAAAGTACAACCTGGAGAAAGTAGGGCAGGCTATCATGAGGAAAGTCACGATAGCTTAATGTAGACTTCTGAAAAATAAGTCATGCATAAATGCACTATGTCTACAGTAGTAATTTTTTTCTTCTCTCACACACAAGATAGTTCTATCCAATCTCCCTCTAACCCACTGTACATTTAATTTTGGGTGGTGGTGGTGTTTGTTTGTTTGTTTTTTGGACCTTGCACTTGCGAGGCAGGTGGTGGAACCACTGAGCTAAATCCTCAGCTCATTGTTTGGTTTCTTGAGACAGCATCTCAGTATGTAGCCCAGGCTGGCCTCAAACTCACACCAGTCCTCCTGCCTCAGCCTCCCCAGTGCTGGAATTATAGATGTGCACCACCATGACCATGCAAATGTTATACAATTGCTTTTGTGTGCATTGTTTAGTGAGATATGGTTTTAGCTCAAGGACTTCTTCGGCAGATTAAAGCATTCTTCTAGGCTCCTTATACCACCTATCTCTTTTTTATATGAGGAAAGAGTAAAATTCCTTGGAGCATTTTTTAACCTACTTTTCCTTCCTTCCTTCCTTCCTTCCTTCCTTCCTTCCTTCCTTCCTTTTTTTGGAGTGTAAGGAAAGAGAATGGGGTCAGAGAAGGGCTGTGTACTGTGCTGTGTGAGGGTGGTTACCCGGAGCTAGGGATCACCCTCTGCTCCTCCCCTTCCCACGCTTCCTCTTTCTCTGTTCTTCCTGCTTTGCCACAAGTCAGATGGATGATTGAACACCCTGGGCAAGTCACTTAATCGCTGAGCTTCTGTTTCTCTTTTGGGGTTCAAGATGACCATCACTGCTGCTGTGAACCACCACCTGGGGGAATAGGAGGATTATTTATAAAGAGTATGACACTTTTCAAAACATGCTAGCAGTTGTTAGTTTTGTACAGTGGCATATATCTCACATTTTCTAACACCTTGAAGACTTTTCATGTAGAAGGGTTCTTTGTGAAACATCCTTGTCTCCACTGCACCTGTTAGAAACCTCTGTACTTTCCTATGGTAAGAGATATAACTGGCAATAGGTAAAAAGTGGAAGTAGAGTGTTATTTATTTGCTTAAACCTTGCTAATTATCCTGAAAAGATTCCATATGAAGTCTGTCACATTGGGAATTAACAGGCACTGTTAAGCATGACCCAAAACTAAAACAAAATTTGCAAAACCACTTATCTTTTGGGCCAGGGATTTAGCTCAGTGGTTCCGGCACTGGCCTCACAAGCACAAGGTCCCGAATTCGGTCCCCGGTACCAAAAAAAAACAAACCACTTATCTTTTTTTTGTCTTTTTGAGATAGGGTCTCGTGATGTTGCCCAGGCTGGACTTGAACTCCTCTTGACCCTCTTGCTTCAGCATCCCTCGCAGCTATTGGCCAGTGCTACTGTGCCCAGTACAAAAGTACTTATCTTTTCTTTTTTTTTTTTGGTACTGGGGATCGAACCCGGGTCCTTGCGCTTGCAAGGCAGACAGTGGAACCACTGAGCTAAATCCCCAGCCCCAAAAGCACTTATCTGTAAAGTCATGTTACTATAGAACTAGTTGAGATTGCCACCACCCTGAGTCATTTAAGGATTCATTTTTTGACCGTAAATACTTTCAGAGGGTCAGGGCACAGTTAGAACAGCGAACATTCTGCCTGAAACAAAGACAAAGCATCTAATTATAGGAAAGTAAGGTTTAGTTGACAGGATTTTAGTTTATACCCATTTTTATGATCTAGCTGGTATATGAAATGAAGAATTATCTGTCTCTATCACTGAAGAGCAATGGGTAGTTTCCTGAGACATGTTATTTTCCTTTCTGCACAACTGCCAAGTTTTTTGTTTTTTGGTTTATTTTTGGTACCGGGGATCAAACTTGGGACCTTTCGCTTGCGAGGCAGATGGCGGAACCACTGAGCTAAATACCCGGCCGACAACATGTTATTTTTTAGGTCAAGTAACACTTGGTAATTGTGGTCTTGAACTGTGTTAATATATTGAGACATCTTAGGGTTTATACCACTACTTTGACATTGAACTGTCTTGTACAGAAACCAGGGATATTTTGTAATGTTGTCCTGATTCTGGGCATTTTATCTCTATGCCCTTCTTCCACATTTGGGAGTACCAAAGGCCTCGAAAGCTTCCACCTATGGTTTTGGGAGTAGATGGGTGGATTTCAGCCATTAGCACAGTCACTCACCTGTTCAGGTTTATAGGTCATCATTTCTAAATTGGGTATAACTTTAAATTTACAGAGTACTATGAGAGTGGGTAGGAAGCAAAAGACAAAATAAAATTTCCCAATGTATTATTAAATATGCTGTGAAACATGTAAAGAGGTATGAGAAAAAATTGTAAAAGTGCTTGTTTGCACATGCTAAGCTCACACCCCACTGACAAGGTAGTAGATCACCAGCCTCAGTCCATAATTTTTAAGTAAAGGCCATGGTTGTAGTTTTGTTAACATCAGGCTTCTAAGTTTTTTCCACAGTTTCTCATTAGCAGGTCTTGCTCAGGTGTCCCCTTGCCTTTTATTTGGCATGCTTCTACTCACATATTTTCTCTTTCTCCTCTTCCTAGATAGTGTTAGGTGCCCTTTCTGTCATTATTCCTATAGTGCCCCAGAGACAACTATCACCACACTTAAAAGATAATGACCTATTTTCCTAACTGTTCCTGTTACTAGTCTGGTTTTTTTCAGAGCTAAGGGTAGCCAACATACATGGTGCAGTATCTGGGCTTTATAATAGGCCTTCTTAAATATTTGTTTTGATATGGGAGGTAAGGTTGAATACAGGAAGAGGTTAAAGTTGACATCTAGCCAGGCTCGATGTCATATGCCTTTAATCCCAGCACTCTGGGAGACTGAAGCAGGAGGACTGCCAGTTAGAGTCTAGCCTGTACTGTCTTGTCACTGGCTAGTGGGGGTCCTTGCTTTAATAGAAATGGAAATTAAAAATGAAAGTACAAATATACAGAAAGAAAAACGAATTGAAAAGTTAAAGGGAAAATGGAAAAGGATTGCATTTTAGGTAGCTGGAGGGAGCACACACTTATACAGGGTTTCAGACTGGCCCACCTGCAAAGGTGAGGCCAGCTTTTAAGGATTAACTGTTTGCTGGGGTCTAGGTGATCATTATTTCAGTCCTGGTGTCATAGCTCTGGGGTGAATTTTTTTGACTAAGGGATAGTTTCCTTTCCAGGAAAGGATTATTTGTCTGTGGTGGTCTCAATCTGATGGGGCTCCACCATCCTTGGAATCCAGGTGATCATAGGTTCAGGACAATGGCTTGGATACTTCTAGGCAAAGTTGAATGTCCCTGGAAATTCCACACCCTGGTGTCCTCAGTCTTGAAGAGGGTGAGATTGTATACATTTTAAGATAACAAAGGATACAAAATTATCAAGCTTTGTTCTTAGTTACCTAAAGGGAATCTGTATCCATAGCAAAAATGGTCCATAAGTGTCCCAAAAGAAAACACAAATCGTGTTTTTATTGAGTAGGAGGTAAGGGCCCACCCATGATTTTGCCTGTTTCCATCTCTATGGCGGTCCCTTGCTATGGTCATGACTACATCACTCTCACAAAGTGGATGGTGGTAGAGATGTAGCTCACTGCGTAGGCCTTGGGGTTTTATCCAAACTGGAAAAAAAAAAGATTCTAATTGTAACTTTTTGTGAAATGATTTTGAGCAAGTGGCTCAAGCTTCTTGAGCTTGTTTCCTTATGGATAAAATGAAAGTAGCCCACTTGGAGATCTTATTAGAATGCAGATTTTTGGCTCAATTATTCTATGGTATGTTCTGATATTTTGCATTTTTAACAAGCTCCATGAACTACAGAGGACTAGTTAACATGTAATGGCCTTCCAGCTTTTACCTTCTGTGATTATAATCCTTGTTTTAAATTCCAAACAAAATAATGTCATAACTATTAGACATCTCTCCAGTTTATCAGAATGCTGAAAACTGATCATTGTGTACCTTATGAAGTTTTCAATATATGATAATGTTCCTGTAGTTGAATATAATCTTATTGCTCCTAAAATTTTGACTTTGACAAGTTAAAAATATCAGACAAATGTCTGGGAAAGCATTTGAGTTAGCACTTGCTTGTCATCTGAAATGTCACAATGCTTATTGGAGAACATTTGCAATAAGTAAAGTTACTCTTGAAGGCTTTATGCTAATGTGGAGCTGAGATAGACAGACATGTGATCTCATGAGTATAAATATAAATACAGGCAAGCTGTTGATGAGTTAATCATCAGAGGAGTTCCCAGTCATTCCCTTCAATTCTCCAGAAGGTAAGAATCAAATCTTTGTAAAAAGCATTAGTGATATATTATTGAATATGGAGTGCTGGGGTGGGTCTTGTTTGAAAATGTTGCTACTGTTTTCTTTGGACTTTTAGATCCTCAGGAAATCATGATACTTGATTTGAGATCCTGTGTCCAAATGTCTAAAAGTAGTTGCACTAATTTTTACATGTAACTTACAGAATAAATTTTATCTCTTTACTTTCAGCTGCACCAAGAATATTAATCAGGCTTCAATATCCAAATAAGTTATATCTATCCCTGTGATGGACTCTGATCGTTTATAAATGTTTATTACTGGCCAAGAGCTCTCAATTTCTGCTCTTCTATCTACAATATATGAATCCTACTCTGTTTTAACTTCAGTATTTTGTGTCTGAGAAAACTGAAATCTGTACATCGGAAATTGAGACCCTGACAAAAGTACAGCATGTAGCCTATAGTTGAGGTGGTTATGTTTTTAACCTCTCATAGGGGAAGACAGTTTATACTGCCAAAGTGACCTTTGTTTCATCTTCCCACAACAGGTCTGGATTAAACAGTTTTAGTTTAATCATGAGTAGACCTTTGTTCCCTTAAATCTGTGGTGGCGAACTTAACGTACGCGTGCCACAGCCAGCTGTTTGTTATCATTGAAAGCTCTAAAAGGTTCGCCATCACTCCCCTAAACCAAACCAGCTGAGGAAAGCACAGTAGAGGGAACTGGGTATAAATGGTGTTAAAAGCAAATAGCCTTTGGAATCCTTCACCAGAACCCTGGCCCCTGTTCTCCCTCAAGTAGAGCCTTGCTGAGGGGTGGTGGGTGTTAGGAATTTTCTGTGGTGCACACTGAGCTTCTTATTGCCACCTTTTTATCCTGCCCTTCTTATTGGGGGTGAATTTATGGCTTATTTAATATGTTGCTAGTTTGGAACTCACTTTTTAAAGTAATAATAATTTATGTTGAACTCAAATTAAGATTTTTGAAACAAACTATTTACGGAAGGCACTTGCTGTGTTCTGAATAGATTGTCCTTTGGGAATGTTAACTAGCACTGTTATATCTGAGGTTCCTTGTGCCCCTCTTTGGAGTCTTAAATAGACTTGTTCCCTCCACTGGTTTATCTTTGAATGTGGCTATCCATCTTTTAGGACAGTCAATTCCACTTTTTTGGGGGGTGGGTAGTAGTGGGGATTGAATCAAGAACCTTCTCACTGAGCCATGTCCCCAGCCTTCAGAGTCTCTAAATTACTATTGCCCAGGTTGGGTTCAAACTTGTATTCTTCCTCCTCAGCCTCCCAGAGTGCACCATACCTGGCCAAATCCACTTCTTTTGTTTTCTGGGTAAGAAGCCAGTGTGCTAGCACGGGTTCACTCATCCTGTAGCATGTGGTTTCAGACATGCTTTTGGCTTTACTGGATTGGTACATGAACCTGCCAACAATAACATGTTCAGATTTTTGTCTCTTAAGCAAAAATAACATCAAAGCTGGGCACGGCAGCACATATCTATAATCCCAGCAGTTTGGGAGGCTGAAGTGGGAGGATTGTGATTTCAAGGCTAGCTTGGGCAATATAGTGAGACTGCATCTCTAAATAAATAAATAACCTACTCTCAAAAAAGTTAACATGGAAAATCACTTCACTGCATTAATATATAGTACCAGCTAATACCATTTTTGTGTGCTGCTAGTCCTTTCCTATCATTGTGTCTCCAGCGATCCTAGAGAAGAAAAGAGAATTATCAGAGGAAGCACTTTGTAAGAGAATTTATATAACATCTCTGTTACAATTGCCACACTGTTCATGCCCTGGCATTCAACTCTGCAGCAGATTATAAAAATTACTGGAGTCTTTCCAATTTTTTCTTTGTTTCATGTGGTTGCCTTTGTTGCTTTCATAGGACAGCTCATGCCTCTTACTTTGTGTTAAGGTTTCACAAAATTGTTCCTTATTGCTGGGGATTTAGCTCAGTGGTGGTGTGCCTGCCTTGAAAGCTCAAGGTCCTGAGTTCGATCCCCAGTAAGGGGGGGGGGTATTGTTCCTTATTGAGGATTATTCCCTGTGCTCTTATGTTCTCTTGAATGTGTATCAGACCCATGAGTTCCATATCTGCCATATCCTTGAACATCATCAGGTTGAGCAATGTTTTGGCTGACCTAGTAATAATTCTTTTACAACTTCTCACCTTACTGTAGCAGATACCTTTGAAATATGTATGAAAGTAGTCATTGGTAATTGAAGACTATTCTAGGTCAGTGCACTCACCAACTCATGGCCCAATCCACTTTGTGTCAAATCCCAATCCATGTGCTCTTCTAGATGTAAATATGGCTCTGTGAAAATTGTTATTGTCAGCATTTCTCCAAAAGAATGAGAGGTAAGATGGAAGAGAAGAATGACTAGGTCCTAAAGATAGGTTATAAAAGGTTTCCTCCAGGGTGAAGGATGTAGTTCAGTAGTAAAGGGCATGCTTAGCATGCCTGAGGCCCTGGGTTCAACCTCCACAAAAACAGTGTCCTCCAACTAGTTTTTAAATATGATGATGTATTGTATGAATTTGCTTAAAGTTATTTTAAAAAAATAGCCCAAAACTCAACAATTAATCTTTTTCCTTGCAGCTTTCAAAAAAAGACTTACATCAAAATGAATAATCCAGCTGTGAAGAGAATAGGAAATCACATTATCAAATCTCCTGAAGACAAGCGGGAATACCGTGGACTAGAGCTGGTGAATGGTATCAAAGTACTTCTCATCAGTGATCCCACCACGGATAAGTCATCAGCAGCACTTGATGTACACATAGGTACAATTTAAAATTATAAATCAAACTTTGTTCTGTTTTATTGAGCTAATATTTATATTTATTAGAACTTTCTATATGAGTGTGATTAAAGACCCAGTAGTGATCTGTTCTTTGATAAAAAAACATTTCATTGATTTTTAAATATCTTATTTTGTAATGGGAAGCATTATGCATTTATTGGTAAACTACAATCATATAAATCACAATAATCTTATATTTACCAAAAGTATCTTTTTAGGTTCCCACTTAAGGTGACCTAGCAGCAAGGAAATTTATTCCCGTCTTTATAGTAGTGGTTCTGTTTTTAAATTTTGGTATATTTGATGTCATATTTGCAGATCCTTGTGTGTACATTCCTTCTGCATTTATTGTTACTTAAATTAGATTGCTTTTTACTTGTGTGTATACTTGGCAAGACAGTTTATTTTTTCATAGCTTGCTTTTGTGGGGGCAGTATTGGGGACTGAACTCATGTCTTGGGTATGCAGGGCATTACACTGAGCTATATCTCCAGTCTTTTAACATTATTGTGAGACAAGGTCTTGCTGAGTTGCCCAGGCTGGCCTCAATCTTGTGATCCTTCTTCCCCAGCTTCCTGAGTAGCTAGAATTAAGGCATGGATCGCTAGTAGGCATGCCTGGCTAGTAGGTTTTTTGTTATTTTTTTTTTTAACTCCATAACATTTTAGAATTGAGAAAATAAGGTAATACTGAACTAATAATGGTTGCCAACATAATGCAAAGTGTTTTGCAAATACTATTTTGCACTTATCTTTGAGTAATAAGTAATAAAGATAAGTAATATATTTAAGTAATATATATATAAGTAATATATAAGTAAAGGATAAGTAATATAAGTAAAGATAAGTAATATATATAAGTAAGTAAGGGAAGATAGGTAAGTATTGTGCTTAAAGTCTCACAGCTACAGAGCTGCTAATCTCCAAGCCCATCCTCTTAGTGCTATGTTGTATGGTCGCTTACAATAAAATAAAACCCATAACAAAAAGTTTTAGATCTTATAAAACAGTGAATTCACCCCGAGTTCGATCCCTGGTACCAAAAAAACCGAAACAAAACAAAATAAAAAACAGTGAATTCAGCTTTTTATTTCCTTCCTCTGTGAGGATACTATTTTCCAGAGAGGTTAAGTAATCTCCTAGTGTACCAACTCAGTAATGTCAACAGTAGGGGCTAGAATCCAGATCTTCTGACCACTCATTTACCTTCTAAATAATATAATTTTAGAGCAGTTTAACTTTCTCTAATTATGTGGTCATAGTTGTCATACTAACAAGAATTCTAATTTTCTGTAATTACTAGCTTTTGACATAAAAAATAATTTATTATATATGTGTTTTCTCTTTCAGGTTCATTGTCAGATCCTCCAAATATTGCTGGCTTAAGTCACTTTTGTGAACATATGCTTTTTTTGGGAACAAAGAAATACCCTAAAGAAAATGAGTACAGCCAGTTTCTTAGTGAGCATGCTGGAAGTTCAAATGCCTTCACTAGTGGAGAGCACACCAATTACTATTTTGATGTTTCTCATGAACACCTAGAAGGTGCCCTAGACAGGTAATGCTGAATATATTATAAATTATCCAACTTTGTGCACTTAATCACATTAATAGAAATAATCATAGTTATTTTTACAAAGACGGCTTCATTGCTCTATAGCTTAACAAAATACATTTTAGCCAGTTTTCCCCCCTTATTTTATAAAAAAGAAAGAATAATAAGAAATGTTGTATATTCTGCTTTCTGATAAAGAAATAAATGGCGTGACTTTAAACCAGCCTTCAGGCCCACAAAATATTATATTGATTTATAAAATTCTCACTGGCCCTTTCCATTCTAATTGGCATTGTAGCTAATGTAAACAATAAAGAATAGTGATTAGTGTTGTGGATCACTTTTCAAACATACTTCCTCTCCTCACTTAAGGAATAATGTTTTGACCTACTGTTTGAAACTTGAAGGTATTTTAAAAGTATTTTCTGTAGAAAGCTCCATTAGGCCAGTTTAACTTCTTGGTCAATTTTCTGTACAGCCAACAATTTCCTTTTATCTTTTTTTGTGTTACTGGGGATTAAACGCAGGAGTTCATGAATGCTAGGCAAGTGCTCTACTACTGAGCTCCACCCCCAGCCCTTTTCGTTTTTTATTTTAAGACAGCTTTTTGCTAATTGGCCAGGCTGGCCATGAACTTGGAATCCTCCTACTTCAGTGTCTTAAGTAGCGAGGATTATAGGCACGTGTCACCGTGCCTGGCTACAGCCAGTGATTTCTAATTTTTTGTTGTGTTAGTGATTTGATTTATTATGAAAAGGATAATTTCTCTCTGGTGAGTTTTTATAGTTTTATAGATTTCTGTATTAAGGTGTAGTTTTGCAGCATTTGAAGTTTGACTTTTAGTTTTTTGAATGGTAAGTAAGATTTTACATTTATTAAAGGTAGGAAAAGAAAACTGTGTAGAGTGAGTGTGGTCCAAGTAAAAGCAGGAAAACAAGTACACTCTTCAGGATGAGAACAGGTTACTATAGAGAACACAGTAGCCTTAAGTTTGACACTGTAATTTTAGTCATTGCCAGCTTTATTTGCTTATTCATATTAATGTCATTATATTTAAAAAATGAATAGTTTTCATTTATTCTTTTTTTTTTCCTGTACTAGAGATTGTACCCAGGGCCTAATGCATATTAAACAACAAGCTATCCCTTAGCTACATCCCCAGGCTTTGCATTTATATTTTACCACAAAGAATATTAACAGGAAAAGGCATGGGTTTGTGATATATGACTGGATCAAAGTAGCCTGTTTCCTACTTACTCTATATTGTGTTTCAGTCTTTAGGCTGCATCTTTGAGGTGTAGTCATCTCCTGTAGGTATTTCCAAAGATTTCCATTAAGGTGTTCCATGGGAGCATACACTAAATTTCATTTTCTGTTTTGCAAATACTGGAGCAAATTTTATATATAACAAATCTCTGTGTGTTGGAGTAGGTCTGCTGTATAGCTCAGAGTAAAAATTCACTTGTGTAAGAGCATCTTTTAAAAAAACTTGATTATTCCATGTCATAAACACGATTATTTCCACCTATGCAGCTTTGGTCTGTAGCTGTTAAGTATTTTTCCTAGCCTTGATGTATTCAAGTAGGTAAAAGAGGTTACATGTCTATCTCTTTTCATACATCTTTGATTATAAACCCAGGTAGATGGAGTTTCCCTTTGGATTGGCATGTGTAAAGTACTTAGCACAGTATCGTATTCATTATGCACTTAAAATAAATGTTGAGTAATGACAATAGCCTCTTTGACAGCTAGACTGAGTTATGGTAACTGAGACATTTATAGAGCCAACATTCTTTTAGGTCCACTGAACAATAGTCCTGTTCAGAACTCCTGCTATTGGCTTCATCTGAATTCTGGATCTTGTTCCTATATGATAGGAGCTAATGTTTCTTGAGAAGAATTGCTACATGAAACCATGACCCAAATTGCTAATGTAGAACTAATTTATTAACTAAGGGTATTTTAGTTAAACCTTCTTATTGTTTAAGAATAGCCTCAACAAAAGTATAGTGATTACTTTTGTTGGAATTGCATATTATGCTATTTATTTAATCACTGCTTATTAAAAATGCATAGATATTGTTTGTATCTTAATGTTTCATAATCATAGCTAGGTCAAAGTACTATGTCATAGCTCGAGTGTTTCAGTTTAGTTTGTTTGAATTTCTCCAAGGGGGACAAAAAAACAAAACAAACACACACAAAAAAACCCCGGCATGATAGTCCATGCCTGTAATCCCAGTATGGGAGGCTGAGAGTGGTGGAGGATCACAAGTTCAAGCCTAGCCTGGGCAATTTAGTGACACTATCTCAAAAAAAAAATTAAGAAACAACAACAACAACAACAAAAAAGGGCTGCGAGTGTGGCTTAGTGCAGAAGTCTTGGGTTCAGTCCCTAGCACTGCATAAAAAAGAAGACCAAAAAATTCAAATCATGTCTTTTTAAAAGTAGATCACTTAGCTGGGGATTTAGCTCAGTGGTGCCGCCGCCTGCCTTGAAAGTGCAGGGTCCCGAGTTTGATCCCTAGTACCAAAAAAAAAAAGTAGATCGCTTAATTTATGCCTCCTGAGGTGCCCAAGTCTTGGTGAAATTGCACCCAAAACTGTAAAGTTAATATTGAGTTAAGAGCTATTTTCTACTTTCCTTTTTTTTTTTCCTTCAGAGAATTAACTACATAAAACAAGGGTTTGTTGTTGTTGTTTTGAGACAAGATCTCACTATGTTGTGCAGACTGGCCTTAAACTCACTATGTAGTCTAGGCTGGCCTCGAACTCACAGTGATCCTTCTGCTTCAGCCTCCCGAATGCTGGGATCACAGGTGCATGCCACTATACGCGGCAAAACAAAGTTTTTAATAGACATTGAAAATCTTTTTTTGCTGGGAGGAGGTTACTGAGAATTAAACTCAGGGCTTTTGTAGTGAACGATATCCCCAGCCTTTTTTAATTTTCAGTTTTGAGACAGGGTCTCACTAAGTCACTAAGTTACCCAGGCTGGCTTTGAACTTGCAGTCCTCTTGTCTCAGTCTCCCAAAGTGCTAGGACTGCAGGGATGTGCCACTGATAATCTTAAATAGACTACTACTATCTCTATAAGTCTGCCTTGAACTTTTGGTGTTATTTATTTCTGTTTTCCACTACTTATTTAGCATCTCTGGAGCAGATCAGCTCCTCTGACTTCATATGTGTCCAATGTTACGTTTTTCTTCTGTTGTCTAGAACTTAGTTTATATTCTTTTTTCTTAGCAGCAAAAGTAGTGTTTTCTGATCTTATAGAATTCATATTTTCTATTTAATAGGATTCAAAACTATTTTTTAAAGACTGGTTTTTTTCAGGTAACAGTTTTCAAGCTGTTAATTATATTTCCTACCCTTAGGTTTGCACAGTTTTTCCTGTGCCCCTTGTTTGATGAGAGTTGCAAAGACAGAGAAGTGAATGCAGTGGATTCAGAACATGAAAAGAATGTGATGAATGATGCCTGGAGACTCTTTCAGTTGGAGAAAGCTACAGGGAATCCCAAACACCCTTTCAGCAAATTTGGAACAGGTTTGTCAACAGCGGCTTTCAAACATTAAGCCTCCTTGACCTCATTTAAACTCTTGGCCTCTTTGCACAGTATTGTATTTTACAGTTGAGGATAGAAGATTTCAGATTTTCTCATTCAAGTAGGGGTCTAAATGTTTAGAAGTTAGAAAAACAGTTAGAATTGTGGACAGATATTAACCAGCATTTCAAAAGGAGAAGATAATAGATTCTTTTATTCTGGAGTCTACCTTCTAAATGGGAGTGCTTTTTTAACGTTCATTTCAAGGCTTTTCTAATCCTCCTACCCAAATTGCTCATCCTCTACCCCTCCAGATGTGTAGCATCTGCTGTGGGGGGCAGCTACATGGGAGATAGGACACTAAGGCCTCTGCTCTTAGCAGGAAATAAGAGGGATGACAGAGAGTAGAATAAAATAAATATGGAGGTTCTTGATTTTATAATTGTACCCTTTTTCTTTATTCAATTTTTAGTTCGAAAGTACATGTTTAATTTACACAATAATTTCACAATAATTTCATAATAATTTACACAATAATTACACAATAATTACACAATAATAATTACACAATAATTTCAACAATACAAATGTATTTAAAGTATAAAACAAAAAAAATAAGATGTGTTATATACATGTGAATTAAGATGTGTTAACATGTACCAACTCCCCACGAGGAAGGTGATCATTGTGTACTACAAACATGTACTAATAGAAAGATAAAATAAATTTGCAAAAAATAAAGCAAAAAATAAAAGCAAAAATCCATTTTCACTTTTTCTCATCTTACTCTTGCCTATCCACTCACCAGAGGTAATCATTTTTTTTATACATTACCATGCTTTTAAAACATTTTATGTGTTATAAAATTACTTAAAAATGATAATAGATTATTTAATGCACTTACAAATATGCTTTTTTTAAAGGTTAATTTTGGGAGAAATTCAGCACTAAAAAGTCATTTTTTAAAAAGTTTGGATACAATTCTGATCCATCCAACAACAACCAGGGAAGTTACTTACTGTAGCTTTATTAAATGAGGAGGAAAAGATAAAACTAAAACTAGGAGAAGTTTTCAAAAATTGCAGGGAGAAACAGCGATACTATATTGTTATACTACATGCCACTGAATATCAACATCACTCCTAATATAAATACTGTGGTCCTTAACGTATAACACTAACTTTTTTTGAAGTTATTTTTAGCTAGGTGTGGAGACATACTCCTATAATCCCATCATCGCTCTGGGAGGCTGAAGCAGGAGGAAGATCTGAATTTCAAGCCCAGCCTGGATCACTTAGCAATTTAATATGATGCTGTCTCAAAATAACAAATTTAAAAGGTTGGAGATGTAGCTCAATGTGAAGGCCCTGGGTTGAATTTCCAGTACCACAAAACAAAGAAATAAGCAAAAGATATAAATATGGACCATGAAAGCATATTTGAATGCCCGATAAACATGAGAAAGATGCTGAAATCATTAGTAATCAGGGAAATACAAAGTGAAAAACACACCATTTCACCCTGAGTATGGGGGCATACCAGTTGTAATCCTAGCTTTCTGGGAGCCTGAAGCAGGAGGATCTCAAGTCCAAGCCCAGTCTAGACAACTTAGTGAGACCCTATCTCAAAATAAAAAGTAAAAAAAGGACTGAGGATGTAGCTCGGTAGGAAAGCCCCGGGTTCAATTCCCAGTATGGGGGGCAGGGGAGAAGCATTTCATCCTTTTAATACCTATCAAGTTGGCTTCAAAGTCAGACACAACCAGGTGTGTTGTTGAGAATATACAGAAAATCAGAAACTCATACTTTTTTGGGAAAATAAATTGGTTCAGCCACAATGATAATATGTAATAAATTGGTGTGCCTGTCTACTAACACAGGGACTCTACTTCTTGACATATATCCTAGAAATAAATAGCTGTAGCATTTGTGCACAGGGAACTCACAAGAATGGCATGAAGCATTTTTTGTACTAGTAAGAAATAGAAAATGGCCCATGAACAGTTGAATAAATTAGTATATTTTGGTCAATTCATACAATAGAGTATTCTGTAGCATTTAAAATGAGTGAGCTAGAACTCATATATATAGAGGACTAGGTAGAGGAAATATTCTGAGTAAGATGCAAGTTGCAGAGTATGTTTAGTGTGATAACTATATAAAATTTAGAAACAGGCAAAACAGTAGTACTACATATTGTTGAGGTCTGTATGGAATATAGTACACAAATATGGGAATGATTAAACACCAAATTCTGAGTGGTAGTCTCTCAGGAGAGAGGCAAGGGCTAGAATTTAGTTCAATCCCTATTTTATTATAATTAATTGATTTATTTATTTACATAGTACCGGGGATTGAACCTGGGGCTTTCACACTAAGCTACATCCCCAGCTCTTTTTTATATTCTTAATCTTGAGGCATAGTATCACTAAATTGTCTGGGCTAGGCTTGAACTTGTGATCTTCCTGCTTCAGCCTCCCAGAGTGCTGAGATTACAAGGCATGTACCACTACATCTGGGTCCTACTATTTTATTATTTGAGGGAAAAATAGATTTGAAATAAATATAGCATAATGTGAAGACTGAGTAAAATGGGTTGTGAGTACAGGGGTATTATATACTCCTGTATATTTAGGTATTTTAAAATATTTTAAAGTTTTAGCCGGGAATTTAGCTCAGTGGTTCCGCTGCCTGCCTCATAAACACAAGGTCCCGAGTTTGATCCCCAGTACCAAAAAAAAGAAGCTGAAAAATATTTTACAATTTTAAAATTGGAAAAGAAATGTAATATTTCTTGTACCTCTTTAACCAAAAGGGCAAGTAAAAGACAGAGGATGATACTCTTCAAGATAAATAGGAGATAGCTTTTGTGTTTTGTGTGAGAATTATTATTAGGTATTGCTTATACCATCCAGGAGTCTATGTCAAAAGAAACTTGTAAGCTGTGTTGCCCTAGTAAGTCTTGGGTTTTACAAACCTTTTTCTGACAAAATGGAACAAGCCCCCCAAAATGCTGTTCTTTCTCATGTCTCGAGGATTCACATGCTCTGAGTTCTTACATTTTTAAACTGATAGCTGGCAAGAAGTTTTCTGTTTTGAGTCAGCTACTTTCTTTGAAAGTTGTTTTCATAGATATTCTGGGTTAAATCTGTCTCCACTGAACCTGTCTGCATCTGTCATGGTGGTACATGCTTGTAATCCCAGCACTCAAGAGGCTGAGTTCAGGGTAGTCTGGGCTACATAGTGTGACCTGTCTCAAAAAGAAAAAGAAAATTCTGTCTCCATACAGATCTTCATGAATCCCTGTGTAACTTTCCTAGCCTCAAAGTTCAGCTTCTATTAGCATTTTCCCAGGTGATTTAAAGTTTCTCTCTGAGGTTGAGTAGTGTCAGCTATGAACCTCTGCTCTCCTGCTAGCTAATGAGAAACTAGACAAGTTTCTTAACTTCTCTCAGCCCATTTCTTCCCATATCCAGTTGTGAGACTTATGTGCAGTTGTGTATGTGAAGTGGTTGCCAAAACATCTGGCCATAATAATGCTCAATAAATGGTAGTAGCCTTCATGATGACAAACGAAAGCTGATTAATAGATGTGGGAAGGACATCAAGATTTTGAGAAGGTCCTTTCTGTGAAGGATGGGCAGCCAAGAGCTTCTCAGAGCTGGTACATTTGATAAAATAACTGTAGGTCTTATGTTATTAGAGAAATATCTTATTTTCTTTTTAAACTGATCTCATGGTATCCACATGCCTTTGTCCCGTCATTTATCATTCACATCATGTGGCTTTAGTTGTAGTTCTATAGTTTTGTTTTGTTTTCTTGGTACCACAGATCGTATTCTACTGAGCTGTATCCCCAGCTCTTTTTAGTTTTATTTTGAGACAGAATCTCACTAAGTTGCCTGAACTGGCCATGAATTTGTGATCCTCTTGTCTAAGCATACCAGAATACTGGAATTACAGGTGTGTGCCAAGTCCAGTTTAGTTCTGGTTGTTCTTCAGCAATGTCTTCCTCTAAATATAACTGCATAGACACTGTGGGAGCAACTGGCTTTAGTCAGCTGTAAAGGAAATAAAAGAAGGAAGTCAAAGGCTGGGCAGGGGAAACAAAACAGACACTCTTTTGTATGGAGGTAGAAGGAAAGGCAAACTGGGAGGATACATGGAAATGGAGGGTGGAGCTGTGTTTCTGCTATGAAGGACGTTTTTCTTACTTGTTATGTATTCTAGTACCCTTGTTGCAAGTGCCTTAAGATTATAAAGGGCCAAGGATTTAGCTCAGTGGTGCTGCCGCCTGCCTCGCAAGCATAAGGTCCCGATTTCCATCCCTGTACCGGAAAAAAATGCAAAGAAAAAAAGGGAGTATTTCTCTTTAGAAATTCCCTACTAGTCCAGAGTACTGTCTGCCATCTGTCTTTCTCTTTCCCCTTTTCCCCCATCTTCAAATAAATCATCATCTTTTACTTAAAAAAAAAAAAGAAAGAGGCCAGGGATTTATCTCAGTGGTTTTGCTGCCTGCTGCGCAAGCTCAAGGACAAGAGTTCGATCCCCAGCACCAAAAAAAAAAGAAAGAAAATGCAAAGAAGCATAACCAGTATCTTTGCTGAAAGGTGCTTAAAGTTTAGGTGAGGAGGCAAGGCAAATCCAGGGTTTCACTGCAATATAATTTTAGCTTTGATATTCGGGGATTGTCATCTCTTGAATACTTAGAATATTTAATTCACACAATAATGCTAGTAGGTAGATGTTTTTAATGTCCGTCTTATTCATGAGTAAACTAAGACTTAAGAATAATTGCACAGGATCAGTCAGTTGGAATGAGGACCTAGAGATTTAAAGAATCCATTCATTAATTTCATTCCATATGGGGGGTGGGGGTGGGGTCCACTACCAGCAAGCTACACCCTTTAATAGCCCTTTAAGTTTGTGATTCTTTTTTTTTTTTTTTTTTTTTGGTACTGGGGATCGAACTCGGGTCCTTCGGGTCCTTGTACTTGCAAGGCAGGTGGCGGAACCACTGAGCTAAATCCCCGGCCCAACTAGCCCTTTAAGTTTGATTCCTGAGTTGATGCTTGTAAATTGCTTATGGTGAGTAGCTTTATTTCAGTATTCAGAATCCTTAGGAAATGACTACTTCTCAGAAGCGTCTTCCAGGTATAGTAACTAGCGTTAGTGTTTTGAGTCTGTTGCAAGATCCTACCTCTTCAGTTTATTTGGGATGAGAAGTTTCTGCCTACTTGGCCCACCTGCCAGTTCTTTGGCACTGGCCTATAAGGGGTTTTTTTTGAGACCCTTAGGCAATCTCAGTCTTGGTATACCAGGAGAAACAACTGATTAGCACAACTATGTTACTTTGGCTAAAGTAGTATAATCAACAATGACAGTAGCATCAAATACAGCCTAGAAAATGACAAATTGTAGCCCTTAATATGGCAATTTTACCCTTAGGGATGAAGATTTAAAATGAGTTAGGGGGTAAAAAACAGAAGTAGAAGGGGCGGGGATTTAGCTCAGTGACACCATGCCTGCCTCACAAGTGCAAGGTCCTGAATTTGATCCCTGGTACCAAACAAACAAAACAAAAATAGAAGAAAAGGAAGAGATCAGAAGCTCAGAAGCAAGGCTGGAGGACAAACTTTAGGAAACTGGTGAAGAAGACAGGTGGGAAAGAGTAAAGGAAAAAATAAAAACAAGAACAGAACAGCAACAACAACAGAAAACTAGAAACCATGTTCAAACAATCAAGTAGAAACAAAACAAAAACTAGAAAGAAGGAAAAAAGAAAAAAAAAGAAAAGGAAAAAGAGAAAAGAGAAAAAATCCCCCAAAACGTCCAATTCAAGGTGTGTCTCTTGCTGTCACTGTTAGGCAATGTGGGCAGAGTCCAGAGCCAAATTGATTAATCCTAGCAAGCTAGCTGCAGCTTCACAGTGGGGTAGTGCATAATCCCAGCTAGCTTGCCCCTTTAGTTCCTCTGAAGTTCAGGCCAGTTTCAGGCTATGAGGCTAGAACTGGATTCCTTTGGCCTACAACAGTCTATGTGTCTGCTGCTGACTTGAACTCAAGGGACCAGAAGCCATTAGATGGAGTCCACCCTGAGCTATTCTCTGAGCTCAGTTCGGCCCTCTCCAAGATGGGTGCCAGCCAGTAATCCTCTCCCAGGGTCTGAACCTGGATAACTCAATCACCCTCTCCCTGAGGTCTGAACCTGGATAACTCACCAGCTGCTGCAGTCCAGTGCATCCACTGCTCTGTTCCACTGGTGCATTTCTGTGTGGAGGCCTCTGGGGTGGGGTCTTCAGTAGTTATTGTGTATCTGCAGTCAGCCCACCATTCTCATGGAGAGTCCAGGCTCTGGGAGAGAGTGCTGTTTGGTACCTCCCTCCTCTTTGTTAAAGTCTCTCTCTTCACTCTCCCCATAGACTTTAATTCTTGCCTCTTCCCTCCTTGTGCTGCTATATTCCAGTGTTGGGACACCAAATCTCGGAAAGACTTTTTCTCTGCTGTTCACCACTCTGCAATCTTCTCTCTAGCCCTTTAAAAAAATTGTTTTTTTAAGACAGGATCTCACCAAGTTGCTCAGGCAGGACACAAACTTAAGATCCTCTTGCTTCAGCCTCCTTAAGTGCTGGAGTTACAAGGTTGTGCCACCATGTATGGCTAGATTTGGAGCTTTTAACCACTATTCTATCTGATTTGCTTTAGTGTTGCCTGAAATTGAATTTTCCAGGATATCGAAGGAGATACAAATTCAATTCTCCTGAAAGGTAGGTAGGATTTTCTTTAGCAGAAGGAAGAGCGATTCAAGTGGAAAAGGAATGGGATTTGTTATGTATTGTATGAGCACTAAGTGCTATATACTCAGAAGGGGTTTTCCTTAATACTCATTAAACCTTCACCACCACAATACTAAATTTCCTTACCCCTTTTGAGAGATGTCAACAATGATACTAAGAATAATGAGACCAAAGTTTCATATCATTGCAGTGAGTGCAGGGGCAGGGAGGAAGGGTGGTAATGAAACTGTTTTCAGTATCAAGCCAATTGGAACTCAAAGCCTGTTCTGCCAGGTGGACTAGCGCATACCTGTAATCCCAGTTACTCAGGAGGCTGACATGTGAGGAGAGCAAGTTGGAGGCCAATGAGCAATTTAGCAAGACCTGTCTCAAAATAAAAACTAGGCTAGGTGTGGACTGCAGTGATGGAGTACTTAACTTCAGGTGCCCAAGGCCCTGAGTTTAATTCCCCACCACACTAAAAATCAACAAAAAGCCTGTGTTCTTTGTGATGATGTTAAATTGACCTCCAAAACCATGACAAGAAAAGGCAAAGAAGGGAGCCCAGGGTCTTTCAGTGAACAGGAGTTAGGATAGTTAGGCCTTTTTTTCCCTTTTGTGCTGCTGGAGATCAAACCTAGGACTTCAAACATGCTAAGCAAGTGCTGTACCATTGAGGTACATTATTTGGCTTTAACAAAGGATATCTTTGCATTGGAAGGTAAGAAGGAACAGAATAAGAAAATGAATTTAGAATGATGAATTAGAAAACAACAAAAAATTTGAAATTTTAATTAGCAGTCAATTCAGTGACTATTGATCCTGGGAGGTAGATACTAAAGCACAAAATCAGACTGTAATTAAAGTTCGTTTGCTTTTTCTGCTTTCTCTCCTACCCTGTTTCCTTCTTTTATTTTAATGAAGAATAAAACCCTACACAAAAGCACACAGAATACTATAGTGAACTCCATTTCTGCTTCAGCCTGCCTTGTCCTATGCAGTCCATCTTCCCATTCATTCTTTTGTATTGTTTTCAAGAGGTCCTAACCATCCTATCCTTTCACTCATAAATATTTCAATACGTACCTTTAAAAGATAATGACTTCTTTTTTTTTTTTGGTACCAGGTATTGAACTTGGGTCCTTGCGCTTGCGCAGCAGGTGGCGGAAACCACTGAGCTAAATCCTTGGCCTAAAAGATAATGACTTTTAAAAAAAAAACCAGGCATGTTGCCGCACTCCTGTAATTCCAGCACTTGGGAGGCCGAGGTAGAAAGATCACCTCGAGTTTGAGGCCAGCCTGGGCTACATAGTGAGTTCAAGGCCAGTGTGAACTACATTGTGAGACCCTGTCTCCAAAAAACAAATAAAATAATAACAAAATAATATCAGTATCATTAAATATCCAGTCACTGTTCAAATTCTTAGTTGCCTTATAAAAATCTTAATTTTTAAAAGCTTATTTGAAGGGCCACAAGTGTAGCTGCACATTTTCTTTGTCCATTCTTTTATTAATGGGTGTATAGGTCATTTCCATATCTTGGCTATTGGGAGCAATGGTACAATACATGAGAGTACAGATATCTTTATGAGGTGATAATTTCCCTGTACTCAGAAGAGGCATGGCTGGGTTGTATGGCAGTTCTGTTTTTAAAAATTTCTTTAAGAACCTCCATTCTAGCCAGGAATGGTAATACATTCCTGTAATCCCGGCAGACTGGGAGGTTGAGGTAGGAAGATTACAAGTTTGAGCCCAGTTTGGGTAGTTTATTGACTTAGCAAGATCCTGAAGATGTAGCTCTTTCTGAAGGCCCTTTATTCTGTTGTCTATAATTGCTGTACCAATCTACATTCAAACAGTTTACTAGGGTTCTTTTAGTTCAGTTATTTGTTTTCCTTTCTTTGGTACCAGGAGTCGAACTCAGGACCTTACACTTGCCAGGCAGATGCGGCACTGCTGAGCTACATCCCTGGCAGTTATTTGTTTTTCTGCCATTGAGTTCTCAGAGTTTTTTATAAATTTTCGATATTAATCCCCAGATATGTGGTTTGCAAGTGTTTTTTCGTTTTGTTGATTGTTTCCTCTGCTGTGCGCAAGTTTTTTTGTTTTTTTTTTGATACCGGGGATCAAACTCGGGACCTTGTGCTTGCGAGGCAGGCGCCGGAACCACTGAGCTAAATCCCCGGCCATGTGCACAAGTTTTTTAGTTTGATTTAATCCTGTTCCTTTGTTTTGCTTTTGTACCTTCTGCTTTTGGTGTAATACCCAAAATATCATTGCCAGGGCCAATATTGAGCAGCTTTTCCTCTGTGTACTTTACTAGGAATTTTATGGTTTCAGGCCTTACGTTTAGGTCTTCATTCATTTTGGGTCAACTGTATCTCCTGTGTTTTTACAAATCGGCAGGAGCATATGAAGCCTTGATCAGATTCATGTTTGATTTCTTTATTTTCTTTTTGACAACACAACTTTATAGATGGTGATGTTTTTCCATTTGGTATGCAACATTTGCTTGTCTCTATAATATTGCAAACAATGATCCTCAGTGCATCACCTGTAATTCTAATTCTTTAATTCTCCTTTCTTCTCTGTTGATTAACTTGTATACTACTATGAAAAGAAAATCTTTTCTACTACTGTATTTGGCTTGTCACTGGTACAATTACCTTGTAAGAGACAGGACAAATACTTGATTCATTCCATTCACTCACCAGTTTTCAAACTAATGAGTTGGTTCGCTAGCATCTTTCAGTAGTAACTAACTTGTTTTTGAGTATCACAGTAAATTCATGGATATAAAATATTTGATATTTCAACTCACTTAATCATTTATTATTCCTAAGGCTTTTCGATAGATTTTGTTACGGTCTTTTGTGGGGCGGTGGATATGTGTCTAAGGAAATTTATATATTTATTGCAAACAGGAATTGGATTAATCAGGTACAGAGGTGCTTTGTGATGGCACTTAAGAGGTTTATGCTGAAGTACCTTGTCATAATGTGGATCGTACTTGCATGCACTTACCCATGCATATACTTAGCCAGGGAGAATTGCCCTTTTTAATTTTATATGAAACAATACACATATATATTAAAAAGCTGTATTATTTTTAAAAGTTTTTTAAGGTAATTTATTTTTCTGGACCCATTTTAAATTTTTTTGTTTTTGTTTTTGGTACTGGGGCCCATTTTAAATTTTTATAAAAATTAATTTTATTGGTATATTTTAGATACACATATTGATCATATTCATCATGGGAAATTTCTACCTGTATGTAAATGTACTGTGATTCGTCTTTTTTCCCCAATTCCCTCTCCTCCCTTCAACCCCCCAACCTTCCTTCTTTATAAAAGCTTTGCTTCCATTTTTTTCCTTCTGTTCTTTTTTCTTTTCCTTCCCTTCTTTTCTCTCTCACCCCTCCCTTGTTCTCTATCCCATTCAAACATTTTCTTTTTATTTCCCAATATCCATTATATTTTGATCCTTGTTTACTCATCTGGTTCTCACACCAGAGAAACAGTGTGATATTTAATTTATTTCTTTTAGGAGTAGGGTGTCAAGGTGCATCCATTTACCTAGTAATGTCTCAAGTTATATCCTCCTTTATGGCAGAGTGGTATTCCATTGTATTAAAAAAACATCTTTATCTATTCATCCATTGATGAGCATCTGGGGTGTTTTCAAGATTTAGCTAGTACAAATTGTGCCACTATAAACATGGGTGTGCGTATTTCACTATGGTATGATGCTTTTCACTTTTTCAGATACAAAGAAGGGGAATAGCTGGGTCAAATGGAACCTCTAGTTTTAGTGTTTTGAGGAACCTCAACACTGATTTTCACAGTTACTGCACCAGTCTACTCCCACCAACAGTGGAGAAGGGGTCCAGAAAAGATTTCCTTTTTCCCCACAGTCTCGCCGAGCATTGTTATTGGTTGATTTCTTGATTATAGCCATTCTTTCTGGAATGAGAAGAAATCTCAATGTTCTTTTAATTTGCATGTCTCGAATGACTAGTAACGTTGAACATTTTTTCATATATTTATTTGCCATTTGTACTTCATCTGGGAAATGTCTATTCATTTCAGATGCCCAGTTTTGGATTGAGTCTTTAAATTTTGGGGGGGGTGTCTGATTTTTTTGAGTTCTTTATATATTCTAGATAGGCCTTTGACTGAGGAACAACTGGCAAAAATTTTTTCCCACTGTGTAGGTTGTCTCTTCACTCTGTTGTTGGTTTCTTTTGCTGTGCAAAAACCTTTTTAATAAAATGAGATCCCAGTTGTTGATTCTTTGTAATACTTCCTGTGCAATCGAGGTTTTGTTCATAAAGTCTTTGCTATACTTGTCTTCAAAAGAGTTCTACCTATTCTATCTTCCAGCAAATTGTTTGTTTTAATATTTAGATCTTTGATCCATTTTGATTTCAGTTTAATGCATGGTGAAAAATACAGATCTAGATTTAATCTTCAGCATGTGGAAAGCAAGTTTTCCTAGCACTATTTATTAAAGAGACTACCTTTCTTCCAGTGAAGGTGTTCGTCAAAGATAAAGTGGCTGAGTATGTTTGGAATTATTTCTGCATCTTTTCATCTGTTGCATAAATCCTCTGATAGTTTTTTTTGTCAGTACTGTGCTGTTTTTTTTTAATCACAGTAGCTTCATAGTATAATTTCAAGTCAGGGATTGTGATGCCCACCCCCTCACTCCCCCAACCTCCCAGCTTTGCCTTTGTTGCCCAGAATTGCTTTTTCTATTCTGGGTCTCTTCTGGTTCCAAATGAATTTTAGGATTGTTTTCTCAAGTTCTATGAAGTATGTTATTGGAATTTTGATCAGGACTGCATTAAATCTAACAATTTTGGAAGTATGGCCATTTTTACTATATTGGCACTTCCTACCCAAGAACAAAGGATATCTTTCCATTTTCTGGTATCTGTTTTTTGAGAGTACTGTAGTTTTCCATCAAAAGATCTTTAACTTGCTTTGTTAGATTGATTCCTAAGTATTTTTTTTTTTATGGTGTTGTGAAAGGTGTTGTTTCCCTAATTTGTCTCTCAGTGAGTTTGTTCTTTGTGTACAGGAAGGCTATTGACTTTTGAGGGTTGACTTTGTATCCAGCTGTGCTAGTGAATTTGGTTATCAGAGTCTTTTGATGGAGCTTTTGGGACCTTCTATGTAGAGTACCATGTCATCCGCAAATAATGATAGTTTAACTTCTTCCTTTCCTGTCCTTATTCCTTTTATTTCTTTCTCTTGTCTAATTGCTCTGGCTCGTGTTTCCAGAACTATATGGAATAAGAGTGGTGACAGTGGACATCTTTGTTTTGTTTCTGATTTTAGAGTGAAAGCTTTCAGTTTTTGTCCGTTTGGTATGACGTCGGTTGTTGGTTTGTCATAGATGGCTTTCATCAGATTGAGATAAAGACCATGTATTCCAATTTTCTGTAGGGTTTCTATCATGAATGAGTGTTGGACTTGTCAAACATTTTTTCTGCATCTGTTGAGATGATCATAATGGTTTTTGTCCTTGACTCTGTTAATATAGTGTATTACATTTATGGATTTACGTATGTTGAACCATGCCTGCATCCCCGGGATGAATCCTATTTTGTCATGATGTATAACCTTCTTGATTATTGGCTGCATTTTGTTTGCCAGTATCTTACTGAGGATTTTTGCATCTGTGTTCATTAGGGAGATCGGCCTTTTTTGGTTGGATCCTTCTCTGGTTTTGTTATCAGGGTAATGCTTGCTTCCAGGAATGAATTTGGGAGTACTGCTTTCCTTTCAGTTTCATTAAAGATTTTGAGAAGTAGCGGCATCCTCTAAATTTCTTGGAGAATTCAGCAATGAATCCGTCAGGGCCTGGGCTTTACTTTGTTGGTAAGTTTTTAATCACATCTTCAATTTCATTGGTTGATAATAGTTTATTGAGACTTTTGATGTCTTCTTAATTCTGCTTTAGTAATTCATATGTATCTAGGAATCTGTCTATTTCTTATGTGTTTTCCATCTTATTAGAAGACAGATTCTTGAAGTAAGTATTGATGATCTTCTGGATTTCTGCTGGGTCTGTTGTGATTTCACTCTTTTATTCCTAACTGCATGGATATGAGTCTTTACTGTCCTTTTTTCTTTTGGTACCAGGGATCCAGCTCAGGACCTTGCGCTTGCAAGGCAGGCGTGGTGCCACTGAGCTAAATCCCCGGCCCTATCTTTCCTTTTTTTTTAAAGGTTGGCTAAGGGTTTGTCAATTTTATTTAATCTTTCTAAGAGGCAACTCTTCAATTCATTGATTCTTTGTATTGTTTTCTTAGTCTGCATTGCGTTAATATCTGCCTTGATATTTATAATGTCCTCTCTTGGGCCAGGGACTTAGCTCAGTGGCACTGTGCCTACCTCGCAAGCACAAGGTCCTGAGTTCAAGCCCCTGTACCAAAAAATAAAATAAAATAAAATAAAATAAAATGTCTTCCCTCATATGAGCTTTGGGCTTGACTTGGTGTTTTTTTTCTAGAAGCTCTAGGTTCAACACTAGCTTGTGTATTTGAGCCCCCTCTGTTTTCCTGATATGAGAATACACCACTATAAATTTTCCTCGTAGGACTGTATCCCTTAAGTTCCAGTATATTATATTGGCATTATCATTTAACTGTAGAAACCATCTAATTTCTTCTTTAATTTTATCTGTGACCCATTGGTTGTTCAGGAGGGTACTATTTAATTTCCATGTGTTTATGAAGTTCTTGTGGTTTCTTTTGCCTTGATTTCCACTTTCATTGCACTATGGTCTGATAATATGCATGGGATAATTTCATTTCCTTTGCATTTACTTAGCATGTTCTATGAGCTAGTAGGTGGTCTGTTTTGGAAAATGTCCCATGTGCAGCTGAGAAGAATGTATTCTGATGTCGTCGGGTGGAACATTGTAGACATCTAGTAAGTCCATTTGTTCAGAAGTTTAGATCAGCTGTGATACTTCTTTGTTGATTTTTTTGTCTAGTTGATCTGTCTATTTGTGACTGTGGGGTATTGAGGTCCCCTATTACAGTTGTATTGATGCTTATCTGACTTTTCATGTCTGTTATTATTTGTTTTATATTGTTGGTTTTGCTGGTATTTGGTGCATATATATTTATGATTGTTATCTCTTCCTCTTGATTGTTTCCTTTACAAGGATGTAGTGACCTTTTTTGTCTCTCATAATCAGTCTTGGCTTGAAATTCACTTTCTCTGCAAATAGAATAGCCACCCCTGCTCTTTTCTGGTTTCCTTTTGCATGGAGTATTATTTTCCATCCTTTGACTTTCAGTCTATGAATTTCTATTTATTTATTTATTTATTTATTTATTTTTAGTACTGGGGATTGAACTCGGGCCCTTGCGCTTGCAAGGCAGGCGGAGAAACCACTGAGCTAAAACCCCGACCCTGTGAATTTCTTTTTAAATTAAGTGTGTTTCTTGTATGAGGCATATTGTTGGATTTTGCTTTCTGATCCATTCTGCCAGTCTGTTTCTTTTGATTGGTGTATTGAGATCATTTCCATTGATGGTTATAGCTGATATATATTGACTTATTCTTGTCATATTATTTTCCTGTTGTTGGTTCCTCCCCTCCCCCACCCCCCACTCTGTTTAACTGCTTTCCTTGCCTGCTGATTCATTGTGTTGGGGTTTACGGAATTGCAGTCCTCATCATCTCTTTCTAGAATGTCCCTCATTACATTTTGGAGTGCCAGTTTGGTGTTCATGAATTTCCTCAGGTGTTCTTTGTCATGAAGTATCTTATTTCTCCATCAGTTTTGAAAGATATTTTTGTTGGATACATCAATCTAGGGTAGAAGTTGTTTTCTCTTAGGGCTTGAAATACTTCAGTCCAAGCTTTCTCCTTGACTTGAAGTTTTGTGTTGAGAAGTCTGCTGTGATTCTGATGGGCTTTCCTTTATAGGTGATTTGTTTCTTTTCTCTAACAGCTTTTAATATTCTGTTCTTGTGTTGAATTTCTGGAATCTTGACTATTATGTGTCTTGGTGTAGATTTTTTTTTTAATCATGGCTGATTGGAGTTCTATATGCCTCACTTATTTATATGTCAAATTCTTTTTCCCTGCTTGGGAAGTTTTCTGACATTACTTCTGTGAACGGGTTTTTTATGTCATTTGTGCTATGTCCTGCTTTTTCATTGACTCCAATCAATCTTATGGTATTCTTCTTCGCATCATCTAGCAGCTGCTGGATTGATTTCTTGTGTTTGCCTGCTATTTTTAAGATATCTTTCTTTTTATGATCGTTAACCACAATCCTGTCTTCTGTATCTGATATTCTAGCCTCACCTTGGCTTGTTTTGCTGTGTATACTTTCAATGGCATTTTTATTCTCCTGGATATCTGTTTTAATCTGTTTTATGGATTACATTTCTTTTCCATGGTGGGTATTTGTGGTTTCCATCATTTTCCTGAGCTCCTCTGTTTTTGATTGTTTGTTTGTTTATCTGTATCTGTTCTAGAGTCACTAACCATGTCTTTTATTCTGGTCACCATCTCTATAGCTAACTGAGAAATTATTTCTGCTTTGATTTTTTTTTTTTTTAGAGTGTCATTCATCTACTTTGTTAGCTCCACTGTTACCATTTCAGAGAGTCCAGGTGATTTGCTTTGAGACTGTTCCACCTCATTGTCCCTGAGTTTGCCTTTGTGAGCTGAAAGTCTGGGGAGAGTTTGCATCTTGTTTGTGTCTTCTCTTTTCCATTGTTTTTTAAGTTTAATTCCTAGGTTGATGCTTATAAATTGCCTAGGGCAAGTAGCTTTGTTGCTAGTATTTAGAACCATTAGGAAATGAGTACTTCTTAGAGATGTCTTCCAGGTATAGCTGGCTTTTGGGTTTTGAGTCTGTTGCAAGATCCTACCTCTTCAATTTATTGGGGATAAGAAGTTGCTGCCTATTTGGCCAAGTCCCTGGTTCTTTGGCACTGGCCTATATATAGTTTATGACCCTTAGGCAATCTCAGTTTCGGCCCACCAGGAAGAACAACTTATTAGAACAACTATGTCAGTTTCACCAAAGTAGTACAATCAGCAACAATGATAGCATCAAGTACAACCTATAAAATGACCAACTGTAGTAACTATTAATTTACCATCTTTAACCATATGAATTTTATTTTTATCTATATAACAAAATATAAAACAATAAATATACCCTCAGTGTAAGGGAGGGTATTCTCTCCTAAGGGAGAATGTTTAAAAGTAGTTAGGGCTACAAAAATAGAGAAATAGTAGAGGAAGAGATTAGATGAAAGAGTAGAGAACAATGGAAGAGTACACAATCTTTGGGAATCTGGTAAAGAAGACAGGAGGGAAAAAGAGAAGGATGAAATAAAAGTAAGAACAGAACAGCAACAACCAAACAAGAAATAATGTTCACATGTATATAAAAATAAGAACACTCAAGAAAAAACAAAATAAAAACAAAGGAAAAAAGAAAAAGAAATGTCCACTTCGAGGCATGTCTCTGCCGTCACTGGTAGACAAATTGGGCACCGAGAACCCAGATCCACGTTGAGTAATCCCAATAAGCCAGTGGTAGATTTACATCAAGGTAGTAGTTAATCCCAGCAAGCCTGAACCTTTTATTCTGAAGTTCAGGCTAGATCTGGCTATGAGGCTGGCACTTGATTTGTTCAACTCACAACATTCCCTGTGCCTCCTACCTGCTTGAAAGAGGCTCAAACCACTGATTTGAAGTCAGTTCTGCTTCACTCTAATGGAGCCAGCCTGTAGCTGCTCACAGTTTTGAGCTCAGTTGGGCTCTCTTTAAGATGACTACTAGACAATAGCCTTCTCTTGAGGGACATCTGAACCTGAATAACTCACCAGCTTGTGCAGTCCACAGCATCCACTGCTCTGTTCCACTAGTGTGTTTCTCCATCAAGGCTTCTGAGGAAGTCACCAAAATTCACTGTGTGTCTACAGGTTTGAGCTGCCTTTCCCACTTAGTGAGTCAGGACTCAGGGAAAGTGCCACTTGCCTCCTCTTTCTTCTTCATTGAGGCCTCTCTTCACTCTACCCATGGGCTTCAATTCTCACTTCAGATTCTTGCTGGGGTCTGGAGACCCACTTCCCTCCTTTTCTTCCTCATGTTGCTATATTCCAGTGTCTGGATGCTATATCTGAGAGAGGCTATTTCTCTGCCGTTCATCACTCCGCCATCTTCCTGCAAGTTTGAGAAAGTATTTCTGATTTTTTTTTTCCTAGAGCCTCATTCATCTACTTTGTTACTTCTGTTACTATTTCAGAAAGTTCAGATGAGTGGCTTTTGATTTCTTCCACCTCACTGACTCCTGGGTTTTGCCTTGGGCGAGCTGGAGGTCTGGGGCTGCATTTTGCTTCCTTGTCTTTCTATTTTGTTATTTTAAACATTTGTTTTCTGCATTGGTGCTTGTAAATTGCTTATAGTAGGTAGATTTATTAACTAGTATCGAGGACTTCTTAGGGAGTGACTACTCTTCAGAAATGTCTTGAAAGTGTAGCTGGATTTTGGCTCTCCAGCCTGTTGCAAGATCCTACCTCTTCAATTTATTAGGGATGAGAAGTTACTGCCTATTTGGCCTAGTTCTGGGTTTTTTGGTAGTGGACTCTAGTATTGTTTACGACTCTCAGACAATCTTGGTCTTGGCATACAAGGAAGAACAACTGACTAGAACAACTATGACACCTTGGCTAAAGTAGTACAATCAGTAATAAGAATGGGCTGTAGCACAGCCTAGAAAATGACAAACTGTGGTAACCATTAATTTGCCATTTTTAACCATGTGAACAAGATTTATAGTTATATAACAAAATCTGAAATCAACCAGAAAATTATGTACAACAATTATCCCCTCCATTAGGTGATTTTTACCCTCTGGGGAGAAGATTTAAAAGGGATAGGGGAAAAATAGAGAAAGAGGAGAGTAGAGGCAAGGTTGAAGGACAAAGGAAGATTACCTAAGCTTTTTGGGACTAATAGAAGACAGGAGGAAAACAAAAAGAAATAAAAACGAGAACTAGGGCCGGGGATTTAGCTCAGTGGCACCGCACCTGCCTCGTAAACATAAGGTCCTGAGTTCGATCCCTGGTACCAAAAAAACAAATGTCACTGAAAGATTGAACCTAACTAAAGAGATCTTCATATTGATAATAAACTTCACTCTCTTTGACCTCAGTTCTCACCAACAAAACAAAAAAAAAAACAACTAAACAAACAAAAAGTAAAGACAATGTTTACACTCTTAAACAATATACAATTTTTAAAAAGTGAGATTTCAAGCCTGTGGTTATCTTCTGGGTTCTACAGTTCTGTTGTTGTGGTCACTCCAGGGCATGTCTCTGCTGTCTCTGGTAGACAAAGGAGGGAAATAGAGCCCAGACCCTAATTGTATGATCCCAGCAACCCTATGGTAGAATTAGGGTGGGATACTATATAATCCCAGCTAGCCTGCAATAGAAATAGGGTGAAGTGCCAATTCAACTCTCTAGAAGTTCCGACTAATCTCATTCTCTGATTGTGGGTCTGTGACTGGAATTGTTCAGTCCACAGTGTTGTGGGTGTTTCTTACTGGCTTGATCTTGGCTCCCTGACCCTGGGTATCTCCCAGGGCAGCACCTCACCTAGACATTGGGAGCCCAAGATGAGTCTAACTTATGGCTGCTCCAAGTCCCAGGTTCAGCTGGCCCTACCCCCAAATGGCAGCCGGTCAATCACCCCCTCATGGGGACATTTGAACTGAGGTCACTCTCACCAGCCATTGCAGTTCACAGCACCCACTTTTCTGCTCCTTTGGTGTGTTTCTCCTTGCAGGACTCCAGGGACCTCCCCTGGCATCACTGAACCTCTAGGCTCAAGCCTCCTCTCTCCTGCTGTGAGCTGGGAGTCAGGGAGAAAATGCAGTTTGCCACCTCCCTCTTCTGTGTTGAGGTCCTTCACGTTGCTGTCCCCTTGGCCTCTGATTCTCCCTTCAGAAGTTTCCTGGGTCTTGGAGATGCACCTCACTCCTATTTCTCTTCCCCAAGTTGCTGTATGCCAGCAACTGGTCTCTAAAAAGCTTTAGTTTCTTCTAAGATTTTTAGAATATTGCTATAGCATGACGAAAGGGCTTTTAAAATAAAATGTTTATAATAATTCCAACAAATAAACTATAGATGTATTAACCTAACCTTCAGATTCCCAGGTTTTCAGAGAACATTTAAGATTATCATGATTATAGCTATCAAATTGACCTTTTTTGAGAATCTTATCTTACATATTCTTAGAGACAGATTTTTAAAACATCAAACTCATTCTTGCCTATAGTGTAGAAAATATATTGCTGGTATATTGCTGGCCTCCGAATTTTTTGGGAAAGTATATTTTATAAGCTTGTTTGTTTTAAGTAGCATTTAAAATAGCTATTACAGGGCTGGGAATGTAGCTCAGTGGCATAGAGTCTGCCTGGCAAGTTCAATTCCCAGTACCAAAAAATAACTTAAAAAAATTTTTTTAAATAAAATAATTATTTACAAGCTGGGCATGGTAGCACATGCCTATAATCATAGCACTTGGGAGGCTGAGGCAGAAGGATCACCGTGAGTTTGAGGCCAGTCTGGACTACATAGTGAGTATATCTATAAATACTATAAATCTGGCTGAAAGCAGCCAGCACTGCCCATGTCACAGCCTGAATGTTGGGCTGTCGTGAAATTTCTTCTGCCAGATTAGGCTGCCATCTTGAATCTCCCACAGAATCTCAGGACATGAGAAAAATGTAAAAAAATTTTCTTCCAGAGTGTAACACACATGTCTTATAGTCCGTTGTCACTGGAGTGCTTGTTCTCAACTGAAACCTCCCGGGTCTGGCCTTTACTGTTCACATTCCTGTCAGCATTCTGGTCTTCTGAGCTGTGACCACAGTCACCTGTCAGGCTTTATTTGCTGCATTCTAAGGCTTCTCTACTCTACATTTCCAAACCTTTCCAAACTCTTCCTGGGAACCAGTTCCAAAGGCTTCTGAACTACATGGTCAGGTACAGTCATAACAATGACTCCACTTCTCTGGTACCAATTTTCTGTATTAGTTAGCTTTCCCATTACTGAGACACAATACCTGATACCTGCAACTTAAAAGGGGAGAAGTTCAATTTGGCTCCATGGCTTTAGGAGATTCAGTATGTGGTCTGCAGACCTCCAAGGCCAAAACATCATGGTAGAAAGGTGTGCCAGAGCAGTCACGTAGTTCTTGGCAGTTGGGAGCAGAGCAGGGAACAGTGCTGGAGAGAAACAGGCTAGGGACTATACATAGTACTCAAGGTCACGCCCCTATGGCCCATCCAAACATACCCAGTAGCATGCTTTTCTAATTTAGCGTTTCTTAATCCAATGAAGTGGACAAATCAGGATTAATAGTCATACACACACACACACACACACACACACACACACACACACACACGCACACCTGCTTTTTAAAAATAATTTGAGACAGGATCTTGTTAAGTTGTCCAGTCAGGCCGCAAACTTGTGATCCTTTTGCCTCATCCTTCCAAGTACCTGGAACTGCATGTATGCTCTCCCACACCCAGTGGATTACTTATTTTTAGTCTTCATAGCAATTGATGAGTTGATTATCTTATGTTGATTTATGAACAAGTAATCTATGGCTTATAGAGGCTAATCTGTGTCTCACTGCTAAACAATGATGGAGTCAGACTTGAGCCCTTACTCTTTCTTAGCCACTGGGCATCTATCCATATTATACCTATTTTATGGGTAAAATTAATGGCCCTTTGGAGATATTTGGATATTTTTCTAAAATTGCTTAATTAGTACCTGATGGAGTCTGGAAAAATCTCTGAATCTCCCAAAACTGTGGCAGTACTTTCTCCCAGTAGTCCCCTGGAGAGGTGTCACAGTCAGCAACCCTGATTTTCAGAGTGCATTGCTGAAGCTTGCTGTAACAACAGTCAGAAAGGCATGATTCAAGATTTTAGTAGCAGCATTTAAATTTGATATAAATGACCCAGCCAAATTAGCACTAAGTTAGAATGCTATGTGTCTAGAGACTGAACTGGTATTTGTTATCACAGCCATATTCACATTGTTCTCCACACATGAATTTTTAGGTGCAGGAAGAAATCATATGGACCATTTACTTAGCTTTCTTCCCTACTTTTCTTTCTTTCTTTTTTATTTTTTTGGTACTGTGGCTCGAACTCAGGCCCTCACCCCTGCGCAGCAGGCGGCAAAACCACTGAGCTAAATCCCTGGCCCCTCTTCCCTACTTTTCTAGCCACCGAGTCTTTTGTTTGTTTGTTTGTTTGATATTTGCATCATTTTGTTTAATGGTTTACTCAGGAGCCAAGAGCCAGCTGGGCATTGTGTTGCTCGCGTGCCCAGCACTTTGGGAGGCTGAGACAGGAGTATTGCAAGTTAGCCCAGCCAGGGCAATTTAGCAAGACCCTGTATCGAATGAATGAATGAATGGGGATGTAGCTCAGGGCAAAGGCCCTGGGTTTCTGAAAGAAAAAAAGCTGGGAGTCCTTGCTGTAATTCAAATTTTAGCAGCAGCAGTTGATGTTTATTTTCTGTTTCTGCTACACATTGAGTATTATGTTAAATACAAACAGGTAGGTGCATAGGTGTTTGCCAGATAATTCTCCCTGCTCCTGACAGATAACCATTATCTTAAGTTTGGTAATTATCATTCCCATGCTTATAGTTTTATAAAAAATTGTATTTTATTGTGTGTAACATCTGCCACTGTGTTTTTTATTCAACATTATATTTGTAAGAGTTATCCACACTGATAATTTTTACATCTGTATTGCTATTTGAAAAATTCATGAAATAACTACCACCATTTATCCATTTTTCTTTTAGTGGAACAGTGTTGCTACAAGCATTCTTTTACATGTCTCCCTGTACATAGAGTTTCCTGGGGTACATATATCTAGGAGTGGAATTGCTGTGGAGTAGGATATGTACATCTTCAGATTCACTAGATATTGACAAATTACTTCTGTGGTGGTTGATCCAGTATGTACTCCCTCAAGCAATGTCTGCATTCTTATTTCTCTGCATCCTAAATATCAGTTGATATTATCAGACTTTGCATTTTTTGCCATTCATTAGATGTTAAATATTTGTCTTTTGCATTTTTATATGTATTTTTTTAAATTTAATATAAGCCTGCCAATGTCAGGTTAGGATATTGAGCTCAAGAGAAGTAAAGTAACTTGCTCAAGGTCATGCACCCAGAAGATGCCTGACCCCATATTAAGTTATAATTCTTTTGGCACCAAAGCCAATACCTCTTCCTCTCCATCTCACTACCTAGGGATCATGGCACCGATGGTAACACTCTGCTTGGTAATTTAAGACCTAAGTATGGAATTTTATGCTTTTGCTTTCTTTTCCTTTATAACTGTTTCTTCAAAACTTCCATTAAAATATAGAGTTGTAAAAATAAAAGTCAGCCAGCCTTCTTGTTTTTAGTAAATGCTTCTAAAGCATTTTTTATAAAAGGGTTAATAAACTTATATCAAGACTGGTTCTGTCTGTGACTCATTTGTGCCCAATATCCATTATTTCTTTGTCGGTGTACTGAGAACTGACTGTCCTGAGAGTAATAATGGAGAACTGACTCCTCTAAGTGCTTCTAAGGAATACAGAACTGCCACTCTGGGCTGTTACCAAATGGACCACTTTGCTATAACCATCAATTATTAGAATGAATTCCTTCTCAACCTTTTGACAAGATCAAGTGTAGAAAGACTGAAAATATCTAGGCAGGAAAGGAGTGGGATGTGTCTTTTGTAAAACCGCTTTTTTGCCTAAATTGAGGCTCTGTTTAGCAGTTTGACCAGAGATCTATTATCATTAGATTTTTTTTGGACTAGCGAAAGCCAGGTTGCTCTTAACAACACCTCCTCCTTTTTCCTTTCCTTTCCTCCTCCTCCTCATCTCTTTCTCCCCTCCTCCTCCTCTTTTTTTTCAGTGTGGGGCCCCTGAGAATGCTAGGCAAGTACTGTACCACTGAACTATATTCCTAGTGTATTTTTTAAATAGTTGATTAAAGTATAGTAAACATACAGAAAAGTGTTTGTGACTGATAAATTATTTTTTTACTTGTGATGTTACTTGAATCCATTGAGTGATTGTACTTTTATTACTTATATACGAACCATTTAATTTTCAAAAACTAAGTACACTAGGGAACCAACAGCCAGCCAGGAACAAAAGATTTCTTCACTAGTCTTCTTTGTACCCCTTTGTACCCAATACCCACCCACACATTGCTAAGCTCTATTCTGATCTCTTAATAACCTATATGAGTTTTGCCTGCTTTAATGCTTTATATGAATTAAATTATAGATTGTATACTCTGTGTCCTGCTTCTTTCATTCAGCCTTAAGGCTGTGAGGTTACCCACACCTTTGCTTATGAGCAGTAAATTATTCAGTTTCCTTGCTCTGTTATTCTACAGTGGTCCCTTGGCTTCCCCCACTCCTAGTCTAGGCAAGGGGTTTGCTCTGTTTGGCTCATTTTAATATAGCATTGTCAATGTTTTGCAAGTGAGCAATGTCTTAGTATGTCTGGGGTATATTCCTGCTTTTATTTTCTGTGTTTTAAAATGGGCCTAAAATTAAAGGGTAGAAAGGGTACCGGGGATCAAACTCAGGACCTTGTGCTTACAGGGCAGGCTCAGTGCCACTGAGCTGAATCCCTGGCCCACAAATTTTTAAGTTTTAAATGAAAGCCATGATCTTGGTTTTCATAAGCTTTGATTTGAAGTTTTAAATTTTTAAAAATCAAGATATTGGGGTAGAGGATGTAGCTCATTAGTTCTGCTGCCTGCCTTATAAGCGCAAGGTCCCGAGTTCGATCCCCAGTTACCCCCCCATCAAGATATTGATGTTATTGTGAATAGGCAAATCAGATCACATTTAGACCAAATACCTAATTTTGACCTAACACTGTAACATATTTTTATATTCACATAGTCTGTTGAAATAAAGCTTAATTCTCTAAAACTTGGGTGTCATAATGTGTCAGTCTTACTCTACTTATTGTAAGAATCTGAGCTTGGCAGTGTAAAGGACTAAGGAACCTCTAAGGACAAGTCCCTCTGGTACTGAGGCTTTTCAAATCTTCATTTAGTGGAAGGGGGGAGACACCATCAGGACTCATATTTCATAGATATGAGAGAACTTCAAACTACTCACCAGCAAAGGACCCCTCCCTGCCCCCTGAGGAGTTGGTACTAGAGATGTGTATATAGATATATTCATCTGTTCGCTTAAGTAATGTAATATACATAGTTCTAAGTGTTTAGCTCCAAACAGGCTACAGGGGAGAAGGAACCTGTCTATTCAAGATGTCCCTGTGGTTCAGGATCTTAGAGTAAATGGGATGGCTTTGAGGTAAGGAAAAGGTCAGTCCTCATCTGGGTACTTGATGTTTTTAAGAGTACCTGAACCCACCACATAGAGGGTGTCTTAGGATCCTAAGAAGAGCAGATCTGAAATTCAACTAGATCTTAGTGGAGAGGACAGCAGTAATTTACATCCTGGGAGCTGGGTTCTAGTGAGTATGAATGAATACATATGATTTCTTTGTGACTAGAAAAGGGCAAATGACCACTTGGTAAGCTGTTTGATACACAGTCTCTCTTCATAAAACCTCTTCATTCAAACATCCTGGGACATGAATCTTGACTCAGGTCTGTGCAACAGTGACTGAGCTGACGACTGGATCTGAGAATGCCATCTGGTGGCTTTCTGTAGACACCCAAGTTAGTGAGAGAAGGATATTCTCCCAGTGCCAGTTCATCAGCCATTATAGAAACAGAACAAAACAAAACACCAAGAATATCTTCTACCAGTTTCATATCTGCAGGAGAGAGAGACAGGATCCCATTTAGTAGTGCAAGCAGAAGCAATGGAGGAGTTACCTACTATATTAGGATATTTCCAGTCAAATGCCATTTTGGAGAGATACCATACCAATCATTGAAATTTCTCATTTCCTAGTCCCTAATTTGCAGTCTTAGAAAGATAGTACTTACAGAGGTGCACTTTTAGTTTTTGACTGTATATTATGTCTTAATTGGTTATTAAAATTTCATGAGAGCTCATAGAGGAATACTATATACATCACTTGAGATTTATAAAAATAGCACTGCATCCTATTTTTACCAGGCTAGATCAGTGCTTGTTTCGGCAGCACATATATTACCAGTCTAGAACACATTCATGAAAATTCACATCACAAATGTAATGCTCAGGTCAAAATAGTAAGTTTTTTCTTTTCTTTCCACAAGTAATTTGGCAAGTTCTAAAAAGATCCCTCAGTAACTCTGTTCAATTAATTACAGGGCACACAGAGAATTGAAATTAAAGTTAAGTGTGAATAGAGGCCATGTGGATCCCATTTTGTCTTAAAACTGCTCATAATACTTATAGGGATCTTAAGGACCATATTTTTATTTTATTTATTTATTTATTTATTTAGGTACCAGGGATCGAACTTGGGTCCTTCCACCTGCGAGGCAGGTGGCGGAACCACTAAGCTAAATCCCCGGCAAGGATCATATTTTTATAAAGCACCTTTAGTTCCTTAGGGAAAAATGTAGTTTAAGATACTACGGTAGTAAAGATGAGTGTGGTGGTGCACGCCTGTAATCCCAGCACTTGGGAGGCTGAGGCCGGAGGATTGCCATGAGTTTGAGGCCAGCCTGAACTACATAATGAGTTTAAGGCCAGCCTGAATGACATAATGAGACCCTGTATTTAAAAAAAAGATTAGGTACTAATTTGCACTATATCATCCTGATAATGTACCTTATGTTGAAACATATTTGACCATTGTGTATCTTGGTTTGAAATCTGTTTTTTATATTCTGTAGTAGTGTCAGTAATAATTAATGCTGTAAAGTGCACAAATTCTGCTTTTTCTAAGAAATGCTTCCTCTTGCTTCCAGGTAACAAATATACTCTAGAGACTCGACCCAACCAAGAAGGCATTGATGTAAGGCAAGAGCTACTGAAATTCCATTCTACTTATTACTCATCCAACTTAATGGCTATTTGTGTTTTAGGTCGAGGTAAGAATTCTTTAAAATTTTCATGGAATTGGAATTGGATTTTTCCATGTTGACATTTTTCAAAGTATTGGAAGAGGGGTGTAAGGTATACCTGCTTGTTTGTTCTGTGTTTTGAAAATGATCTACTTGTTGAATTCATAGATGAGAATTTTATTTTATTTTATTTTATTTTTTTGGTACTGGGGATCGAACTCGGGTCCTTGCGCTTGCGCAGCAGGGGGCGAAACCACTGAGCTAAATCCCCGGCCCCGAGAATTTTATTTTTGACACATTGTATTCCAGAAAGACACTGAGATGCGTTTAAATAAAGATCTGGAGAACATAAAAATTACTAGTAGGTTTTCCAACCATATAAAAGTAAGGGAAGAAAGCTTGAAGAAATATTAACATATTTGAACTTGTAACAGTTCAGAAAAACCATAAACAAAATAAAAAGGAGATAATAATAAACTGAAGTTTATAACTTTTTTTTTTTTGGTACCGGGGATCGAACTCGGGACCTTGCGCTTGCAAGGCAGGTGGCGGAACCATTGAGCTAAGTCCCCGGACCAAACACTGACTTTTAACAGTGGGCTTAGACTATGTCTAAAGGTGAATGTTATAATCTCTACTCATATTTTAGTATGTGCCTATTGGGCATTAGAGGTAAATCAGTTTTCCAAATACAACTTAGTGTTCTATTATTGTTTCTAATGTTTAAGTTTCTATAAGAATATTTGTGAAACAATATTAATATGAATATCTGCATATTTAAATTTTTACAGTATATAGAAATAAATACAGATTAAGCATAATTATTATCGGTACTGCTTAGCAATTTTACAAGTTATATAAATAATAGAATTTAACTGATTTGTCTTTGTCAAAAGCAGTTTTCTTTTAAAAGCCTTGAGACTTTTGAGGAGATGCTAAAGTCTTAAATGCTACCTATTCTTAAGTTTCACTGTCTGTTTTCTTGTAGAATCTTTGGATGACTTAACTAATCTGGTAATAAAGTTATTTTCTGAAGTTGAGAATAAAAATGTCCCGTTGCCAGAATTTCCTGAGCATCCATTTCAAGAAGAACATCTTAAAGTAAGTGCATGTACTTGTGGGTTTTTTAAAAAAATTTATGGACATGTCATATGCAGTTTATTATGAAATAGATGAAAATTTGGGGAGTTGTCATTACTTACGTAGTTTTGAATATTTGTCAGGATAACCAAATGAATTTTATGTTTATTGGGAGCATGTATCATCAAATAATATCAGCATGTTCTGATCTTCATGCTAAAAATAGTTTTGGTAGCTATAGCCTTGGCAGATTATTGGAAGCTATTCTCTAGTGCCAGAATGCAAGCATCCAAAAGGGACTAGGGAACCAAACTGGATAGTTTACCCACTATAATGGAATTCCACTAAGAGCCTAATTCATTTGTTTCTTTACAGGCTATTCTTTGTGTCTGGCAGTTGATTTGCCCATCAATTTGGGATTCTTGCATGAAAATCCATATTCCTCATAATTTGTAAATAATTTTATTCAGTAGGAATTCTTCTTAGTGACTCTTTCATTATTATTTTTTTCCCCAGCAACTTTATAAAGTAGTGCCCATTAAGGATATTAGGAATCTGTATGTGACATTTCCCATACCTGACCTTCAGAAGTACTACAAGTCAAATCCAGGTCATTATCTTGGTCATCTGATTGGGCATGAAGGTCCTGGAAGTCTGTTATCAGAACTTAAATCAAAGGGTAAGTTTCTGGGGCAGCATTTTCTGAATGTTGTACCCTGCTACATCTTTGACTCTGGCTCTTATTTTCTCCTAAATATTTTCCTGTGAAGGAACATTTTTAGATGAGACCATTTAGGGTTAGTGAACTGAAGCGGTGATTGTTACAGTGTGCTGCCTTTGTGTATGTGTGTGTGTGCACGTGCGTGTGTGTGTGTGTGTGTGTGTGTGTGTGTTAAGAGAGATCCCAGGACCTTGTGCATGGTAGGCAGGTGCAAGCATTCTACCACTGAGCTATGATCCAAACCCTTTTTCTTTTTTTAAATTAGTGTATGTTTGTGATACACAATAGCCCCAGTCCTTTTTTAAATTTTGTTTTCAGACATGATCTTGCTAAATTGCCCAGGATGGCCTTAAACTTGGTCTCCACTTAGTTCTTGAGTAGCTGGCATTATAAGTGTGCACTACCATGACTGACTTTTTAAAATGATTTTGGTTATTCTTAAGTGTTTGTTTGTTTGTTTGGGTTGTTGGAAACAGGGTCTCCCATTTTGTAGTTCAGGCTGGCCTCAAACTCACAGCAATCCTCTTGCCTCAGCCTTCCGAGTCCTGGGATTATAGGCAAGTACCCTCCCTTTGCCTTCAGTATGGAGCAGTAAAGTTTAGATGTTACAAAAGATATCATTGTGCAAATTTTTCTGTTTCTGTTTTAGTTTTATGCTGCTGGGGATCAAACCTAAAGGGCTTTGCGCATTCTAGGCAAATGTTCTGCCTCTGAGCTATTCCCAGCCATGTTTTAAATGAGGAAGTAAAAAAATAAAAGCCACATTCGTTATTCTTTACTTTCTCTTTGAAATGTCAGTACATGTTATTTATTTGCCTTCTCTGATACATCAGATCAGAAAGGAGTAAGATCTAGATAGTAGTTGATTTCCAAGGCCCATACTATCTCATACTCTTTGCTTTTACATAACACTTAAGCAGAAGGCCTGGGGATATAGCTCAGTGGCGCCTCACCTGCCTGGCAAGCGCAAGGTCCTGAGTTCAATACGGGGGGGGGGGCACAAAAACACTTAAGCATAATAATCTCCCCTTGATTGGGAGTTGATTTGAGGAGTCCTTAGGAAAGCTTCTATCCCGTAAAACCTTTGTCTGAAACTATTCTGAACTGATTTTATTTTTTCCCGTGCAAGAATTCCATTCTAATCTGGAGCAGATAGTATGAATTTTTTTTTTCTTTTTTGATTTTTTTGAGACAAGGTCTCACTGTGTAGTCCAGGCTGGCCTTGAACTCACTATGTAGCCTAGGCTGGCTTCAAACTCGCAGCAATCCTCTAGCCTCCCTAATACGAGGATTACAAACATGTGCCACCATGCCCAGCAGTAGTAAGAATTTGTAATTTCCATGTCTTGAAAGAAGCCACACATGTAATCGTATTGATTTTCTTTGAATGTTGCAGGCTGGGTAAATACCCTGGTTGGTGGACAAAAGGAAGGAGCCAGAGGTTTTATGTTTTTTATCATTAATGTGGACTTAACTGAGGAAGGATTATGTAAGTATTGAATGACCATTTTGCTTTTGAATGAAAACTGACTTCCTATAATTTTTAAGTTTCTTTATATTGCAGACCTATTTCATGTTGAAAAGTTATAAGCACATTTTATTTTACTTCATTTTATTTTATTTTACTTCACTTCACTTCACTGACAGGGTCTCACCATGTAGTTCAGGCTGGCCTTGAACTCACTATGTAGCCCATGCTGGCCTTGAACTTGTGGTGATCCTCCCACCTCATCTTTCCAAATGCTGGGATTACAGGCGTGCACCACCATACCCAGCAAACACTTTATTTCATTTTATTTTTTTCAGTACTGGGGATTGAACCCAGGACCTTTACACTGAGCTACATTCCCACCCCTTTTTTTACTTTTTTATTATGAGACAGGGTTTTACCAAGTTATTACATTGCTCAGACTGGGCTTGAATTTGCAGTTTTCCTGCCTCAGCCTCCCAGAGTACTGGGATTAAAGGTTATAAACACTTTAATTTCTACAGTTTATCCATTGTATTTTTCATATGTAATTTGGCCTTTGTTTTGTGGATGACTCCCCCTCTTAACTTTATGCTGTGCTTATAAAATGTGCACTTAGCTTTGCATTTGCTTATGTATTCTCCAATACCCTGTCAGTCACGTGTCCTGTGCCCAGAGGGCCATGTATGGAACACCTAAAACCGGTCTCAAGGAGGTGAGGACTCTTATTTTCTAAGAGAGACCATCTTCCACTTATCTGACTTTACCTTAGGAGTGAGCTCACTGCTTTGAAAGATTTGAGGACTGAATGCTTCTTAAGTGTGCCCCTTTTTTCCAGTACATGTTGAAGATATAATTTTGCACATGTTTCAATACATTCAGAAGTTACGTGCAGAAGGACCTCAAGAATGGGTTTTCCAAGAGTGCAAGGTACTTTTGTTTCACCAAAATTTTTCTTAAGGAATCTATTTTTCAAAAACAGATATATGTGAAATAATTTAAATTTAAGGCCCAGTTAAACTTTCAAAGTTTTTTGGTTTTTTTTTCCTAATTAGTTAAGGCTTAGTTGTATTAGCCTGATTTGCTGCTTGGGGCACAAGTAAAGGTAAAGGCATAATGTTGCCTTTTTTAGGAGGAAAAAGGAAAGAAAATATATTGCTTTTCTATCCCATAGAAGAAAACCAACAGTTTGTTAAGTTGATATTTTTACTTCCGTTACTCCCTGCCTAAAGCTGCATGAAATCTGTCATTTTCAAATCTGGTCATAAAAGTCTGTAGTGAACTCTAAAGAAATAGTGAATGGTTTTATGTATGATTGTGTTCCTAAAAGTGACTTTATTATTGTGTGTAAAGGAAAGCCTCACTATCTTTTTTTTTCTTTCATAACACAAAAGGTGTTTGTCTTTCAGAATTTTAAAAGCTTCCTTTAAATAAGTTTTTAAAAAAATACGTACTTTGTATATAAGGCCTATCAAGATTCTGAAATGCATCTTAGGTTGAGAAGAATTCTCTTTAAATAGGTAATAATTTAAAGATTGTGGTAATTTAATTTTGCTGCATTTCTTTGTATGCATCATCAAATCGTAATCTGTGGAATTACTGAATCTCTCCAGGTTCTTTCACATCACTTTTAAAATTTAATTTGTTGACTAATAGTTTCAACAATTCAGCCAGTAGAATCATATTTTGTATTCGTTATTTGTTTTCATTCAGAGTTATTTACCTACTTTACATTGATTTTAAGCCAGATTGATGGGTTGAATTTTATAAACATTAAGAAATTTTCTTTCCATGCTTTGTACATTTCTAAATCAGGATAGCCATTTTTTCAGAAAGTGTGATGAAGGTGAATATGGAATAAAAACACTTTAAAATGTTTTTGTAAATAATAGTTAACTCATGTCTAATTGGGATTAATTTTCAATTTTAGGACTTGAATGCAGTTGCTTTTAGGTTTAAAGACAAAGAGAGGCCACGGGGCTATACATCTAAGATTGCAGGAATGCTACATGTAAGTTTGTGGTTATTTTGCTTTTTCCTACATATTATTAATGTATAGAATATTTCATATTATACACATGTTACTTTCAGTACTACACAAATGATAAAATTTGATGCTACATAATGATAAAATTTAGACTATAGAAACTGGGTGAATTTTGAGGACGAGATATGTGTAAAAATCTTAATTTTCTTCATCCTTAAAAGTTATCACCTGTAGTATTTTCATTATAGCCATTTTGCTTATTGCCTTAAAATATTTTTCAGTTCTACAATATGTCAAATGCTACCTTTGTGACAGCTAAGCTTAAATCAGTTACTTTTCTCCATTTCTTTTTTTACCACCCTATTCTGCACCATCTACTGTCATTTCTTTCCTAGACTAAAATCATAGCCTCTTACCTAGCTCCCTGTTTTCTACCTTGTCCCCCATTGAACTTTATTTCCCACCTTTAGTTATCTTTTGAAAACTAAAATCAGATTGTTCCACTCTTCTCTTTAAAGTCATTCAGAGTTACATAAAATCCAAAATTGTCCTTGGCCTACAAAATAAATCAGTTGCAGCCTACTGTTGTGGCCACATTCCACATCCCATTCTCCAGTCTATTGCTCCCATTCTGTTTACCTAGGCTGGCTTTCTGTCTAATTTTCAAACTTTAAGCATATTCTTCCCTTTTAGGGCCTTTACATTTGCTCTTTTCTCTACATGGAACATTCTTCTGTTGGATCTTTGCATGGCTAGGTTCTCCTCATCATTTGAAACTCCACTCAGATATCTCCTGACAAAGAATTTCTGTGGCTTCTCAATTTAAAATAATGCCCCTGCCCCTCCTCCTTTTTTGTTTGTTTATTTAATTGTACCTATCATTAAAATGACAATATCTGTTCCTTTATTGTTTCACTCCATCTCAATTATAACACGTGCTTCTTGGAAGCATTTACCATTGTTTCCACAGTTCCTAGAACAGTGTCTGGCACAAGGTAGGTGTTCATTCATTTTTTTTTAATTAATCAATCTGTCTAAGCACATTGGAAGTTGCTTTTGCTAAAAAGCATCTTCTACATTATTTTGGCAAATGAGACAAAAATGTAATCTATTTCTTCCCACAACTTTGTCAGTGCTTATGTGATTTTATTCATAGAAACTTGAGAGGAAATTCTGTTTTTAAAAATTCATATGTCTTGGGCTCAGTGGCACAGTTCCTACCTGGCAAGTACGAGGTCCTGAGTTCGATCTCTGGTACCAAAAAAAAACCCAACTAAAAATGCATATCTTATATTAAAAATTTAGTGTCAGCATTTCACTATCAATTTTTTTATTAAAAATATTCAATTTTTTTTTACTTTTTAAATTTAATTTTCTTTTGTATTAGTATATGTTTGCAGTGCTTACATAATTACATTCTTCATGGGGAGTTGGTACATGTACATAACATATCTTAATTGTTTTTATTTTCTCCCCTCTCCCTATACTCAGTGTTTTAAATTTCTTTTTAAAATTTTTTTCCCATACTTAATTTTTAACCAGAAACATTAACTCACATTTTTCCTCCAAAGAAATATGATTTTGCTTTCTGTAATAAAAATATACTTGGAGATTAACAGTATTTTTGGCAAAAGTTTTTTCCACAATATTAAAGTAGTTAAAGATGTGGGGTGGTAGGGCTTCAGATGTAGCTCAGTGGTAAAGCATTTGCCTGGCATATGAAAGGCCCTTGATATAATCCCCAGCATGGAAAAAGAAAGAGAAAAAAAAAAAAGAAAAAGAGAGAGAGAGTAAGAAGAGAAGATTCAGGGCTATAGAAATTTCTCCAGTGGAGTAAAATTTAATAGATGGATGAGGGGGTATAAAGTAATGGATTCAATTTGTTAGAGATCTGTTTACTTTAGTAAATTAAACTCTATGCGCTGTGGTAACCTTACAAATTTTATTTATTTATATTTTCCTTTTTCAAAGTATTATCCCCTAGAAGAAGTACTCACAGCCGAATATTTACTGGAAGAATTTAGACCTGACTTAATAGAGATGGTTCTTGATAAACTCAGACCAGAAAATGTCCGGTGAGTCACCTAGATTTTGATGTTCTGTGCTAGATTTTCAGTAATGCTTAGAACATTAGACATTGTGAATAAAATGCTTTGAAACTTTTTCCCAAGCGTGGTTCCGAAAGTAGAGAATAATGTAATAAATCAACACCAGGCGTTGACAATCATTACATGGGCAGTCTTTTTACCTGTACCCACCCCTCTTCACTTATCTTCCCTCTACCCAAGATTATTTTGAGAGAATTACTGTTAAAGATGAAGAAATTTAATAAAAAAATTCATTATCATGAATGAAATATAATAAATTATTTTAACCTAGATTAATCTTTATTCAAATACACAAAGTATCAGTTCACCTATCTGGCTTTTATAAGTAAGTGAAGGTACCCTCGCTCTTTTTTTTGTTGTTTTTTTTTTAAGTAGAAGTAAGAAATCCTGACTAACCAGTGGCTGAGAAATCAAAAGTTCGAGCTCTGATAATGGCAGAAGTATTTTTGCTACACAAAGTCAGCCTCAAAGAGCTTATAGCCACATATATTTCTGCCTTAAAATTAAATTTTGTATGTATTTTCTAAAGTCAAGTGACAGCAATGACATAGAGAACCAAACCAAATTCAAACTCAGTTTCCCCTATATTCTCACTCAGTAATGCACTTCTGGAACCAAGTGGGTAGGAGTTTTTCCCTTTCCCACCAAACAAGATGTGCTGCAGCAGTGGACACCAGCTAGTATCCTCTGATCCAGTATAGCACTTACACTTCTACCTAAAGGTAGGATTTGGCTAACTAACTAGTTTATATAAGGATAGAATGTTTGAGTGAATACAGATAATTATCAAACTTTTGAAATTTTAAAGTTGTAATGAAGTGCCTTGGTTTTGAGGTTTAAAATTACATTACAGGTAAAAATTTACAAATTTTCTCCAGTGATAATAACTCGTGACATTGTGTAGAAGTTAAATTTCTGGTTTTATGTATCTGTCACAACATGTGATAGTACATCTCCCCTTCAGTCTCATTGACAATATTTTAAATCTATATATATTTGTTGCCTATTTCTAACCCAAGAATTGATTATGATATGTAAAATCCTACTACAGAACTAGTAGTAGAAGTTACCATTAGCTAAAGATTGGTGAGCTTATTCTGTTATGTCAGTGCTCTTTTTCACCTCTAGATAATTTAAACACTAAGGAATTTGAGGGATCAGGAGCTCTTTCCTGTTCTGGTCAGTGAACAACAGAGAAAGTTGAAGATTAAATACTTAAATAAATCAAGTTGTGCATGTCTAAAGTACCCTTGGTAGAGATGGGCTGTACAATCTGTATAATTTAAATGGTTTAAACTGATACATGCATAGATGACTTGGTTATATATGTAGAAAATCCTATGGAAGTCACCCCAACTTGCAGAATCAATAACTAATAAGTGAATTCAGCAATCACAGGATACGAGGTCAGTATACGACATCAATTTCATTTCAGTATACAGCAACAAAACATGGAAAATTAGCTGAGCATGGTGGCACATACCTGTGATCCCAGCACTCAAGAGGCTGAGGCAAGAGGATCACCACAGTTCAAGGCCAGCCTAGACTCACATAGTGAAACCCTATCTCAAAAAACTGAAGGAAAAAAAGAAAGAAAAGAAAAGAGAGAAATACTTTATAACAGCAGTAAAAACATAATATATCTAGAAATTAATTTAACTAAAGGTAAATGATACTGCTACACAAAAAGCATAAAACAGTGCCACGAGAAACTAAAGACCTAAATAAAGGGAGAAATATACCTTGTTCAGAAATTAGGAGACTTGAAGCCAGGTGTGGTGGCACACACCTGTAATCCCAGTACTCAGGAGGCTGAGGCAGGAGAATCGCCACAAATTTGAGGCCAGCCTGAGCTACATAGTGAGGTCAAGGCTAACCTGAACTGCATAGCAAGACCCTGTCTCAAATACCCACCCCCCCCACACACAAATTGTCTCATTGAATAAAGATATGCTTTTTTGCAAGAAAATTCTTCATTTTTGGAGTGCTAGGCATTGAACCCAGAGCCTCCTCCACGTCAAGCACTGAGCTAAACCCCCCAGTCCCTGAACAGTTATGATTTAAACTGTAGTTCTTGGGCCAGGGATGTAGCTCAGTGGCACTGTCCCTGCCTTGAAAGCGCAAGGTCTGAGTTCTATCCCCAGTACCAAAAACAAATAAATAAATAAACAAATGAACAAACAAACTGTAGTTCTTGTTACTCTAGCTCAGTGGTGGCAAACCTATGGCATGCATGCCACAGCAGGCTATTTGTATCATTGAGAGCTTTAAAAGGTTCTCCATTACTGCTCTAGATCAACACTTTGTAAAAATGAAATTTTTTGGTATATGTATTTTCCTTTTTCTTTCTCCTCCCCCCTCTCTTTTTCTCTTTTTTTTCTCTTTCTCCTTCCCACTTTTCTCCTCTCCCCCTTACCCACCCTCAGATTGAACCCAAGGCCTCATGCCCACTAGGCAAGCACTCTATCCTTGAACTATATTACCAGCCATTTTCCTGATTCTTTCTCACTTAATTCCTTACTTTAATAAACACTTTTTCAAAATGGTTTTTATCTCATTTCATGAACCTCAGTTTCTTCAGCACTTAAGCCCATCACTGTTCTTTTAAGTTTGATTTTAAGTTTATCACTAGAGATGTTTTTTGGATTCTATTACTTTTTTTCTTCTTTCTGTTACCATCCACCACCACCCCCCACCCCCACCCCCACCACCACCACCCCACCGCCCCGTATTGAGGATTGAACCAGGGCCTTACACTGAGCTACATCACCATCCCTTTTATTTTTTAATTTTGAGACAGAGTCTCACTAAGTTGCCTAGGCTGGGCTCAAATTTGCAATCCTACTGCCTTAGCCTCCAGAGTGCTGGGATTACAGGTGTGTACCCCTTTGCTGGGCTTGTGTATGTCTTTTAAATACCTAACTCAAGGGTGTGGTTCAGTGGTAGAGTGCCTGCTTAACATATGCAGGGCCCTGTGTTTGATCCTTAGGGCTGAAAAAAAATTTTTTAAATCTAATTTGAAATTCTTTTTTAGAACTCAACTACTGGAAGAATAGAGTTCATCTAATTTGAATCTGTATTTCCTTTTTTTTCGTACCAGGGATTGAACTCAGGTCCTTGTGCTTGCGAGGCAGGCAGCAGAACCACTGAGCTAAATCCCTAGCCCCTTGAATCTGTAACTTAAAAGCAATGAAACTGAAGCCCAGAGAGGCTAAAAGAATTGCCTAATTTAGATCTTAACTATGATTTTGGCATAATTTCACAGGAAGTAAAATCACTGTCTGTCAGAATCAAGTTACTGATTGCCAGGTCTGTGCCCTTTCCACTGATTGTGTTTGAATTCATCATGATTACCTATGAGGCCTCTTACTCTTTGGCCATCCCCCTCCTTTTCTCTTAGAGATTATTTGCAGAAATCTCATGAGAAGTCATTCCTTGGAAATCATACTGCCTTTAAATGTCTGTAGTCAACAGACCTTTTGTTGCCAAATGGATCCCATCCAGCTCCTCCAGCGCTACATTCCTTCTGAACATGTTTAAATGTGACTTGAAGTCAACAGTCAGCATTCACTATAACCCACTGTTACCTTTGCTCACTATTTAGGCTTCATTATGAAAAAGAAAAGGTCTTTTTCTCTCATCTTTCTAAGGATCGCATTAGCTCTCTCCACCTCTGTCTTTAAGAAAACTGTATTATCAAAATAAGGGCCGGGGATTTAGCTCAGTGGTTCCACTGGCTGTCTTGAAAGTGCAAGGACCTGAGTTCGATCCTGGGTACCAAAAAAAAAAACTGCCTCAAAAACAAAAGTAATGTCTATTATCAAAATAATTTTTTAACAGTTGGGCATGGTGGCACAGACTTGTATACTCAATTACTCATGAGGTTGAGGCAGGAGGATCCCAGGTTTAAGGCCAGCCTGGGCAACTTAGTGAGATCCTATTTCAGAACAATAAATAAATGAATGAAAAGGTCTGGAGTTGTAGCTTTGTGATAGAGCACTTGCCTAGCATGTGTGAGACCCTGGGTTCAATCCTTAGTACCTAAAAAAAAAAAAATTGGGGAATGGTGTGGATTTTTAGCAGATAGCCTAAAATGCTATAGCAACACTGGCTGCAGTTAAATATACAAAAGTATCTGTAGTATACTGTGATTACTTGCCTAGCCTTTTCCCTCCTTTTTCTCCTAATTCAGGTATTCCCACACTTTGCTTCATAGATTTATATATGGGTTTGAAGTGTGTATCCACTTGTATCTACTATCTTTATCTTTCCCTTTATGTATATATGTATACGTGTATTTTTTTTTTTTAAACTAAAGACAATTTATTTGAAGATGGGGAAAGAGGAGAAGAGAGATGACAGATAGCTACTTGGAACAAGTATGGAGAATTCAAAAGTGAATTGCTCCTGTACATATGTATTTTTGGTACTAGGGATTGAGCCCAGGGCCTTTGAGGAGCTACATCCCTAGGCATTTATATATATATATATATATATATATATATTTTTTTTTTTTTTTTTAGTACATGTTTGCAGTACATAATGATTACATTCATCATGGAGAGTTGATAAATGTACATAACACATCTTCATTCATTTTTTTCTCCTTTCCCTCCTTGCCTTGAGATAGGGTCTCACTAAGTCACTAAATTGCCTAGGCTGGGCCCAAATTTGCAGTCCTCTTGCTTCAGCTTCCCAAAGTGCTAAGATTATAGACATGTGCCACCACTCCTGGCTTTATTTAATTTCTTAATGGAACACAAACTCTTGGTCTGCCAAGTTATCTCTCTTTGTTATTTCAGTATTTGATATGTGCCTAGTTTGAGGAACTGTGTTTGTCTGCTTCATATTTACTTTTTTGTGATAGCATTTCAAATGTTACCCATACATTTTGTTTTGGTTTAGAGCTATGTAAATCCCTAAGGATTGTACCAATGATTTTTCCTCCTTCCCTTTCTCATTACCCAAGTTTTACTGGATAGCCTTCAGTATTTGCTTCTTTCTGTATCATATGGTCTTCTCCAGACCATTGGTTTGGCAGGGTTCCCTGAACTTTTTCATTTTTTCTCTTAGATTTGAATTTAAAGTTTTCTTTTTCAGAGGGCAAGTCCACTGCCAAATGAATGCTTTGGTCTTTGTTAAGTTGTAATCAGTCCCTTGCCCATTATTCTAATGCTTTGGGCTATATCCAAGAACCAAAGCAACCTGTATAGTGAACTCTTTCCAAATTAGTCATCTCATAGAAGAGAAGATGGGAATGCTACCTTTCTATATTTTTACACTTCCTGCTATATTTTTCAGAGATGTCCTTGAGAATCCATTCATTCTCTGAGAAATCAACAACAGTAGGAGCAGTTTCTAGGCTTAAGTCTTGGTAGGTTCTGTCATGTATTGTCATATTTTGAATATCCTTAACAAACACCACACATCCTTCCTGTGACCACATAAGTTCTACATGTATCTACATTGTCTACATGTATCGCATGCAGGGTACTTTCGAACTAGCAAATTGCATCACTTCCTTCTGGAGATAATCATAGAGCTCTTTCATCTGCTAAATCCTATGATTTCTCTGTGTGTTTCTGTGAAACATATTCTTACTTAGCATGTTTTCTAGAACTGGTAGTGTTCAGTGACAGACTAGGCCAGGCACACTTGGAGCTGGAAGCTTAATCAGTGACAGGTGAGTCACATTGCATAGGACAGTGGTGGCAAACCTATGGCACATATGCCACAGTAGGCTGTTTGTTTTGTTTTTTGTTCTTTTGTTTTGGGTATTTTTGTTAACGGGGATTGTCTCAGGACCTTGTGCTTGCCAGGCAGGTGCAATGCCACTGAGCTACATCCCCAGCCCTCACAGTAGGCTGTATCATTGCAGGATCCAAAAGGTTCACAATTACTGGCTTAGGATATCTTGCAAACCAGGTGATAAGACCAAGTCCAGTGAGCCAGGTAGAGCAATTTGTCTAGAGTGAATAAGAAATAGAAGGTACTTAAGACAATCAGGTGTTACAATTTGGGAGGGCCAACAAGGGGCAGTGGTTTGGAATATAGACATTGAGATTCTGAAAATCAAGAGAATTCCTAGGCTTTCAGCTGTGAGGCCAACATTCAGAGGCCAGAACTAAACCTGTGGGACTATAGGTGAGAAGAAGCAAGTACAGACATGGTCTTATTTATTTGAATTGGAGCATAAGAGAGAAGCAGAACCAGTAACAGGACAGACTTCACACCAAGCCATCCAAGCTCTTTGCTAGAATTCCCCTATCCACAAGATTCAAAGACTTGTCCCAAGCCTAGGACTGTCTGCTGGTATAAGTGTAATGATTCCAACTTAGATAATTAAGAGGCAGCAGAGACTGACGTGTCCCTCATGTTGCTTCACAGACAGAGCTTATCAAGTTCCTCTGATAGAGCTGCTTTTGCCCCTTTACTCTTATAATCTTCTGTTTACATCTTTTGAGATTATTTTAACTGAACCATGTCTCTTGAACCTCCCACCTCATTTGACTTCTTCCCTGGGCTATTTCTCATCAAAAAAAGTTTTTAGTAAATCATAAGATAGACCTTTCTTGGTCTTATCTCCTTTTCCTCTAGCTACTCTTGTTTTAAAATTAGTCAACATATCTAGAAGAATCTCTCCTGTAAGGCCTTTTTTACACTAAAACTAATGGGCTGTACCTAGAGGATAACAGGGAATATAATCAGAAACTTATACAAACCTATAATTGATTGTTCAAGCAAACCCTTCAGAATATACTGGGTTTTTAAGAGACTCAATGCATTCTTCCATATTATTAACATTTTCATGAGCCAGTCCATATATGTGTGTATACAACATGAGTTTACTCTTTTCTTTTTACTTCCCTACTTGCTTTTTCCATATATTTCTAGGGTTGCAATTGTTTCCAAATCTTTTGAAGGGAAAACTGATCGCACAGAAGAGTGGTATGGAACCCAGTACAAACAAGAAGCTATACCAGACGAAGTCATTAAGGTAGATAAACTCATCTGTTCATAAGCCTGGTGTGAGGAACCATGAGAGCAGGGGCTCCCTAGGACTGCCAACTCAGGGCCTGCAGTGTAGAGAGTGATAGCTTAGTGTTGTCGGAGAGGAGTGAACGGGAGCTGGAAGACAGGAGTTTAGGTTGTTGCCTTAAGAAATGGCCTTCTGGCCATCTTCTCATATATCTCCCTAAACACCAAGGCTGTAACACAGCCACCTAGCCTTATGCAATCAGAGAACATTGAAGTATGAGGTAGAGAAGCAAGACCCTAAAAAAGCCAAGAAGAGGTGAGGGAGTAGGAAGCACCAATGACAGATGCAGGGCCTCCAGAGAGCTCATGGTCTTGCAGGCAACACCACCTGGGAGTGTCCTCTTGGATTCATGATGTCTAATTATTGTACTTTAGGAAGCATTATATTGTACATCTCATATCGTTGGGGTTTTTTGTTAACACAAGAGAATTACGATTGATTTCAAAACAGGTGTGTTTGCCACATTCATTTTACCACATTCATCAGTAGTCAAGATTTTGCTTTTGAGTTTTATCTGCTTATCTTTTTTGTTTTGTTTTGTTTTTTGGTACCAGGAATCGAACTCACAACCTTGCTCTTTCGAGACAGGCAGCGGCACCACTGAGCTAAATACCCGGCCTTTATCTGCTTATCTTAATACTCTTTCTTTCTTTCTGTCTGTCTGTCTTTCTGTCTTTCTATTTTGGCTCTCCATTAGGGGTCCATTACTTATGCGGAAATAGCAGAAACCAGATCAAATAGATTCTAGTTAAAGTCAAATGAATATTTTTTAAATGTGCCTGTGTAATGACAATAAAGAAAAAAGAAGATCGCTGCCTGCTGCGCAAGCACAAGGACCGGAGTTCGATCCCCGGTACCAAAAAAAAAAAAAAAAAAAGAAGAAGAAATAATTTAAGAAAGGGAATCATTGTTTGTACTTTAGGGGTCTCTGACATATTCATAGTATAGGAAGAGATCACTGAAGCCCTCTGGAGTGTATACAAATCCATCTTTTTTAAACTATGAGGAAACTGATCTTCCATAAATCAATACAGGCTCTGAAATAGTCCTAAAATGCAGGAGAACTTCCCTATTCCCCAAACTACAACTTTAACAAACTTGCCTTTAATGGGATGTATATGGAGATAGACGTAGATAGACAGGCAGACAGACAGACATATAGATATACTATGTAGTTATAATTTTTTTAAATGGTACTGTAGTAGGTTCAAATCCAGGGCTTTGTGCATGCTCTTTAAGCCCTTTACCACTGAGCTACAGTACCCACCCCCCTTTTTCAGACAGGATCTTGCTAAGTTGCCCAGGCTGGCATCAAACTTTCAAGCCATCATGCCCACCCTGAATGAGAAGTTTAAAAAAATTTATCTGGGGACCGGGGATTTAGCTCAGTGGTGCTGCCACCTGCCCCACAAGCACAAGGACCCAAGTTCGATCCTTGGTACCAAAAAAAAAAATGTTATCTGGGAGTTCAGCAGTGAAATAATTTGCTATTTCCTTCTCCTTACTATTCAGCCATTCTGGAGACTTAAGCTGCAGTTTAAGTAATATGCCGGCTGTTTTCATCATCCCAGTGTCAAGTGACACACGTACATGGACCAAAATAGAACTGTAAAATCTGCAAGTTGTATGCCACTTCTGCTGCACACTGAATTATTGAACCCAGAGTTACTGTCAGTCATTTACCCTTTTTTGTTTGTTTTAAATAATAGAAACTATTGTAAATTGGGGTTCAACAATCAGTGGTCTGTATTCTATCCCACTTAGCTTTTGGAACCAGCCTATAGAACAGAACCAACTAGTGGCTTGTGCCAATCCAGACTTAAATCTCACTTTGTCCTTAACTTCATCTTGAACTACTGGTCCACTTCAGAATTCATGTGGTAGCCAGGGATTTAGCTCAGTGGTTCCACCACCTGCCTTGCAAGTGCAAGGACCCGAGTTCGATCCCTGGTACCAAAAAAAAAAAAAATTCATGTGGTCAACCAGGAGAGATGTGGGCCAGGCCTTAAGAACTACTAAAGTGAAAGAAATCCCCTTTAGACTTTCAGGCCACACATGAAAGTAACATAACATAGCTGAAAGTATAATTCTTACATAAATGACCTGTGGTCTATCAGTTGTGGAATATATCCCTTTTACAGGTTATTCTTTATTGTTTAAAGAACCAGAGCAAAACCTGATTCTCTATGTTCCAGAGTTTCAGATTGTCCCTTAACCCGATGTGTTAGTTACTTTTCTGTCATTGCTGAGACAAAATACCTGACACCCAAAGTTAAAGGGGGAAAGGTTTATTTGGCTTACACTTCGTAGAGGTTTCAATCCATAATTGCCTGGCTCCAAAACAGGGTGGCAGAGGAGCAACAGTTCATGGCAGTGGAAGACAGCAAAAGCAAGAGTTTGACAGCATCTTTCTGCCCCTTTTGTCTTACTCAGACTACTGGGATTAGGGCAATGCCAAACTAATCAGTATACTGCTTTAATAAGCACACACACCCTTAATCCCAGCATCACACACTCTAGATTCAGCTACCTCATGAGGCTTTGGGGGGACATCTAGACCCAAACCATAACACCTGAGGTAGTCATTTTGGAGATGTGGAAAGGAAAGATAGACATAGCTAAATGGAAAGTCTTCGTTAATAATAGAAAGACCAACTCAAGTTTTGTGAAAACCCATCAATAGATCCTGGTTATAGCCTCTTTATATATGATGGACAAGAAAGCTGTGTGACATTTTATCTCCTTAATATTTGCTTGAATATGGAGGTAGGATACTGTTTTAAACTTTTGGGTCAGATTCTAATTGCTTTTATGTGTATATATTTTATTCATCCAGAAATGGCAAAATGCTGACTTGAATGGGAAATTTAAACTTCCAACAAAGAATGAATTTATTCCCACGAATTTTGAGATTGTAGCATTAGAAAAAGAAGCCACATCATACCCTGCTCTTATTAAGGTAATATGTTGAATTGATGATTTTTTTTTTCTTTTTTTGATATAAAATCTTATGTTGTCCAGACTGGTCTCAAATTCCTGGGGTCAAGTGATCCTTCTGCCTCTGCCTCCGAGTAGCTGGGATTACAGGTGTGTGCCATCTTGCCCGGAAAAATCAGTGGTTTTAAATGGGGAGGGGACCCATGGAACAAGAGGAATGATTTCTTATATTGAATATTTTGTTGATTTGAGAGGCTCACATCCTAAGAGATGTCAACAATATTGCAGAAAGAATGCAAGAAATATTAAAAGGTTAAAAATATTAAAGCAAGCAAACAAAGCTACTAAACCATGTAGGATCTAGAGAAGTGCTGTCTTTTCAGGAGAAAAAAATGTCTGGGCTATGATCACAAGTCTGTTAAAAGATATCAGCCTCTTTCCATATCCATTGAAGATGCAGAAAGGAGGTAGGTTTATGCTGCATAATAAAAGTTAGAGATTAAAAAAAAAAAAATCTCTATAGCCCAGGAAAGAGCCTGTCCAAAAGAAGCTGTTGGATTTCTCACCCTTAAAAAAAATTCTCTCTGGGGCTGGGGATTTAGCTCAGTGGTTTCGCCGCCTGCTGCGCAAGCACAAGGACTTGAATTTGATCCCCGGTACCAAAAAAAAAAAATTTCTTTCTGTGGGCTGGGGATTTAGCTCAGTGGTGCTGCCACCTGCCTCACAAGCACAAGGTCCCAAGTTCAATCCCCGGTACCAAAAAAAAAAATTCTCTTTGCAATACAGTAGCTGTATGAAGCTAATAGAGTTCCAAGTCAGTGGGAAGGGTGATTGAGAACTAGATTTTCCCACTCTTTTTCAGATTGTTCTTGTTTGTTTGTTGTGAGACAGGGTCTCACTCTGCAGTTTAGGCTGGCCTGGGACCTCCTGTATAGCCTAGGGTGGCTTTGAACTTATGATTATCCTGCCTCAGCCTCCAGAGTGCCAGGATTACAGGTGTGGACCACCATGCCCAGTTTAGAGTATTGTTTTCATGTCATTATTTCACCCTTTGGGTAAAGAGTGTAAAAAATACCAAATTATTTGATGTTAGCACATTCTCCTTTCTAAATTTAAATACTAAAATGACTATAAACACAGATTTTTTGTTGTTTTCACCTTCTTTTTATATTCAGATTAGTGAGATTGGAATTAGTGTTTAGGAACATACAAGTTAATTTAAGAGTAACTAGATTATTAATGAGATAACTTATTTTCTTTAAAAAAAAACTCATTTTAATGAGTTATATATTAGTTAATAAAGAGAAAGCTTCTTTATCTCCACTTTTTTATGAGTTTGTTTGTTTGTTTTTTGATATGTATGCTGGAGATCAAATCCAAGGTCTTTCAAATGTTAAGCACACAATCTGTATCCCCAGTCCTTGGCTATCTGTTTTAAATAGGCTTTCTCAGAGTAAACTGAGGAGAACATTAAACCATTATATCTCTTGCTGGAGTTTCAAGGTAGTTTCAAGTGGATATCTTAAGGCATTTCTCAGTAAAACATAAGCAAAGTGAAAGTCAAGGAGGTGGCTATTTCTCCGTTCTTGGTGATTTTAATTTTCCATTGCTACATAAGAAATTATGCCAAAATTTAGCAGTTTAAAACAATGAGGGTCAGGAATCTAGAATTGTCATAATTAGTATTTCTGGGCCGAGGATTTAGCTCAGTGGTTCTGATGCCTGCCTCACAAGTGCAGGGTCCTGAGTTCAATCCCCGGTACAAAAAAAGCAAAAATTAGTATTTCTGTCTTGGGTTGTATAATGAGGTTGTAGTTAAGCTGTTGGCCAGGGTTTTGGTCATCTGCAGGCTCAACTAAAAGTGTAGATATCTCTGTCAAGGTCACCAATGAGGTTGATGGCTGGTCTGTTTTTCACCACACAGACCTCTCCATAGATTCGTTTGAAATGACACCTGGCTCCCCCAAAGTGATTGATCCAAAAGGGAAAGTGAGTGATCAAGATAGAAACCACAGAGTCTGTTAAAATTTAATTTCAGAGATATCATTCTGTTACATTCCTTTATTTAAGCAGACTAACTGGTCCACTGTGGCCAGGGGACTACACAAGGGTGTGAATCCCTGAAGGCAGGGATGGTGGGGGCCACAGTGTAGACTGGCTGCCTGCCACATGTCCTCTGCAAAGGAGTCCAGCATCTGCCTGCCTCCTAGAGCCCAGAAGATTGAGGACAGGACAGCTGCTATTGGTTTCTCCAGCCTGTCTCTTCCTCCATTATGCCTTCATCTCCATAACTGTGGGGATACAGGAGGCTGATTCCACGCTGTTGTTGGAGTCAGCAGTCTTCTCTCCAGCTTTCTACTTACTGGCCCTGGTACTGAGGATTGAACCCAGGGCCTGTGCATGCTAGGCAAGTGCTGTAACACTGAGGTACATCCCCAGCTGTTTTTTTGTTATTGTTTTTGTTTGTTTTTTCCTTTCAAACAAGGTCTCCCCAAGTTGCCAGAACTGGCCTCAATCTTGTGATCCTCCCGTGTCTGTCTCCCAAGTAACTGGCATTTCAGGAATGTACCTCTGTACCTGGTCCTCTCATCCTCCTCTTCAGTGATGATCTGATTGAACATTTTTTCTGCATGTGCCTTTATTTCTTTAACCAAGTTGTTTCTCCACCACAGGATACAGCTATGAGCAAACTATGGTTCAAACAAGATGATAAGTTTTTCTTGCCAAAGGCTTGTCTCAACTTTGAATTTTTCAGGTATGTAAGAACCATCTAGCTATAAAACTAATGAAAAATCAACAGTTACATTTGTTAAGCTTTTGGTCCTTCTTGAGCATCCATGTCTAGAAATAAAAAGAATTAAGAGTTATTTTGCCTACATGGGAGAATGCTACTGGTAAGAACTATTGTTCTAAGTTATTAATTAACTAAAGTTATAAATACATCTTTCTTTCCAACAATGAATGTGCCCTTTAACTGAAATGATTTATGTTAGCTACTATTAGGAGGACCTTCCTGTCCTTCAGGATTTTGGAATCCAGAGAGACTATCAAACCCAGAAAATACATTGAGAAAATAATAATAATTTGGGGTATTTTGGGTTTTTTAGTTTTATTTTCCTGGAACTTGCCCAGAAGGGGTCGGAGTTATAAAATGACTTTAAATCCTTTCCAGATCTTTAATTATCTGGAACTTTCTCTGGGTTGAGTATTTTAAAATTGTTTAATAAGAAGGTCTGAGCATAGTGGTGTGCTCCTGTAATACCAGCTACTCAGGAGGCTGAGGCAGGAGGAATCAGGAGTTCAAGGCAAGACCCTATATCAAAAATAAAATAAGGGGCTGGGGATTTAGCTCAGTGGTTTTGCCACCTGCTGCACAAGCAGAAGGACCTGAGTTTGATCCCCCAGTACCAAAAGAAAAGAAAAGAAAAAGAAGGGCTGAGAGTGTAGCTCAGAGGTAGAATGCTTGCCTTCCATGCACAAGACGCTAGGTTCTATCCTTAGAACTGGAAAAAATGTATAACTAAAAGAAGAAGATGTTTATTAAATTTTATGAATAATGGTACTGTTGGCAATGATTTCTCAGTGCATCTTCAATTCATGTCTGTCTTCTTTTATTTATTTATGTGGTTAAGTATATCACCGTTCAAATTTTACTTTGTAATTTTATACTTTATAACTTTATACTTCTAAAATGTAGTGAGTGGTCTGTGTGAAATAGACCTCTCATTATGTAATAATGTTCAAGATGATGACCAGCTTTTTAATTAGTTTTTCATTATTTGGTTGTCTTGATATGAAATTAGAATGAGGTGTGTATTAAATGTTTTGGAAGAGGGAAAAAGAATCTCTGAGTAGTTAATGTTCCATCAATAAACGTGTGTAGGTTATAGCGATATACATACTGTGTTTTATAGCATTAGATGTATATGTGTTCTGGAACTGTGCTGAGATTTTAAATTTAATATCAAACCTGGGCTGTCTGGTTATGGTTTATTGTTGGTCAAGAGCATTACAGATGCTTATTTCATTTTTGATAGTTGAGAGTGATAGTCTTAACACTCTAAGCAGCTTGTCACTACTTTTCCATTTTGCTGCTATGATTATTAATTTCTTTGGAATGCCTTTTGAGACATTACTTAGCATTTTTGTGTTCTTTAAACTACCTAGCACAATCCCTAGAATTGAAAATGCTTGCTTCCAGCAAATCTCTATCTCCTATCTCTTGTTTGGGTCTTCCCAGAGGTAACTGCCGTTGGGTTTCTTGTACATTTTAATGGAGTTTTGTTTTGTTTTGTTTTGTTTTTGTTTTTGTTGTTTGTTTGGTTTGGTATTTACTTACTTACTTACTTATTTATTTATTTATTTATTTATTGGTACCGGGGATCGAACTCGGGACCATGGGCTTGCAAGACAGGCGGTGGAACCACTGAGCTAAATCCCCGCCCCTGGTTTGGTTTTTAAATAAGGTTTTTCTGAATTTCCCAAGCTGGGCTCAAACTTGTGATCCTTCTGCATCAGCCCCCCAGAGTGCTAGGATTACAGGTGTGTGTCACCATGCCTGACTAGTTACAGTTTCTGAAACCTTGTGATCAGCCCTTACATATTTAAGCATATAGTATTTGACTACAAAATAATATTTTTTAAATTAACAAATGAACCAGAGTTTATGTATTACAGTTGAATTATGTGGTCTTTTAAAAATTAGCTTGTGCCCTTAAGCAATGTGAATGTAGCATTTTAGGACAATTGTTGAAATTATATTCTGAGCTTGATTCATTTGCCTTTGAACTCCCAAACTTGGCTTTTCTGGCTTTTCACTTCCTCCTAAAAATTATACAGTTGCCTATGGGGCTGAGCACTGTTTCTTTTGTTTTAAAATAAAATTCATTATTTTATTTTCATGAATCATACGTTTTAAGTTTCTGAGCTACTGTTTGCCTAAAGAAGGACATCATTTTATCAATGTGTATAATGTTTTAAAGAATTAAATAGCAGAACATACTTGCAGATTTTCTAGCTGGATAATGTGATAGACGTACAATTTTCTCTTTGCATTTTAGTTGTCTAAGTGACTAAGCATTTTACCTCTATTGTTGGTTTATTATCAGCTTTGATAAAATTGTTGACTTTCCTATCAGTATATCATATTATATTTATTTATATTTACTGTGCTACAAGAGAGTGAAACATTTCCTTTGCTGCCAAACAAACCCATCAGGTATCTGCCTTATCTGCAGCACTAGCTGTTCCTTCATCCTGGAATGCTCTCACCCCACCCCCAGATCCACAGGGCTTGCTTTCTTGCTTCCTTCAGATGGAGACCCCTAAGTCAGCATTGTCAGAGTGGCCTGATTAACCATCTTCTATAAATTAGCAATCTTCCTCTCTGCTGCTGCCACCCATCATTCCTCTTCCTCTTGCTCCATTTAATTTTTCTTCATAGCACTGTCACCACCGGATGTATCAGATTTCACTTTATTTTTTTTCTTCTCTGACTAGACTGTAAAGTCAGGGACTTTGCCTGATTTGTTCTTTCTTAATTCTCAATGCCTGGAGAAGAAGCTAGCACTGTAGTAAGCATGTAATAAGATACTGAGTGAATGAATGAATCTGTTACTTGCTTGTAATAAAGGTAAGCAGTGTCATATAGTCAAAGGAGGAGGCCATTTAACTTGCACTTAAATCCAGCTCTGCTCTGGCCAGCCTAGGTGACCTGATGAAGTTATGTTTCCTGCCTGAGAAATAAACATTTTTTAAATTTTCTTATCTAGAAAGTAAAAGTTGATCTCTGCTTCTGTTTACTTCTTTTTGTACTCTATTTTTTCTATTTTGTTACCCTTTCTTTCTTAAATATTTTTCTATTTTAATTTTTTCCCTAATTTGGGGTGCTAGTTATATGATAGAATTTATCAAGTATTTTACTGATCATTCTGTAGCTTTATTGATTTGAGGGAAGACTCAGGGATAAGATAATATTTTCACAATTTTTCTTAGTTTTCTCTTAATTTTATAGTTGCTATATATGTGTGTGTATATGTTATATATATATTATATATATTTAACTTTATAGCACACAAATTTCTACACCTCATATTCCTGTCCACCAAGGATGTGACTTGCTTAGAGAAAGGAAAAAAGACATGCAAATGTTGTATCAACTCCAGCTGCCATGCTTCCCCCATTAGCCTGAGGACAGGCATGTGTTTTAGCCCCTTCCCTCTCTTATCTGCCTTGCATTTCTGTCTTGTTTCTGTCTTGTCAGTTCTACCCCACCATATTGGGTAAGCAGTTCTCTCTCCCTCTTCACTTCCACCAAGACACATACATGGCGTAATTCAGGCTTCTTTTTCAGACTTCTCTTTTTTTTTTTTTTTCTCCCACGACAAGAAGAAACAGACTTGAGAATTCAACCATATCCTCAGGAAATTATATTAATTGATATTTAATTTCTTGATCCATCTCAAAAGACCACATCACATTGGGAAGTAATAAATCAGCTATTTTATTGTCAACATTTTTTTCCAGCCCATTTGCTTATGTGGACCCCTTGCACTGTAACATGGCCTATTTGTACCTTGAGCTCCTCAAAGATTCACTCAACGAGTATGCATATGCAGCAGAGCTAGCAGGCTTGAGCTATGACCTCCAAAATACCATCTATGGGATGTATGTAAGTACCCATGTCTTAGAGCCTTCCACTCATCAACATTTTTTATATTGATTTGATGGAAGCATTTTTGACTGAGGGTATGAGTTTAATTTCTTTTTTAAAAAATCTTTATGGCTAATCATTTTCTCATTGTTTTAATTTTTAAGTTAGCTCTTATTTTAAGTATTCAGCTATATACCATTCATATTATGCAGATTTTTCTTGATTTCTTTGTTTTCTTTAACATCTTTCATCATATTGCCTTCTCCTCAAACAAAATTGGACTCCAACTTAGGTTTAAATCACATTCTTTCTGTATCTGAAGTCTTGATGTTTGGTAAAAGAGAATTAAGTCTTCTCTTTGTAAAACATAAGGTTGTCTTATACTATTTCCCTAGAAATCCAGATCATGAGGCTGCATATCCATACTCTTCAGTCATGTTTCTTCATTATCATGCCATTGCTTGAGGTATCAAAGCATTTCTTTTGTTTTTCTTTTTGTTAGTCGCTACATTTATGCTGATCCTCTCCATTGCAACATGACATACCTGTTTATCAGGTTATTGAAGGATGATTTAAAAGAGTATACATATGCAGCACGCCTCTCAGGTTTGAGCTATGACATTGCATCAGGAATGAATGCAATACTTGTAAGTAAAATGAAAACCAAAGAAAAGGCACCACACCGTTTAAGCATTATGTTGAGCTTGGGAAAACTATTAACTTCTGCATTTTTAAATTAGGAGGTTGATCTTTTTTGCACCATTTTTTATAATTGAAGAACTCAGATTAGTAGTGGTTCCACTAATGACTTAGTAAAGCTTACTGCATTTTGTGAACATGTATGTGTGCTGCATTTATTTGCATGTTCTGCTTGAGATGTTTAACACACTAATCCTGAAAGCATGTTTTTCTTTCTTTCTGTGTATTTTAGTACTCTACCATCTATAATTTGAAAATATCCATAGTTACTGTTGTGGTGCTTAAATTTTACTTACATATAACCTTTATTTTTGTGGACAGTAGTAGAAAGTTCTATTGTTCAAATATACTTGACAGTTTATTTTGTAGCATGCATCATTAACTACATGTGCTTTAAAATAAGCATTATTAAATGCAACCCAAGAAATAACTAGATTCTCAAAAATGTTTTTGGTATGTTTCCAAATTTGACTATATCTCAGTTCCAAATTAACATCCCTTTTAATACACACATTCATTTTCACTTTTTTGGAAAATATATGTTTTAGTAAAAACCTAAAATTAGAGTATTTCTGAGTACTCCTTTTTTGGGGGGGGCGGGGGGGGGGTACCGGGGATCAAACTCTGGACCTTGTGTTTGCAAGGCCAGTGCTGGAACCACTGAGCTAAATCCCCAGCCCTGAGTACTCCATTTTAAAAAACAGTTCCAACACAAAATTTTTAGGTTTTTAAACTTTGTTTTGCAGTGGCTTTCTTCTATATATAAATAATTTTTCTGGTAGAGTTTGTTTAATGCATAAGAATGAATATAATTTAATATAATATATATAATATAATATCATTCTCAGCATCTACAGAAATTTTCAGACTCGGAGATCAAAATTAACTCCAATAAAAAGTAATAATCTGTTTTCTATTTCTTGCTGTTGACTTTTAGCAGAATATTATCATTAAATCAAATAATTTTTATTTATGATAAAATGAGCTTTCTGCTTATTGTCAACCCAGTTCCTGTGGTACATGATGTGTTTTACATAGCCAGTGGCCTTCGCTTCTACTGAGGTTCTTTTCTGTCATTCTTCAGAGCTAGAGACTTTCCTAGGTACTCCAGTGTCAGTACTGCTTCAGGTGCCATGATGTGGGAATGTAGTCATTCCCCATTCCCTGCTTTTCAAAATATGAATCTTTCAGGAATGTAAATTATCCTAAGGCAAAATTGTGATGGATGTATATGGTGTTTTGCCATTGGCTTTTGGGACATCAGCAGAATTCATCGAATATGAGAATGGTTAGAATTGTGGCTCCTTACTGAGTAACACTGAGTGAGTGAATAACACTATGTCATGTATATATTTTGGTACATGTCCAGTAGTCAGTTTGATAACAGTCCCCTATGATCTTTACCTTCTTGATACACCTATAAAAACTTGAAGGCTATCATTCACGAGAAAGTCTTTTTTAAGATAAAACTTAGGGGCTAAGGGTGGTAGCTCAGTTGTAGAGTATGTACTTAGCATGCACAACATCCTAGGTTTAAACCTCAGCACTGAAAGAAAGGTAAAATTTAAACACATTCTATCCAGGCATGATGCCACGCACCCTGCAGTCCCAGCACTCTGAGAGGCTGAGGCAGAAAGATCAAAAGTTTCAGCATAGCCTGAACAACTTAGCAACACCCTGTCTCAAAAATAAAAAGTAGAAAAAAAGGTAGTGATGTAGCTCAATACAAAGACCTTGGGTTCAACCCCAGTACCAAAAATAAATAAATAAATTTTAAAATTAAACACATTCTGTAATTAAGTTTTACGTGATGTAGTGTATGTCACCATAGTTTAGCATCAGGTGAGTTTATCTACTTTGACTATTTAGGAAAACTGAAATTACGCTTTTGACTATTAATATCAAGATGGTCAATGTTATCCTCCTCAGTGTTAAACTATTTATGAGAAGTTAAATTCATTGAATTTCTTTTTTCATTTTCATCTTAATGCACTTGAATTTGGAGTTTTCTAAGTTTTGGGATTTTCTTGATTTAAAAATCAAGCTTAAGATGTTTATTTGGAAGTTGTTGGATTTTTTCTTTTTGACTTTTAATACCTTGAACTCTTTCCGTAGCTCTCTGTGAAAGGTTACAATGACAAGCAGCCAATTTTGCTAAAGAAGATTACTGAGAAAATGGCTACCTTTGAGATTGATAAAAAAAGATTTGAAATTATCAAAGAAGCAGTAAGTTTTCTCAGTCATTTTTATATTTTTTAATTCATAAATTAATATTAGGGGATTGGAGCATAGGAAACATTCATAATCCTGTTGCATTCCTCTCACTTTCTCATTGCTAAATCCTATACTCACAAAGAAAGCCTAGCAGACTCTGGTGGACACCTGCCTCTCTTTGTGGACTTCAAGAGCTAGTCAGCTCCAGTGCTGACTTTCAAAGAGAAGCCCTTAGTACCAGTCTGAGATATTTAGCAGATTTCATCCCAACGTTTATTTCATATAAACACATTTGAGTAGACTGAGGTCAGCCCTACCACAGGGCTTTGTCATGTTGGGGTACACTCTTTAGGTTTGATGTATCTTCCACTTAAATTCACCTCTTGTTTGGCCCAGTATTGCAAATAGGGGATGGATGGCTACTTTCACAGATAAACTGTGACCTTCATTGTACACCATAAAAAACTACCATTAATTTTCAATTAAAGATCCAGTATATATCTGTCCATGTTAGTTGCTTATCAAGACTTTTCGGATGACCTTATGTGCAATATTTAAGGATGCCAAAAAGACAAGAGTCCCTGAAAAATTAGGATAACTTTCTGAGAGATGAAAGATTCCCATAGTAGCTGGGGATCTAGCTCAATGATAGATGCTTGCCTAGCATGGTCCAGGCTCTGGGTTCATCTCTAGTACCTTCTCTCCCCTCAAAACAATAAAATGGTTTCCCATAGTGAATGCATTTGTAGTACATGTCAGATGCCAGGAGTTAAAGATGCAGCCAGGACAATGGAAAAGCATGCCCGTTAGTTTAAGGATTTGGAGAGGAAGAGGCCCCATTCTTAAATATATAGCTTCCTAGTAACTGAGAAATATACTGCATCCCAATAACACATAATTTATACAAAATGAAGTCTTTTGAAATGATTTTTTAAAGAGTTATAAAATTAATGAATCCATATCTACTTTCACTAGTATATGCGGTCTCTTAACAATTTCCGGGCCGAACAGCCTCACCAGCATGCCATGTACTACCTCCGCTTGCTGATGACTGAAGTAGCCTGGACTAAAGATGAATTAAAGGATGCCCTAGATGGTGAGACTCTTTCTACTTTTTCTAAAGCCTAATGCTTTCTTTAATTTTAATTAGGATCTTTTTGGTTTATTCTAATACTGAATATTTATATTTTAATAACCTGTAGTTCTAGTTAATCCAGCTGTGCATAATTTTCATTAAATAAATATTGGCCTTTGAAGAGGCATGTGCATTCAGGCAATTTAACCACATTTATTATTTTCAACCTGTACCCACATAGTTAGCTATTATTGTTTTAGGTTTCTGCGGATGACCAACTGCTCTGACCCAGTCATTTCCCTTGTTAATGTTGAACTCTTCAGAAAGGAAAAATGGATTATACTTGAAGGTCTAGGCATTTTTTCATGCCCTAGCATCTTTAGAGTTGTTCACTACAGTTAGAAACTAGAAAATAAGTAAAGCCTAAAGACTGGACCCTTGTTTTTTTCCCCCTAAAATCTTTTTTTTGTTTGTTTTTTGAGACAGGGTCTCACTGTATAGTTCAGACTGGCCTTAAACTCGCTATGTAGCCCAGGCTGGCCTCAAACTTATGGCAATCCTCCTGCCTCAGCCTCACAGGTGCTGAGATTAGAGGTGTGCACCACCACAGTACACCTGTGGTGTGCCCAAGTGCTGGCAGTTCTGAGGAGTTTTGCCTGAAAATAAGTACTAAATTCTTTGAGGGCAGTAATTATGTCTTCCTTTCATCCCTTTTACTTAGTGTCTAATTTATTATGCCCTCTGTGTATGTCTATTGGATGCCCATTGAATGAAATGGAAATTCTTTCAGGGTTGCTTTATTGGAAAGAATGTAAATGATATCACCCTTTGTTATTGTTTAATATTTTTCACTTCCCAACATTACTCTTCACCAGTTAATGTTTCCTACCTGTTCAACAGTAAGAAATAAAATCCAGAGCTGGGTGTGATGGTGCACACTTGTAATTCCAGCACTCAGGAAGCTGAGGCAGGAGGGTCATTGTAAGTTTGAGGCCAGCCTGGGCTATGAGTTTAAGAGTAGTCTGAACCTATGTAGTGAGACCCTGTCTCAAAAAAAAAAAAAAAAATGCAATTTAAGCCAGGTGTAATTCCAGCATTCTGGAAGGATGAAGCAGGAGGATCCCAAGTTTGAATCCTGCCTGGGCAATTTAGCAAGATCCTGCCTCAAAATTTTTTTTAAAAGGTGGGGATGTAGCTCTGTTGAAAGCTCAGGGTTCAACCTCCAGTACTACCCCCAAAAAAGGCAATTTAGGAGAAAATTTTATTTAATTTTTAATAACCATTTATTATAAGCCTTTACTAAACTGTGCTTTTGATAACTGCAGTGTCAAATCAAGCAAGAGCAAGTACTGAAAGTCCTCGTTTTATTGATTGCCTTGGCATTGGGTAGGAAGATAGATTATAAAATTCATTAAATAGAACATATACATTTTTAATCTGGATGGTTATATCTTTTCTTTCCAAAATGGTTATGAGTCTTGTGCAGTTAATAACAAGAATTTTTACATTTTTAAAAAGGATACAACATAATTGACTTTAAATATGTTCTCAAGAAACAACTTATTTTCATTGTAATCAAAAAGCAGAAGTTTTGAGTTTTTCCTCCTTTGTTAGAATTTGGGTCAGCTGGCAAGTGAATTTTTTTTTTTTTTTTTTGGTACCGGGGATCGGTGAATTTTAAGAATAAGCTCTAGAGTATCTCACAGGCATATGAAGCCTTCGTAAATTTTTTTTTTTTTTTTGGTACTGGGGATCAAACATGGGACCTTGCACTTTCAAGGCAGGTGGCAGAACCACTGAGCTAAATCCCCAGCCCACTAAAATGTGTTTTTAAAGAGACAGTAATTTTTTCATTAAAATTCTCTACTGTAATAAATAATCATTCTGGGTTATGATACAATAATCCAGAATGCCAATGTGGCTGACTTTAGAGATAGCTCAATCAGTGTCTGATGCTGGCTCCCCTACCTCCCCGCCCTGGTCTTTTAAGTCATTCAACTATCCAAGTCCCAAGATAGCAAGAACCTCAGAGTTTAATGTGGTCCAGCGTTAAACTGACTGCCTGCTGTGCACCTGACCCTGCACTCCAGGATAAAAAGCAATCAATTAGGTAGCATTTCTGGGGGGTTAAGGAGCTTCAGTCTAATGGTGAAGCATAAATAGAAAACAGTGACTTCAGTGGGGTGGGGGCAGGGTGAGTGTTGTGCTAGAAGTCTGTGGAGTCTTGAGGGATCTAGTAAAGGGGCACCTGAGGCAATGCAGTGGAGTACAGTGAATGTCAGACTAACGCTCAGATTCCATTTTGCAATTACTAGCTTAGTGACTTTTGATAAGAAACAAATTTTCTTCAGTTTTCTCACCTTTAAAACATAAATAATAGTACATACTTTACAGTTTGAAAGATACCATGTATAAAATGCCTACTAGTTAAGTAATTTATTATTTGCCTTCTCTTGCCTTTCCATAGATTTTAGTTACTAATTTTAGCAACCACTGGTGGATCCCACCTGTAGCATTTATTACCCTGTGTCCTACTGGAGAACAGTCAACTCTTACAGAAAAAAATAAATCAATATATGTAAAAGGAATGGGAGAAATAGAAAAATGACCATTAGGACACCATAGTAATAATTACCACAGTCAATTTCCAGCAAAAGACTAAAATTAATAAAAATTTAAGGAAAAACAAAAATATCTGTATTATCTCAAATTACTTCCCCCAAAATATCTTCTAATTGCAGTGGGGAAAACTGGCAGGCAGGTGGAGTTTTCAAATTGCATGTAGAGCGTACATGAGTTACTCCATTATAACCAAAATGATAAAATAGTACATTTACAGTGAAGACATCTGGCAGATCCTTTGTTTACTAAGTGATCAGTGTTAACATAACCATTGCTACAGCATATCAACCTCATTTACCACTGACATGATGCCCTGAGCAAGGCACATTACCTCTATACTGTATTCTTCCTAGGAATGCATAAATGGAATCTAATCCTGAGAAAATGCTAGACAACCCAGAGGAAGGACATTCTATAAAATAATTGCACAGTACTCCAAAAAGTCTTAGGGTCATGAAAGACAAGAAAGTCTGAGAAACCATCACTTCTTGGAGGACACTAAGGATGCTTGACAGCTAAATGTAATATGGGATTTTAGACTAGAACCTGTAACAGAACAAAAGTCATTGGTAGAAAAAGTGAAATCTAAATAAAGCCTGTACTTCAGTTAATAGTATTGTATCTGTGTTCATTGCTTAGGTTTGGTCATCATATTATGGTTATGAAAGATGTTAACATTAGATAAAACAAGGTGAAGGGTATAAAAGAACTCTAGTATTTTTGCAAGTCTTTTCTAGTCTCAAGTTATCACAAATACTATACCAAGTTTTTATTTGCTTGTTTATTTTTTAAACTTATATGTAGAGCTTAGTGTTTCTTACTTCTTTATAGATGTCACTCTTCTTCGCCTTAAGGCCTTCATACCTCAGCTCCTGTCACGGCTGCACATTGAAGCCCTCATTCATGGAAACATAACAAAGCAGGTGAGTAGGTGAGGTTTTAGCATCTTTTGTGGATCACTATACAAAGTGTTTTTCCTCTATGCTGTGTGAAGACTGTTAACCAACACAGTGATGAGCACATTAAAGCTGACTCGCCTTCCCTATTCTATGGAGGAAGGTAGAAGAGGATACAGGGGACATAATAGTTGATAATAGATAATAGTAGTTAATTGAGGACCTACTTCCCCCTTTGCCTTCTCTATTGTTGTCACTGATTTGTGCAATCATAGGAAGAAATGGAAATAACTATCCCTACTTTGTATAGGATCACATATTGTGGAATCAGCCAGCCTGCATTCAAGTCCTGACCCTGCCAAATATTAGATGTGTGATCTTATCTAAATGTCTTAACTGTGTTCCATTTCATGGGATGTAAGGATTAGTAGTGATGCCAAGTTCTTAGCACATGGAAAGTACTTTGAAATTTCCTTGACAGTCTATTTCATGGGCTCTCACTGTCCACCACTGTGTTACACTACCTCCAAAACAATATGCTGAATGTCAGATGCTGATAAGTGGCAGAGACACAATTCTCGCCAAAGTTGTTTCATTCACAGTAAAGCCTTATGCTCACCTCTTCAACTTTGCTGTGACCTCAGGTATCTGTGGTCAAGGCATTTTCATGGGAAGAACTTTCCATTACCAGTGCGTCTCCAATTTTGGCACTACCTTTTTCCCAACATCACAGACAGGATTAATGATTGTTCTGTTTCTCTTCACTACTACCATATTGACTGACAAATTCAATTTTAATCCATTTAAATAGGAGTAAGTGAATTTAAGATTTAAAAATCCATTTTTGTTATTAAGGTACTTTATTTTATAAACATGTTGTTTTCATATTTTAATGGACTATCCAATATAGTGGGGTTTTTTTCCAATATGATGGTTTTTATTTACACACAGACAAGATATGTTTGTTTGTTGTTGTTGTTTTTTTTTTTGTAATGTGCTGTGATATCTTTTTACTCAGGCTGCATTAGGAATTATGCAGATGGTTGAAGATACCCTTATTGAACATGCTCATACAAAACCTCTCCTTCCAAGTCAACTAGTTCGGTATAGAGAAGTTCAGCTACCTGACAGTAAGTTCAACTGTTACAACTTTGGGTATGGATGACTTTGATATAGTAATATGGGTGACTGCAAATACGTTGAGTTCATTTCTATGGTAATATATTGTTTTATGGTAATGATTCACTGAGGTCTCCTACTATTTATAGAAATATGATTAGAAATAAATAATTCTGCCAGAACAGTGTTCTGATAGGAGAGCCAAAGAGATGAAATTGGAAGTAGTCAATAATTTTGAAGAGAATAATAGTGGAATTGACTGGAACTTGAGCACTGGGGAGTTAGGAAGTAAAATACCACAAAACTAAAATAATTGACCAAAGTCTGAAATGAAGTTTATTTATAAAAAAATGAAAGCTAAAGCCAGGCGTGGTGACAAATGTGGATGATCCCAGAACTCAGGAGGCTGAGGGAGGACGATTCTGGCGAGTGTGATGCTGGCCTGGGCCACATGGTGATCCCCCACCCTGTACTGGGGATCACACTCAGGATCTTACACTTGCCAGGCAGGTGTGGCACTGATGAGCTATATCCCAGCCCTGCATGGTGATTTCAGGGCTGGCCTGAATGAACTACATAGCAAGATCCTATTTTCTTTCCTTTTTTTCTGGTACTGGGAATCAAACTCAGGACTTTGGTTGCCTCTATAGACCTTAATCCCTGTTGAGATCAAAACGGACAGAGAGGGAGAGTTGTTTTTACAAAATGTTAATCTAGAGCAGCGATGGCAAGAGAAAGGGAAGGAAAGCAAGCTAGCTAGAATCATAACATTTCATTGGAATCTCTTAGGAATCTTTAGCAGAAATAGCTTTAGGAAAGTCACAAAGCAAAACAACATGTATTTGTTAAAAGTATATTTTATAAGGGATTAAGATAAAGAATTTATTTTTTTCAATGTTGAGTTACTTTTACATTAACAGTTTTTTTTATATAAACTAATTACTCATTATTTCATTATTGTTCAGAACTATATAATGGGAAGTATATTGGACCAAAAATGAGAGTTTCATTTTTGGTTATTTTTCTCTCAGCTATTTCATCCTTTCCTCCTCCTTTCTCCCCTTTCCCCCTTCCCCTTTCTTTCCCCCTTCTTCCTTATGAGCATGTGTACTCCCTTCTCCTCCTTTCAGGCCTATTATATAAGCTACCTACTCTACCATATTAGTCATCAGCTTTCCATCACTGACAGAAATACCTGTGAGAAAGCAGCTTATAAGGAGGAAAGGTTTATTTTGGCTCACAGTTTTGGTGTGGCTGATTGGACTATTTTTAGGCCTGTAACAAGTGGTGGTGAAAGCCCTCACCTCATGGCAGCCCAGTGCCCCCCCCCCCAGTTACCTAACTTCTTTCCACTAGGACCCACCTCCTAAAGGTTCCTCTGCCTCCCAGTAGTGCCACATGCTAGGGATTAATCCTTCAACATGTGGACCTCTGGGGGATATTCAAGATCCAAACTATTGCAGCCACTAATCTTTTTCTGAAACTACCATCTAGAAGTTATCACTTCTGCCTCTGAGGTTCCAGCAGTTTTCTACACTTGATCTTAGCCAAAAGGCCAAGAAGCAATCCAGTAGTTTTCTGAACCTCTATTAACTCTACTCAGCCCTTCTGCTCTTGCATTTGGAGGAAAGTGCATCACCATCTTATTAGATGGTCTGCGTCTGGCTCATTTGAGTAGCTAGTAGAACAACTCAAACATACTCTTGCCTCGAAATATCTTTGCTGAATACTTGAACACAGCTCTTCCTTGCCAGTCTTCACAAAGCTGGGAATGGCTTAGTACATATTTCTGGTTTGTTCCTCTGTTTCTACAGGCAGAGCAGAAAGGAAGAATGGGATCTGCTTTTTAAGACCCATAGCATTGGGAATATAACTCAGTCATGGAGCATTTGTTTACCATGTGCAAGGTCCTGGGTTCAATTCCTAGCGCCCAAGATTTAAAAAAAAAAAAAAAGAACCACAGCATTTGTCTTCAGGCAAAATATGACCAGTCTACAAACAAAACATCAAGCTGGACATGGTGCTGCACGAGTATAATCCCAGGACTCCAGGAGGCTGAGGCAGGAGGATCACTAAAGTTTGAGGCCAGCTTGTGCTACATGAGTTCAAAACTAGCCTGAACTACATAGCGAGACCCTGTCTCAAAAAAACAAAAAAAATTAAAGTGATATTTATCTTTCATGCCTCTTTTATTCTATTTCCCTCTTTCTCTTTCCTAAGACTCTTTTTTGACCTCTTGAGTGTCCTCCCATAAGTCTCACACTCAAAAATAGCCCAATTTACTTCCCATTCTCAGTTTACTGGGTGTTAAATTATTTTGATTTAGCCAAGTGGTCAGGTGTGCGTGCCTTAAATAATCTTTCACTTAACTCACTGTGGGAAGACATTTACAGCTTTAAAAGAAAAATATCATGCACTGTGAAGGAGGTGACACTTTGGAATATGTATGAAAAGGCTAGAAGTGGAAGGGGCAGGACTTACAGTCCATCTGTCCCTCTCTTTTTCCAGTTTACAATCAGACAGTTATATGTAAGAGTGAGCAAATGTAGCATTGACTTTTTTAAACCCTAAATAAGTTTTTGAACCTGTTGCTCTCTTTTTGAAACTTCCTAGGAGGATGGTTTGTTTATCAGCAGAGGAATGAAGTTCACAATAATTGTGGTATCGAGATATACTACCAAACAGACATGCAGAGCACCTCGGAGAATATGTTTCTGGAACTCTTCTGTCAGATTATCTCTGAACCTTGTTTCAACACTCTGCGCACCAAGGAGCAGCTGGGTGAGAAGGAAGTTGGGGACTAGTAGGATATTCTAAACCTTAATCAATAACCTTTGTCCTCCAGAAACAATTTCCGTATGTAGAATCACCTGCCACTGTGCATCAGGCATGCTGTATTCAGAGAGACTTGTGTAAACTTTGTTCCCAGGAACTCCATTTCTAAAAGATAAGCAATCAGTATCTTATAGACATTAAAGCAGTTTTTAATGAGATGGCACTATATTCATATTACACACACGTCTATAAAGAAGACATCTTAGGGGCTGGGGATTTAGCTCAGTGGTTTCGCCACCTGCTGCACAAGTGCAAGGACCCAAGTTCGATCCCCGGTACCAAAAAAAGAAGACATCTTAGGGAGTAGAAGATAATAAGAACAGACTTATGTGTAGCAAGGTAGGAAGCAAGCCTTCCAGAGGAGCTTAGAGTCACCAAAGTTTGGGGTTCAGGAGGACCAGAATCATTACTATTCTCTATATCCCAAACCCAGACACATACCATAGAAGGTACTCAGTAAGTGTTTGCAGAATTTTAGACACTGTTAAAAATACTTAAAGATCTTGGCAGGTTTGATCAATGAGGGGAGATGTTCAAAGAAGCCCCCATAATGGCAGGGAAAAACCAATGAAAAAAGATTTGGGTGAGTCTCCAGGTACTTAGCATTTTTTAAAAATATTTATCATGCTAGGTGCTAGACAAATGGGTAAGTTAGGGATAGTCCTTCCCTTTAAGGAGATCATAATCAAATCAGATGACAGACCTATAAAGGAATATTATAGTACAATATGGTAAATTTTACTATATGAGTATTCAGACTATAAAGCTAGGCTAAAGATAGTGACTTCCTTGGAAGTAGGACCCAGGGGCCCTGAAGTTGTGAGAGGTGGTAGATCAGTGTGCAGCAGCTGAAGGAAGCAAGAAAGGAGCTCATTTTAGAAAAGGTGTTGAAACGAGGCAGTGTGTGGGCTCATAAGATACCAGTGGCCCAAGAACAGGTTATCTAACAAGAAATGCAGTATTAGAGCTAGGTTCATATAAAGACTTTAGCTGTTAAGCAAAGAGAATTAGGACAATGAGTAGGGGGTGAAAATGAGTGCAGCATTTCATGGGAGTGGGAATAACTTCAGTTTAGATTGATGGGGATTAGCTCACAGAGTGAGGAGTTTGATGAATATGGTTGAATTTTTTTTTTCTAAGAAAAAGTCATCCACAACTTTCTAACTACTCTTCAGGAAGCTAATCTGTTCAGTCCTTAGAAACTGAGACTCTCTTAACTGTTGATGTTGAGGTAAATAATCTAAAGTTCTATAGTAGGTTTTATTCCCCTGAGAGATTAAAAGTGACCTGAGTTTTAGACATCAAGATCTTGACTTACTGGTGTTGTGTTTCAGGCTATATTGTCTTCAGTGGGCCACGTCGAGCCAATGGCATACAGGGCTTGCGATTCATCATCCAGTCAGAAAAGCCTCCTCACTACCTGGAAAGCAGGGTGGAAGCCTTCTTAATTACCATGGAAAAGTCCATAGAAGACATGACAGAGGAGGCCTTCCAAAAACATATTCAAGCATTAGCAATTCGCCGACTAGACAAACCAAAGAAGCTGTCTGCAGAGTGTGCTAAATACTGGGGGGAGATCATCTCTCAGCAATACAATTTTGACAGAGGTAAGGTGAAATTAGAGCCCCAACATTTATAGCATTTAAGTCTAAAATCTGAACATTGAAACAGTGCTACAAAATAGTATGCATTTTGTAGGTGATGTTTCAGTATTGATTTGGCAGCACCATAGGACTTCTAAAAATCTGTTATTTAATGTAACAACCATTTCCTGCTAGAAATGTTTATCTCCCTTTCTTCTCCAAAAGCACAAACCTAATTTCACTAGTTTTATATTATCACTAAGCACAGATACATAGGCATCTATTTCCAATAACACTGAAAAATTGAAAAACTTGTAGGTTGAACTCCCTTGAGGCAAGCACTGCCCTAAAATTACAGGAGTTCAAATATTTGGCTTTAGAAATCTCCAAAGATTTGTTCAGGTTTGAAAGAGGTGTGCTTCCTGAAGCTTCCCATTCATTTCCTTTCACTTTTCCTCTAGAACAGAGATTAACACCAGTGCACTAAGCCACACTTGGGTTGTGTTCTTATTCTAAC
>NW_004624737.1:3656376-3692844 GCF_000247695.1 Heterocephalus glaber | reverse complement strand
TGCAGGAGAGTCTTTCTTGGGGACCTGAGAGCCATTACTGAGCTAAATCCCCAGCCCATATATATGTATCTATATATAGATATAGATATAAAGAGAGAGTATTTAGGGGTAAAACAATTTTTTTAGACAGGGTCTTGCTGTGTAGTCAAGGCTGTCCTCTAACTTGAGGCGATCCTCCTGCCTCAGCCTCTGAAGTGCTGCGACTACGAGTGTGCACCACTACACATGGCAGAAGTGAAATTTTTAAAACATGAAAAATTTGTAAACAGAAATCTTGAAAATGTTGCTGATCACTATGTTCTCAATTGCATGGTGGCCCAACCTCACACTGTAGGGTGTACTTTTCCTACTTTTACTTGGCCTAAATTCTCTCTGCAGAGCCTCTTTTCTTACCTTTAATAAAACTTTTCTACCATTCAAAAAAAAAAATGTTGCTGAGAAATTTTGGAAAATGTAGTTCAGTGGCACAAGTCTGTAGTCTTAAGTTACGTTTATATCTAGCTATCCCACTAAAGCCTCATGGGATCAGAGGTGGGACCTTAGAAGGTGACTGGAATATGAGGGCTTACAGCTGACCTGCTGTTAGGGGGTGCAGCCAGCCTGGTCGGAAGAGGCGGGTCACTGTGGGTGAGACTTGGAAAGTTCTTTCTCCCTTCTTGGCTTCTCCATTGACTCTGCTTCCTGGATGCCATGAGGTGAGCAGCTTGTCCTCCACCATGCCACCTTATCTTAGAGCCAGCCAACTGTGGACTGGAGCCTCTACAAGCATGAGCCACAATAAACCTCTCCTTTAAGTTGTGAGTGTTGGGTGTTGTGTCTCAGTGATGAGAAAGTAATTAAGACATCTACCTGGGAGGCTGAGGTGGGAGGATCATTTGAGCCTGTGAATTTGAGAACAGCCTGCAACACAGCAAGACCTTGTCTCAAAACAACTCCAGGTATGGTGGCTCTTGCCTCTAATCGCAGCACTCAGGAGGTTGAGACAGGAGAATTGCTTTGAGTTCAAGATGAACCTAGGCTACATAGCGAGTCAAGGCCAGCCTGAAGTACAAAGGGAGACCCTGTCTCGAAAATAAAAAATTTATGAGCTGGGCGTGATGGCACATGCCTATAATCCTACCACTTGGGAGGCTGAGGCAGGAGGGTCACTGCAAGTTCAAGGCCAGCCTGAACTACATAGCAAGACCCTGTCGCAACAAACAAATAATTTTAAATTAAAATTTAAAACATCCTAAAATATATATTATTGCATTCATGAATTGGAAAACGGTGTGCGGGGGGGGGGGTATCTTCTGGGGCTAGAGGTACATAGCACAGTGGTAGACTGTCTAGCATGCAAATGGCCCTAGGATTGATCCCCAGCACTGAAATAAGTTTTTCAACTTTAAAAATATCTTCTTTTCCAAAGATATTATTAAGAAAATAAAAAAGTAAAGTTGCTAACTGGGAGGAAATATTAGCAGTACATAAAGCAAACAAAAGACATTCTTAGTTAACATATAAAAACTTTATATTAACCAAATTAAAAAATCTGGTGAAAGAATTGACAAGATGTTTTATATACACATGGCAGTCAATATAGATATGAAAAGATACTCAAGATCATTGGTTATCAGGAAAATGGAAATTATAGCTACAATGACAGGAAAAACTGTGACAAAAGAAGTGGTTGCCTGGGAATCAGGTCAAAAAGTATGGAGAAACTTTTCAAGAAAATAGAAATACAGTATACCCAGAGTTTGCACTTCAGTCCTTTGCTAATTTCTCCTTACTTGTTTGAGGGGACCAGGGATTTAGCTCAGTAGCACTGTGCCTGCCTCGCAAGCACAGGGTCCTGAGATCGATACCTGGTACCAAAAAAACCCCCCCAAAAATCAGTCTTGGCTTGTTTTCCCATAGCCGCTTCTAGATCAAGAGCATCCTGGAAATCTTTAAGATGTCTTTCCTCATATTATTTTTCTCTGAAAATTCTGTTTTGCCATAAAACCTCCTTTTCATGCCGAACATGCATGAGCAGCACGGCAATCCTGCGCTCCTGTGGGGACTGTCGCATGAGTCTGCCTATCAGCCGCTCCTCATGGTGCCTCCTCCTGTGCTTCGTGGGCAATGAACTGGGCCAGTAACAACCTCTGCCATCTTTTTTCCCTGTGCTCTTGTGCAAAAGCCTCGTCATCTAGGCGCTTCTGGATTTTTTTTTTTTAATGTCATCGTCTAAGAGTTTAACAAGTCGGTAGTTGTATGGTCTGCTGTATCTAAGCCAGTATTGGATGCACTTTCTTTTGCCTCGAGATCCTTTTTTTTTTTTTTGGTACCGGGGATCGAACGAGGGACCTTGAGCTTTCAAGGCAGGTTCTGGAACCACTGAGCTAAATCCCCGGCCGATCCTTTTTTATTAATGCTTCAAACTTCATGATCTCATCAATGACATCTGCTGCCACCTGTTGCTTTTTCATCATTTTGGGGGGCCTCAAGTGCTTTCAGAGTGTGATTGAATGCAGGTTTAGGAATTTGTATGATAGCTGCTTGGATGTTGGCCATTATTTCACTTTGTTCTCTTCTGTTTAGTGTTGCTCTTGGGAAATCTCACTTTTCGTGTTTTGAAATTTTAAGCTTGCCAGAGTCTGTGTGGTTGGTACTTGTACTCTGGTCAGCCAACTTTTCTTCTTTTTCTGAAGAGCAATGTACACTTGATATAGGAGTTTTGTTGCTGCTCCAGGCTTTTCTGTGATGATGCTTTGGACCATATTGTTATCAAATTGCACACCCAGAAGGTGAAGAAGAATTGGCTCCAATCAGGAAAGATTAAGTCTGGCTTTTGAAATCTTTCTGTCTGAAAATTCTGAAAAATCACCCTGTAGTTAATTTGTGCAGAACTTCTCCAATCAGCCACTGGAAAAGCCTTTGCAAATGACTTGGGATCTGCTAATCACAGAGAATGCTGTCTTCAATTCTTGTGGCGCGAGATCTTCATGGGATGGAGCCAAGCCCGTACACCTAAGACCAATCAGGGGATGTTGTCTGCTATTCTTCTGCAACTTCACGAGATCAAGTGAAAGCCTGCACCTGATACCAATCTTCTGGCATGCGCTCAAGCCACAGCCCTTCAATTGATACTAATCAAGTGAGAGAGTAAGAGAGAGGCCAGGGATGTAGCTCAGTGGAGCTGCACCTAGCCTGGTAAGTACAAGGTACTAAGAGGGGGAGAGGGGGAGAGGGAGAGGGGGAAAGGGAGAGAAGAGAGATTGTCTCATGGAGTAATACACCATAAAAATTATTTATTGTGATAATTTGTTTTCTCTGGTTATAATATTCATGTGTATCAAGAACATGAAACCATATATAGTAACAAAATGAGCCTTCAGAACTTTAAAAACTCTCAGCACACACACATACACAAAAAAACTCTCAGCACAAATACTCCATCAAATCCTTGCACAAGGAGACCTGATGAAATTGTTACATGGCTTCTAGAGAATAAGGCTGCAAGCTAGGCCCCTTTTGAGTTCCCATCTGGAAAAGCTCAAAACTGTCAAAAGAATTTACAATTTGTTCTAGCTAACACCTGCTAGCCCCTGACCTCTTTTTTTTTTCTAGATAATTCACTGTAAAGGGCTTACAATCATGACTCCTTTCTCTTCAACATATATATGTCTCTCATAATGCAGGAGAGTCTTTCTTGGGGACCTGAGAGCCATTCTTCTGGGATATAATCATCAAGAAGGATAGACTTTCTGTCTGCCAGTTTCTGTGGAGGGTCAGAATCCTAGCTTCCAGAATTGCCAGCTGTCAGACATGGCTGGGCTAATCACATTTATACTAACCAACCATTTCTAATATTTTACTTGAATCTTGGCTTGCTTCCCCTTCCTACACCCTCATTCACACACACACACACACACACACTTTTTTCCTGTGGTGCTGGGAATGGAACCCAGGGATTACACGTGCTAGGCAAGTGTTTCATCAATGACCTACACCCCCAGCCCTCCTCTTTCCTTTAAAATCCCCAGTTACCTCTGTGCAAACCACAGTGGAGCTCAGATTTTCTTTCCTTTCCTTTTTTGGGTGGTGTTGGGAATCAAACCCAAGGCCATGCACATACTAAGTAGCAAACATTCTACCACTAAGCTACACTTCAGCCCATGCTCAGCTCTTCCTATTTTTGTCAGTAATTTCTTTCAGTTTTGTTGTTGTTGTTGTTTTGATTTTTCCGGTACCAGGGATCGAACTCATGACCTTGTGCTTGCAAGGCAGGCAGGGTGCCACTGAGCTAAATCCCCGGCCCTTATTGACAGTAATTTCTGAAGAAAAAAAAACTTTTCACCATTTTAATTAATATCCAGTTTTATTTGTCTTTGTCAGCCTATTTAAAAGTTATTAGGGTGCCAGGGATTTGGCTCAATGGTTCTGGCGCCTGCTTTGCAAGCACAAGGTTCTGAGTTCAATCCCCAGTACCAAAAAAAAAAAAAAAATTTATTAGGATGTCATTATTCTGGACTGAGCACCTGCACTGGGACCCAAAGACCAGATCAAAACGGAGACATTCACTCTAAGTGCCGTACAATCAAACTGAAACTTTGAAGGAAGCAAGAAAATCTCCAAAACAGACAAGTTTTTCCTAAACACAGGAGATTTCCTGCAAATAATCAGAAGGGCTCTGATCAGCCTAAATCAGCATGAAAAAAAAAAAGTTTCCTCTACTCACAAAGAAGGTGGCCTGCTGTTAAACTACGTACTTTTTTTATTACTCTATTTTCTTGTTCCTGCTCTGGCTGCTTTGTAAAAACCAACTGTTATGCTGTGCCCAGTGGAGTACCTATCTTTTCCTCAGATGAGATGGTGCCTGATAATGAATGCTAGCAAAAACCAGTTAAATCTTTAATTAAAAAAATTTTTTTTGATATAAAGTCTCTCTATGTAGTTCAGGTTGGTCTTGAACTCACTGTGTAGTCCAGGCTGGCCTCAAACTTGAGGTGATCCTCCTGCCCCAGCCTCCCAAGTGCTGGTATTACAAGTGTGTGCCACCATGCCTGGCTAAATCTTTAAATTTGTGGAAATTTTGTTTAACAGCTTCATGGTATGGATTCACCCTGATTAAAGTTGTCAAGAGATCTAAATGTAGAAACATAATTTCTGTGCATCATTTATTTTTGGATTCTCCTTGTTCTTAGATGATTATTTTTAAATTTGTTTCAGGAGGAAAACTGAAAACTTTCTCTCTAAAATCAGGAAGAAGATAAGGATGCCCACTATCACCACTCCTATTAAATAGAGTAATCAAATCTTTAGCCAGGAAAATAAGGCAAGAGAAAGAAAAGGGATATGTATAGGAAAGCAAGAAGTCAAATTATCATTATTTGTAGTCTCCTCATAGAAGACCCGAAAAAACCCATCAAAAGACTCCTAGATTTTAGTAGTATAGCAGAATACAAAATCAATACACAAAATCAAGCATCGTGGCACATGCTTGTAATCCCAGCAGTAGGGAGGCTGAAGCAGGAGATCACCAAGAATTCAAGGGCTGCATGGGCTACATAGTAAGTTCAAGGCCAACCTGGGCAACGTAGTGAGGCCCTGTCTCAAAAAACAAAACAAATCACAAAAATCAATAGCATTCTTATACACCAATAATGTTCTCACCCAGAAAGAAGCTAGGAAAACAATACCATCTACATTAGTGTCAAGGAAAATTAAATTAACATAACAATGGAAGTAAAACACTTCTACAACACAAAAACAGTAATCTGAAGAAAGATTGAAGAGGACATTAGAAGATGGAAAGATACCCCTGTTCCTGGAGAGGCAGAACCAATATAGTCAAAATGGTCATACTTCCAAAACTGATATTACAGATTTATTGTAATCACAATAAAAAATAACATTCTTTACAGAACTAGAGAAAATAATCTAAAAGTTCGTAAAGAAATGTGTTGTTTAAACATGTGTGTCTGATTTATTTTACTTAGGAGTATGGTCTCAAGGTCCATCCATTTAGCTATAAATGTCTCAAGCTCATCCTTCTTTATGGCAGAATAGTACTCCATTGTATAAAAAAAACCCACATCTTCTTTATTAATTAGTCATGTATGGACATTTGGGCTGTTTCCAAGATTTAGCTATTACAAACCGTGCCACTATAAACATAGATGTGCATGTATCGGTGTGGTATGATGATTTTAATTTGGAAAAATAACAAAAAGGAATATAGCTGGGTCAAATGGAACCTCTAGTTTTAGTTTTTTGAGGAATCTCCACAAATCTCCATTGATTTCCACAGTGGTTGCACCAGTCTGCACTCCCACCAACAGTGGAGAAAGGTTCCTTTTCTCCCCAGAGCCCCACCAGCATGTTACTGGTTGATTTCTTTATAGCAGCCCTTCTTTTTGGAGTGAGATGGAATCTCTGCATTGTTTTAATTTGCATTTCTCCAGTGACCAGTGATGTTGAACATTTTTTCATATATTTATTTGCTGTTTCTACTTCTTCATCTGAGAAGTGTCTATTCATTTCAGATGCCCATTTTTGTATTGGGTCTTTAAATCTGGGGAGTCTGATTTTTTTGAGTTCTTTATATATTCTAGATAGTAGTCCTTTGTCTGATGAATAGCTGGTAAATTTTTCCCACGCTGTGGGTTGTCTCTTCACTCTGTTGGTGGTTTCTCTTGCTGTGCACAAGCTTTTTAATAAGATGAGATCCCAGTTGTTGATTCTTTGTACTATTTTCCATGTGGTCTGGGTATTGTTCATGAAGTATTTGCCTACTCCTATGTCCTCATGCATTCTACCTATTCTCTTATCCAGCTGATTTTGTGTTCCTGTTTTAATATTTAGATCTTTGATCCATTTCAATTTTAGGTAAGTATATCGAGAAAGATATGGGTCTAGTTTCAATCTTTGGCGAGCAGAAAGCCAGTTTTCCAGCACCATTTGTTAAATAGGCTATCTTTCTTCCAGTGAAGGTGTTTGGCTCCTTTGTCAAAGACAAGATAGCTGAGTATATCTGGAGTTTTTTCTGAATCCTCTAGTCTGTTCCATTGATCCTTAGGTCTGTTTGTGTGTGTGTGTGTGTGTGTGTGTGTGTGTTTTGCCAGTACCATGCTGTTTTTATCACAGTAGCTTTGTAGTATAATTTCAAGTCAGGGATTGTGATACCCCTGCCTTGCCTTTGTTCCCCAGGGTTGCCTTTGTTATTCCCAGTCCCTTCTGATTCCAAATGAATTTTAGGATTGCTTTTTCTAATTCTATGATATATGCTGTTGGATTTTTGATTGGGATTGCATTAAATCTGTATAACAATTTTGGAAGTATGGCCATTTTCACTATATTGGTTCTTCCTATCCAACAAGGGACATCTTTCCATTTTCTGATATCCTCTTTGATCTCTTTTTTCAGAGTACTATAGTTTTCAATGTAGAGGTTTTCTACTTCCTTTGTTAGATTGATTCCAAACTAGAGATTTTAAAATACATTCTAAGATAAAATGTATGAAAATTTTAATGCTAGATACATGTCATTGACTGAAGATTCAATAGATCTGAGATTGGAATCAGAATCTATGGCTGGTTTTGTCCAGATCATTTTTGGACTCATGGCCGTCTCCGCTCATGTGTTTATGATTGCTCTCGTGCTGCTCTGATCTGAATGTAGTTAGAATGTGTCCTCCAAAAGTTCATGAATGTGAATCGTGACCCCAGTGTAGCAGTGCTGATGAGGTAGAATCTTTAAGAGATAGAGCCAGTGGAAGGCACTTAGGTCTGGGGCCGCCACCCTCAAGAAAGGATTAATGCTCATCTCACAGAAGTGGATCTGGTCTGGTCAGAGTGGATAAATGAAGGGGCCTGGCTTCAACCTGCTTCTTTGCTTAATATCTAACCATGAGAACTCTTTCTTCCTCTTTTGTTTTGTTTTGTTTTGTTTTGTTTAGAGATTCACTATATAGCCCAGGCTGGCCTTGAATTTGCAGTGATCCTCCTGTCTCAGCCTCTGGAGTGCTGGGATTACTGGCTCAAACCACCATGCCTGGCTTTGAAAAAATATTTTTAAAAGGAGCTGGAGTGTAATTCAGTGGTAGAGTGCATAGCACACACCAGGCCCTGGGGGCAACTTGCAGTACAAAAAAAGATAATAAGTAGAGAAAGAAGCAGATCCCAGAAAATAAATTTTAAATGAAGCAGCAGATGGAAAAGTAGGGTCTGAGTGAGTGGCCCCCTCCAGCTCGCCAGGGCTCTGTGCTCCTGGGTGAATACTGGCATCCCTGGGAGGAAGCAGGAACACGGTAACAGGTTCTCAGAATTAATGAGAAAAACCTAACAGAGTTGTCTGTGAACCTACAATTGGATACAAAGTATTGTGAAGCATCTCTTTACTTGCATATTATGCCTCATTGTAGGGAAGTTCACACAGGAAGTTTTTAGATTTAGATTTGTTATGTTGCTAGTAACTCCTTGATGATTTCTACTCTGGAAGGTGTAAAAGGGGTTTTGGAAGATTAATATGATTTGCTTGCATAGATCACTCTTAACTTTATGGCAGTCATTAAAGGAGGAATGGTTACTATTTATAACTGATTTAGAGTTTCTTTTGTCACACTCTACACATTATAATTGGCAGATCATAAAACAGCAAAAAGTGACTCTAGCCTATTCCAGCCCTTCTGACTGAATTGGCCAGGAGAGGCCTGGCTGTCAAACAGTTTACAAACAGGACTGCGCAGAGGTGCGGACCCTGCAAAGCTAAGATTGTCCACCAGATGGAGATAGAGCACTTTTCAGTGAAAAAGACTCCCGTATTAAAACCCATCCTCTGACTTTACATCAGCACCAATTGTAATTTATGCAATGTAACAAGCAAGGCAAAAATGTAGGAAGATAGGTAAAACTATATTTGATACTGTTGCTTGCTAACCAAAGAAATTCTTGTTACCACTGGAAAATTTCAGAGACTAACTTAAAAAATAATGTGGCTTAAAATACGATTTTATTCAAAAAGTATTTTATTCACCCAATTACCTGAATTTGCATCTAGAAATATTTTCAGTCATTTTCCTGGTTCAGTCTGATAAAATAGACCATCTCAACTGACATCCACACTGAGGATCACGGGAATGCAGCTCAGTGGTAGAGTGTGCACTTTTCGTGAGCAAGGGCCTGGCTTTAATCCCAGCACCCTCCCCAGTTGAAAATAAAAAGGATAGATAATACTGTTCATATATTACATAATGGAAAGTTTTGAAATGAGATCATCCTGAGAATTATGTAAATAGAAATCATCTGCTGAAGTAAATTAGCTTAAGATGTGTTGCTCACAGAATTTCAGGAGATATGTAGATGTAATAATGTCTAGATTTATTCCTAAATCTGAAATGCTTGTTGGCAATTTCCACTTCCATTTCTTCTCTCTTTTTCATTTGGTGCTAGGGTTAGAACCTAGGGCCGTGTGCATGCTGAGCACACGCTCCACCACTGAGCTATACTTCCAGCCCCTCTCCCATCTCATTTGCTTTGCTCTATCATAAAAACTGTAAGAGCTACAGACTCCATCTCTCTGTCCCCTTGCAGATGGAGATGGCTGCCAAGATCTAAGTGAAAAATCACAGACACCTCCCTTTCTGAATAAAATGGCAAAATGTTAGTACAAGAGATTTCTTTTCTCCTTTGTCCACCTCTCCTTTGCCCCCATCTTCCCAGAGACATGAAACTTAGAGGTGGAACAGCATCTTGTCCTGAGATGAAACGTATTCAGGCAAAAGCCAGTGTAACTGAGGAAGGACTGTAGAGAAAACAGGCAGGAGCCTGGGGCCCTTTTTGATGACAACTCTCAGCAACTGCTATGTTAATCTGGGATTGCCTCTCCCTGAACTTGTTATGAGACAGGAAACCACTGTTGGTCAGTTTTTCTGTTGTTTGTGGCTAAATTTATTCCTAACTGATCCATCATTGAAAAGTTACTATTTTGACACAGAGATTTTATTTATTTATTTAATTTATTCACTACCGGGGATTGAACTCAAGATCTTGCACTTGCAAGGCAGGAATGGCACCACTGAGCTAAATCCCCAGTGGCACAGAGATTATAAATAGAACGTATTTATAATGTTTATTTATTTATTTGTCTGTCTGCCTGACTGACTGTTTTGCAGTACTGGGGATCAAATCCAAGACTTGGTGCATACTATACAGTGTGCTCTACTACTGAGTTACATCCCCAGCCTTTATAATGTTGCTTTAGCCATTTTCCTTTCTAGCTAAGGAGGCCCTATGGGTTTTACACAAAACTAAGACTTTGGACACTCAAATTCCTTTGTTGTTGTTATAAAAAGATTGTATTGAGTACCTAATTATAAATACCAGGCAGTCTGCCAACTCTTTTTGCCCTAACATTTCCCTTTTTGTCTCTTTTCTTTTTTCAGCACAGTGAATCAAACTGAAGGGCTTGCAAATACAAAGCATACACTCTCACTGAACCAAATCCCCAGAATCCCCAGGGGGTGGGGGTTGTAGTTCCCTCCCAAGCTCCTCTCTGCTCTTTCTGCTTCCAGGCTGCAGTGAAGTGAACAGCTTTCCTTCTCCCCAGGGGCTTTCCACCATACTGTTTCTGCCTGAGAACCAGCAGACTATGGACTGAATCCTCTTAAAAACCATGAGGCTAAATAAACCTCTCCTCCTTTAAGTTATGGGTGTTCGGTGTTTTGTCCCAACAATGAGGAGGTAACTAAATAACTGCTGTGGCCAAATGCAGACAATGAGTTAGAAACAATAAACCAAATAACAGCAACGATCAGAAGTTTACATCAAGACAGGGTTAGTTTGGTTTTAAGCATATTTTGGATCTTAAATGCATCCTACAGGCCCATATATTAAAGGCTTGATCCTCAGGCTCACTCTACTGGGAAGCGATGGAATGCATAGGAGAAGCCCAGTTAGAGGTCCTTAGGTCACTGGGAGTGTGTGCCCTTCAAGGGGATCATGGGACTTTGCTCTCTTTCTCTCCTTTTTGCTTCCTGGCCATGAGGTGAAGTTTGTGCCACCATGGCCTCCCTGTCATTGCTATCTAGCATGACCACCAGTGGCCCAAAATGACGGGTCTACCCGATCTTGGACTGGCATCTTCAAAATTGTGGGCCAAAATAACCTTTTTCACTTTGTACATTATTTATCTCTGGTATTTTGTTATAGTGACAGAAAGCTGACTAAGTAGATATCAAACAAAGATATGTAATAAAAAAAGAACTAGGAAAGAGTAGTATTTCCATGTTTGAGTAAGCAGAGTGATAACTTGGTAGTCAGTGGTCAGGATGTTCAAGATAATTGCTATTTTGTGGTCCATCTCAGAAGAATTTTGTGGAGAGGGTTTCACTGAATCCATATATTGTTTAAAGACCTAGAGAAAACTGAATTGACAAAAGGAAGAAAAGTATAGGGACATTATGTTGCCTTGGAAAGATAATGAAAGCAAAGGAGAGCTCCCTCTGGAACATAATATAGAAATGTGTCCCCTGATGTTGTGTCAAATGTCAGCCCTGTAAGAAGTCCTGGAGGCCAAGCATGGTGGTGCACACCTGTAATCCCAGCACTCCGGAGGCTGAGGCAGGAAGATTGCTGCTAGTTTGAGGCCAGCCTAGGCTACATAGTGAGTTCAAGGCCAGCCTGGACTACATAGCGAGACCCTGTCTCAAAAACAAAATAAAACAAGGGCCAGGGATTTAGCTCAGTGGTTCTGCCACCTGCCTCACAAGTGCAAGGTCCTGAGTTCGATCCCTGGTACCAAACAAACAAAAAAGAAGTTCAGGAGACGGTCAGTGACAGTATACTTGGAAAAGGCAAAAGTAATTGACTAACATGCAAAAAGAACAGATTCATATTAAATGTTGAAATTCATTGTGGTCTACTCCTCACACTCATCTTAACTTTCATGCTTCTGTTTTATGCTGGTCAGCTCTCAAATATTTATAACCAAGCCTAATCCCTCCCCTGAGTTTCAGACTCATTTCCGGGGTTGCTTGCTTATGTCCACCTGGAGTTTTGCATAATCATTTCAAACTCACCATGTCCAAGAAAGAACCCATTAGAGTGTCTTTTTTTCCTGGTATATTCCTTTCCTTATTTTAATTTTTCCAGCTTCACTGAGGTATAATTGACATAGCTTTTGACAATAATTTATTGAATGCCTATTCTGTGCCACTCATTGTGCTAGTGCTGGAGATACAAGAATGAGCTGCATTTTTATTCTAGAGAAGCAGACTGCCACTAAACAAAAAAAAAAAAACAGCAGTAATTACTCATCTCAATCTTTGAGGACTAAGGAATAGCCTGGGTGCTGTCTGAGAGTGCAAAAGGAGAACTTGATGTCTAATCTTTCAAAACTTTACCCATCTAGGCACCCATGCTAGAAAGCTGGGCATCATTCTTTCCTTTCCCTCTCCTTGCCATCCAAATAAAAGCAGCCACTTCATCTTACCTATTGGACATCCTAAGTATTTTTCAAAGCCATATCCTCTTTCTGGAACTTCTTTTTTACCCTATTTCAGATTATTGCCCTTTTCTACTTTTTGGGGTCAGGCAATGCACACTTCCTTTCTCCCTCACCCCCACCCCTTTCCAGCCTAGAGCCTGTCTAGTGGTTTCTTATTTTATGAGTCAACCCCAATTTTTAAAAAATTAACAAATTTTATTTGGAGGGGACAGTTTTAGGTTTACAGAAAATTTAAGCAGAAAGTAAAAAGTTTCAAAATACTCCACTTTCTTCCACTTCAGCCACCAGCACAGTTTCCCCTATTGTTTATTTGATGCTTGGGATTGAATGCAATGCTCTAGTACTGAGCTACATCCCAGCCTTCTGTTATGAACATCTTGCATCAGCGTGGCATGTTTGTTACAATTCACAAATCAACACTGATACGATATTATAGCTAAAGGCTACAGCTTATTTTAGAGTTCACTATGTGTGTTGTACTTTTTTCTTTTCTGTTTTGTTTTTAGTTTTGTTTTAGACAAGGTCTTGCTATGTAGCCCTGGCTGGCCTTGAACTCACTGTGTAGCCCAGGCTGGCCTTGAATTCACAGTAATCTTCCTGCTTCAGTCTCCCCCAGTGCTAGGATTAAAGGTGTGTGCCACCATGCCCAGCCTCCTTTTCATTTTTGATAGTAATAATTTGCATCATCTCTCTTTTTCTTGTTTACCCAGGCTAGAGATCTACCAATTTTATTTCTCTTTCCAAAGAACCAGGTTTTGATTTCATTGATTTTCTTTACCATTTTGCCCTTTTCTTTTCTTTTTTGCATTACTGGGGACTGAATCCCCTAGGGGAGCCTTGTTACTGAGCTACGTATTAGTCCCCCCAACTTTTAAAAATATTTTAAAATTTGAGACAGGGACTCAGTAAGTTTTTAGATTGCCCAGGTGGGGCCCAAATTCATGGTCTTCTTCCCTCAGCTACCCAGGAGCTGGGATTACAGGCAAGTGCCACCCCGCTCAGCTTTGTTTTAGTTTCATATTATTCTTTCTCAGGTTTTTGGGTTTTTTCTGGTGCTGAGATTAAACCCAAGGTCTTGGCACGCACGCCGCGTGTACACACACATACACACACTCACACACACATCCTTATTTATTGAGAAAGACTCACTAAATTGCTAAATTGCCTCGGCTGGGCAAGAACTTGCCCATTCTACTCCTTCTTTTTCTTCTTCCCCTTTCTTTTATCCCTTCCCATCTCCTTCCCCCTCCCCTCCCTTCCCTTGCTTCTTTCCTTTCCTCCTTTCCTTTGTTTTTGAATCAGGGTCTCACTAAATTGTCCAGGCTGGTCTTAAACTTCTGGATTCATGATTCTGTCACTTCAGCTTCCCAGGTGCTGTGGCTGCAGGCACGCACCACCTTGCTCAGCTTCTTTTCTAATGTACATATTCAATGCTATACATTTCCCTCTAGCGTTGCTTTTTTATTTTTTTTGTGGTACCAGGACTTGAACTCAGGACCTTGCATTTTCGAGGTAGGCATGGTGCCACTGAGCTAAATCCCAAGCCCTTCTAGCACTGCTTTTACTGTATTGCTTCATCTCCAAAACTTTGTTGAGTTGTATTTTCATTTTCATATAGGGTTTGGTTTTGTTTTTTGAGACAGGATCTTACTATGTAGCTTATGTTGGCCTCGAATTTGTGATCCTCTTGCCTCCCAAAGGCTGAGATTACAGGCATGTGCTACCATGCTTGGCTTTTCTTTAGTTAAAATATGTTTTTTTAATTTTTAAAAATTTGTTAAAGTATGTTTTATGCCCCAGAATGTGCTCTATCTTGGTGAATGTTTCATTTGGTTTGAGAGTAATACATATGTGCACCAGTTGGATGAAGTATTCTGTAATGTTGGTAGATCCACTTGAACTGGTTGTGGTGGTATCTGCCTGTAATCCCAGCACTTGGGAGGCTGAGTCAGGAGGATTGCCAAGAGTTAGAGTCCAGGCTGAACTACATAGTGAGTTCAAGGCCAGCCTGGACTACACAATGAGATCCTGTCTCAATAATAATAATAATAAATCCACTTGATTGATGGTGCTGTTTAGTTCAACTATATCCTTGCTGATTTTTTGCCTATGGATCTGTCAATTACTGACTGGTCCTGAAGTATCCGGTTCTAATGGGTTTGCCCATTTTTTCCTTGCAAGTCTATGATTGTCTCATGTATCCCAATGCTTTGTTGTTTGGTTCATACATATCAAAGATTGCCTTGTCTTTTTGGAGAGTTGACCCCTTTGTCATTATGTGATGCTCCTCTTTGTTCCTGGGCATTTTCCTCCCACCGGCTTTCCCTACAGGAAGCTGTATATTGCTCACTGCCCCTGAAACCCCCCATCCCTTTGGGAAGGAGATGGCCGTCCCTGTCTGGTGAGGTTGTTGGATGGTTCTGTGATCCCCAGAACAGCAGCCAGGAATGAGTGATGAAGTACCAAGTGTTTTGCCAGGAACAGTTCCCACACCCCACTGCTTTTGCCTTCATTTACAATCTAATCAGATTGAGCAGAAAGAAACTGTTCCCTTTTTCTTCTAAACTCTTTACCTTTGGCAATAGCTGCTTACAGTTTGGCTACAGTGTCTTGGTCTTGAGCAATCTGCAGATGAATTTTTCTTTCCATGTCAGCACCTCCATACCTCTGCCAAACTCTCCTTTCCCAAGTTCTGAGTTCCAGCAGCCTGTGCTGAAGCCTTAGGCCCCAAGGACACTGCGGTCAGCCAAGGCTGGCAGCCGTTCTCTGTCCCCTCCACCCTTTGGCAGGCCCAGCCCTGGTGCCGCATCCAAGGCCACTAAGGATTCTGATACCAAACCATTATCCGGAAAGGAGTCATGATTTGAATTTGTCAGAAGCCACTTAAATACTGAAGAAGCATTGCTTCTCCTTTAGGGTACCTATTTTGGTCTATTTAAGATGTGGAGAAGGATAAATTTTGTTTGTTTGTTTGTCTGTTTTTATTCTATACCAAAAGTGAGTACTGATCTGCAGGTTCAGATTTTGTGGGTGGTGGGTTGTTGAGGTTACAGAACCACAAAAGTCTTCTGGTGTAGAGTTGTGGGCGTAGGCGTTAGAGCCAGATGGACTGGCTGGAATTCTGTCCACACATATCAGTAATGTGACCTTAACTCCAATCTCTTCCTCCTTAACATGCTGCTTGCTCTATTATGTCTATGCAAAGAGCAGATGGATTTTAGTACATGACAGTAGACTGTCAACTTCACCAATTGTCACTTGCTATTTTAGATGTCATCTCATTGTTGGATCCAATCAACACATTGTTAGGCCCCCTGCTATATCTAAGTTTGAAATAACTTATAGCCTTAATTTTGTTTGTTTGTGCACATAAATAATATCCATGGCCTTGTGAAGAATGGAAAACAAACAGAAAGAAGAAAAGTAGGTATCCTGAAAGCTGCACCCTAAATTAACCACCAGCATCCCAGGAGCCTGGTGGACAAGGGGCTGGAGGTCTTAGTCTTTGCTATGTGGACTCACTTGTTACCTGTTTTCTGCCTAAAGTCCAGAGCTTTGCTGAATTACCACAGAGTAAACCACCAGTAATCTGTGAGTGCAGAGAGGATGTGGGCTTCCAGCCACTTCGGATTCAGACTTCCAGTGAGGCCCATCTTCCTGTTTTCTGCCCCATTCAGAGACTTTGGGGGATCTGCAGCAGGAGTAAGCCGCCCATACCTGTGCCTGTGCTGGCCTAGGTTTGGGCCTCCTCGAGTTTGCTACAAAGCTAATACTCATATCTGCACTCTTGCTTCCAAAATTATTGCTGTTGTCTCCTTGCCACTTCTATCTATTTTGTGGTTTGACCTTTAAAATTATTCCCATATCCATGTAGGGAAGTTATGAGAGGGAGTAGAGGTAAATGTTCAAGATCAGTCTTTGATGATTAATGGAACACCTCATCCCCCTGAACCCCCATACAGGCAATTGCACCCAGGGGCATTCTACCACTGAGCTTCATTCCCAGTCCTTTTTTATTTTTTATTTTGAGACAGAATCTTGCTAAATTTCCCAGGCTGAGGCTGGGAATGTAGCTCACTGGTGCTGAGCCTGTCTGGGAAGCACAAGATCCTGAGTTTGATCCCCTGAAACCAAAACAAAAAATTCCCCAGGCTGGTCTCAAACCTGTGATCCGCTTTTCTCAGCTTCCCAGAGTGCTGAGATTACAGATCTGTGCCCTCACACCCAGCTTCCATAAACTTCTTATATACTTTTTTTTTCTTCCTTCAGTACTGGGAACAGTAGGAAACCCAGGGCCTTTGCATTAAGCTCCATCTCCAGCCCTTTTTAAATTTTGAGACTGGACCTCTTCAAATCATTAAATTACCCAGGCAGGACTTGAACTTGTGACCCTGCTGCCTCATCCTCCCACAGTTCTGGGACTTCAGGCATGTGCCATCATGCCAGGTTTGTGCACATTTTTTTTTAATCCCTATTTAAATTTAATCTAGTGTTCTAGAACATTAGGGCAAAGTAACTTTTATGCATGTGTACAATGAGGATAAAAAGGATCAGCACTAGACTCAGATGCTTAATTGAGCCTTAATTTTATGCTATTACTGTATTTATTTAATCACAAATAAAATCTCCTTCACTCCCTTTCCCTTCATACTTTATAAATAGCTAAAGTTTGAATATCTATTCTTTCATATACTGACATTAAATCTATGTCAAATGTTTTCTTTTCCAGGAACAAATAGTATTTGCATTTTCTGTAACTTAATTTTTTTCCAGTGGAACCTCTTTGAACATACTTGTTCCCACTTACAGGCATTAGGGAAAACTAACACCTAAAAGCTAAGAAAAGTATTTATCATAGCCCACACAGATGAGGGACTATAAAAATGTATAATCATTTCCATTTTCGTCCCCCATTTCATTCTTATATGATTTATGTCTCTAGCCCAAACAAGTACAATCAAAAAATGTTGAGTGCCAAGGCCTGTTTGCTTCTTGCTGGTTTTGAGCCTGGGTCTTGCTATGTTGCGCAGGGGAACCTCCAACTCCAGGGCCCAGCAATCTGTTTGTCTCCATCTCCCAAGTAGCTGGGACTGCAGACCTAACCCACTGTACCCAGCAGGTGCTACCACTCAGCACCCATAGCCACCCACTCCCACACTTGCCTTGAGGTTAGCAGACACCTCACCTCTCTGCCCTGCTTGTCCGTGCAGCCTATGGAGGGTGACACTGTCGGAAGGGAAGGCAAGGGAGCCAAAGGTATACAACGGTGAGTAGGGTGGGACCGGTCCGCTGTGAACTAGCTGATGCCCAGGTAAATGCCAACAAGGGGAAGCAACAGGGAAGAGGGACTCGGCAGAGGCTGCTGTTAGACAAAGGCTCCCCAGGACTGGGGAGTGTGTGGTGTCACTGCAGCCTGGAGACAAATGCAGTCTCTGCTCCCCGCTCCCGGGGGCGCAGGGAGGCGGGGTGGCCGTGGGCCTGTGGCTCGGCTCGGCTCGGCTCGCTCAGAGCACACCCGAGCCCCTTGGGCTGGAGCAGCGAGCAAGCGTTTCCAGGGGCTGTGGGGAGGCTGCCTGAGGTTGTCGCCTGCGACCCTCAAGCCATGAGGACTGGACGAGCTCCCGGTCCCCCGGGGTTCTACTTCAGCTGGCTGAAGCTGGCGCTTTTGTTGGAGCACGCAGCTTTTAAAACAGTTGATTTTGTATAAACCAGAGTTCTTTGTCTCTCAAAATTGAAGAATAAATTTGAGGACAAAAGGAGGAATGTAGGAGAGTGTTTACTGGAAATAATAAGCATTTAAAAAGCTCTTGGGGGATTCCAGGAGGGGTGAGAAGTCCAACATGCTTTCTTTGTTTTGGCCTTACATAGATGGGAGAGGGGGGACTTGTTTCAAAGGAAATGAGTTCAAAAGAGTTCAAAAAGAAACTGGTTATCTTGTATTTCTCCAAGTCTGGTCCAGAGGTAGGGAAGAGCTGCCAACTAACTTAGTGTATCTTTTTCCTGGGAGGAAAGGTCTTCATCTCCCCTCTCATTGCAGCTTTTATCTTCTTGTCTTTACCTTTGCATCTCTAAGCTTGGCTTGAGTTAGTTTTTTGTTGTTGTTTTTTTTTCTTAGTACCAGGGATTGAACTCAGGACTTCGCACTTTCAAGGCAGGCGCAGTGCTACTGAGCTAAATCCCTGGACCTTTGAGTTAGTTTTTAACTTTTTATGGGTTCATCTGCAACCATCCCCCTGGGGTCCGGGAGTGAGGTTCCTCAGATTCCGCTCAAGGGGTAGTGAACACTTGACTTTCAAGTTTGAGGATCTAAACAGATTTCTTCCTGTGCAGTTGAACCTGAACTTGCTAAAGAAGCTCCCCGCGGCTCCCTGCTGACCTCAGCCTTTTCTGGAGGGTGAGGCTGGGGTCACACCACCGGGCAGAATCTGTGGAGCTAACACAGGTCAAGGTTTAGAGAGGGACTTCCTTTGGACACACGCATGGAAACTGGTTTTCTGGAGTTCACTGTCTCTGCTGACTTCATGGATGGAGGTGACCACAGGGTAAGGCTTCAGGTTTTGCTTGGCAGTGTCATCTCCCAGCTACTCTCCATGGATACATCCCAGACCGTGGCACGTTAAACTGACTTTGCCATTCTGGATAGAGGTCAGGCCACTGCCAGCTCCCCACAGAATATGGAATTCCTGCTCTGTTATGGGCTGGTGGACAATTCACCATTCCTAAAGGTGGCCTTCTCTTCAAACTTGGGAGGGGCTGGCAGGCATACTGGCCGTGCTGTGGCTCTCTGCCTTTCAGCATCTGTGCTGCTCCTCTGTCTTAATTACTTCTCTTGTTGCTGAGATGCAATGCCTGATACCCACAGCAGTAAGGAGCAAAGGCTTATTTGGGGTCACAGTTTGTAGAAATTTCAGTCCATAGTCAGCTGGCTGTAAGGCAGGCAGTGTGCCAAAGGTCATGGCAGAGGAGAAAGAGCTCAAGGCACAGCAGACAGCAAGCAGAGAGTGATCAGGGGAGAAGGAGGGAGAAAGACCCTTCCAGGCCACATCCCCAGTGACCACCTCCTAGCAGGCGTCGTCTCCCAACATCACATTTAGCTATAAACTCATCAGTGGACTAATCCTCTGATGAGCATCACACATCCATGATCCAATCACCGCCCCAAGTTCCCCCTGTGAGCACATGAGGCTTTCAGGGGACATCTAGATATAAACCATATGCCGGGCATGGTGCTGCACACCTGTAATCCCAGCACTTGGGAGGCTGAGGCAGGAGGATTGCTGTGAGTTTGAGGCCAGCCGGGTGTACACAGTGAGTTCAAGGCCAGCCTGAACTGAGTAGCAAGACCCTGTCTCAAAAATGTATATATATATAAACCATCTGAGGGGGATCTGGTGGAAGGCTGCGGAAGCTGCTGCTTGAGCTGAGACTCTGAGCTGTTCCTTGTGGGATGGGGAGAGACAAGTTGCTGGTAGTCAAAGCAGTGAAAGGCTGGGTTCCTGGTGATGGAGCAGTCCTCTACCTCAGATCTCTTAGAATTCAGGAGTAGACAGAGATAGCCACTTTCTCCTACATTTGTGCATCAATGAATCCTGGGTCTTTTTCTGTCTGTGATCCGTGGTTACTGTGAACTTAGTTTGCTGGGGGTCCTTGTCAGGGAGTGACACCACACAGTGCTTAAATTCCTCCTGTTCATGACACATATTCATTCCTAGGTCCTGCACAATGTGTTCAAAAGTGACTCTTGCTAGGACTGAGAATGAGCCACTTCTTGAGCAAGTTTTTGCCCTCCAGGGGCATGTAGGAGAAATATAATATATTCTTTTCAGTACCCTTCTGGCAGCTCCTTGAAGTTCTGTCCATCAAAGCAGGAATCTGTTTACCAATGCATATAGTTTCCAGACTGCATACATCTACCAGATCATGTTTTTGGCCCCATAAGAATGCCAAGAGCAGCCACGCATGATGTAATCCTAGCACTAGGAGGCTGAGGCAGGAGGATCACTATGAGTGCAAGGCCAGCCCAGGCTACATAGTGAGTTCAAGGCCACCCTGAGCTATATAGTAAGACCCTGCCTCAATAACAAAACAAAGCAAAACCATAAAAATAGAAGGAAAAAGAAAAAGAATTCCAGGTAGGCTCAAATTCCTATGGAGAGACTGGCCTATAAGGGGGCGCTACTACAGGAAGTATGTGAAAAGGTGAATTTGTTGCAGAAGCCAAAGTCTAATGTTCATGTCAGCATCTCAGAGCAGTTTTTCTGCCGTTCAGTCTCTGTGGACAATACACTTCTGGTGACAGCTTGCACAGCAGATGCCAGTGGTGATTTTACATTGACTTTTTCTTTCCTGCTGTCACAAGGCACCATAGGTAGTTAATATCTTTCCTCCACAAGCATATTTCATAACAGGTAGGAAGCGTCTCAGTCTCAATCACATTAAACATTTTACACCATCTGGTGGTTTGAGCCTTCCTGATTCCTGCTTCTCGATATGTCTCTGGAGGCTGGAGCTCTGTGAGTCTCCTCAGTGACCGACACACCTGCTGCTTTCCCAGTTACCTGTGCTGAGCCATCTTTACCTTAGCCAGGTGTCTTAGTTACTTTTCTCCTTGCTGAGACAAAATACCCAACACCCAAAGTTAAAGGGGGAAAGGTTTATTTAGCTCAAAGTTTGTAGAGGTTTCAATCCGTAATCAGCTGGCTCCAAGGCAGAGTGGCATGGAAAATTTGGGAAAGAGAAGATTGGAGAAGATGCTGTGCAGTTCCTCTTCAGTGTGAGCACACTGGTAGGACTGTACAATTCTTCTATGTCAGGAAGACGGCGGTGTGACTATATATCTTCCTTTGTTTTCCTCATGTCACCTCAGCTTTTTTTTCCCCCTCCCTTATGCAATAGTCTCAGGACCAGGACAGCAAATGCAGGTGCTGGACAGATAAATGATTTCTAAGCAAGAAACTACCGATACCTATAAAAATTTTCCTCCCAGTACTGTGAATTGAATCCAGGGCCTTCAAAATCAAATCAGCTACAACCTCAGTTCTTTTTTTTCTTTTTCTTTTTTTCTTTTTTTTAGTTTTGAGACAGGATCCCTCTAAGTTGCTAGGTTTTTCCAGGCTGGGGCTGAACTTACAACCCTCCTGCCTCAGCCTGTCAGAGAGCTGGGATTACAGGTAAGTACTACCACAACTGACTACAGTAACTGTAAAACCTTATAGCTCTGTTTCTTCATTTGAAAACCAAGGGGTTAGAGGCAAAGACTTCTGTGTCCTGACACTGTAAATATGTCTAATGGGCACCTATGATTCTGTTTCTGACTGGGGACATTTAGTGCAACTCTTAGCACCCTGGCTTTGAGGCATGGCTGCAGCAAAAAACAGGTCAAAGAAATGCCAGATGACCCAAATTCTCATTTTGAGAACATTGTGATATATTATGAATGAGTCCTTCTGAAGTATAGTTTGTACACCGAGTTAAATAATAACTAATTCTTGGATAGGAGGCACTTTGAAAGATAGGCTCTAATGAAATAATATGAATTGCAAATTGGAGCATTAAATTAAACATGATATTACATTTTTTTCTGTCATTTTGAGCTTTCTTCTTGGGAAAAAAATGAACTTCTACAGAAAGCAGAGGTTCCTGAGCTTTTCACATGGCCTTTTTGTGTCATTAATAACACAATCTGTAAGGGGTAGAAATAGGAGAAACAATCTTGTAGTCTTTTACTCAGATACTGAGTCCTGACCCTCTTAGTAGATTTTTAAGAAATTTTTTATAGTACTAGGGGATGAACTCAAGGCCTTTGCATTGAGCTACATCCCCAGCTCTTTTTTTTTTTTTTAGTTTTTATTTTGAGGCAACATCTCACTAAGTCACTAAGCTGCCCGCACTAGGCTCAAACTTGTGATCCTCCTGCCTCAGCCTCCCAAAATGCTGGGATTACAGGTGTGTGCCACCATTCCCAGCTTTATTCTGTTTAGGTTGCTATAAGAAAAATACCAAGACTGAATGGTTTAAATAATAAATATTTAGTTTTCACAGTTCTGGAAGCTGAGAAGTCCAAAATGTAGGTGCCAGCACATCAGGTCTTTGATGAATGCTTGCTTCCTGGTTTGCAGGTAGCCCTCTTTACCTTGTATCTTGACCTATGAGAACAGAGAGAAGAAACAAACTCTGTCTCCTCTTAACAAAGGCACTATTCCAGTTCATGAGGGTTCCACCCTCATCACCTCTCAAAACTCGAACTCCTAATTACCTCTCAAAGACCCAAACTCCTACTACTACAACATTGGTAGCTAGGATTTTGACCTAAGAATTTTGGGAAAACACAAACATTAAGACCATGACTGTAAGCTGGTGCCCAAGATGCTGGCCCTGAGGTAAACAGACCTTTGTGTGAGTTCTGGATCTACTTACAAGCCAGGAGGCAGGTTACTTAAACTTGCTGAGCCTGCAAGACTTACAGGTACAGGAACCTTCAGAAAACTTTTCCTTTGTGATTTCTTTTTTTTTTAAGACAGGATGTCATGTAGCCCAGGCTAGCCTCAAACTAGCAGCAATCCTCCTGCCTCAGCCTTTGGAGTGCTGGGATTATAGGCTTGTGCCACCTTGCCCAAACTCCAATTTCTTCTTTGATTGATGAGTTGCAGTATTTTTTTTGAGAGGGGGATTTGAGATAGGGTCTTGCTATGTAGTCCAGGCTAGCCTCAAACTTTCAGTGATCCTCCTGCTTCAGCCTCCTGAGTGCTGGGATTACAGGCGTGCATCACCACACCTAGCCTGAGTTACAGTATTTACAAGCATTTTTTTTCTTTCAGTACCAGGGAGCAAACTGAGGACCTTGCCCTTGCCAGGCAGGGACAGTCCTGCTGAGCTATATTGCTGGCCAAACATGTTGTTTAATTTCCAAGTAGTTGTGGAATTCTTTAATTTCTTACTTTTTAAATTTCTAATTTAATTCCATTGTGATTAGAAGACATTGTGTTTACACCTTTCCACATTTATTTACACTTGGTTTTTTCATACTGTTTAGTTTTTTGATTCTTTTCTTTTCTTTTCTTTTCTTTTCTTTTTTTTTTTTTTTGAGATAGGGTCTCACTTTATAGTTCAGGCTGGCTCTGAACTCACTGTGTAGCCCAGGATGGCCTCAAACACATGGAAATCCTCCTGCCTCAGCCTCCTAAGTGGTGGGACTACAGGTGTGTGCCATCACACCCTGCTATTTTTTGTTTCTTGAGACAAGGTCTTCAACTTGCCCGGTAACCTGGGCTGGGCTGGAGCTCTTGATCTGCTTCAGTCTCCCCAGTGCTTGACTTACACATGTGTGCCACTGTGTGTGCCTTACCCACTTTTTTTTTTCCATCCTGGAGAATGTTCTCTAAGTGTGCTTAGAAAGAAAGTATATTCTGCTCTTATGGGTGAAATGCTCTATAATTGTCAGGGTTTTTAAAATATACTTTCTTATTTCTTAGCTAGTTTATTTCTTGTCCTTTTTTCCATATATTTTGTTCTTTATTATTGGGTGCATGCACAATTACAATTGCTATATCTCTTGAGGTAGTGACCATTTTATTCTTTAAAAACTGTCCCTCTTTGGTTCTAGTATTAATCCTCATTTTTATTTTTAGCCTGAATCCCTAAGGGACACCTCTGCATCCACATAACTTAGTGGTTAACCGTTGATCTGGGCAGAGGTTGGTTTCAACACGTTGAGCCCGTTCACTTTCACCCTCCACTGCTGTGACAGTCAGAGACCGCAAAGCCTTTTTTGCTATGAACCATGACTCTTCACTAGGGTCTACAGATTCCCAAGAGGTAACTAAAAACAGAACAAAATGCCTTTCATTTTGTATCCTTTGTTTCTGTAAATCTTGGGTCAGTGTCTTTCTCAGCTCTCCCTAGGCTATATTGATCATTCAGGAAGTGAATAAGAGCTGGCCGAACAGGGTTGATTAGCCTTAAATTTACAGAATCTCATCCCCCTTCAGTCTGAGGGCACCAAGATAAGAGGTTACAGGGACATTCAGCTGCATCTGGAAGCCTCCAGCCATTGTCCAAAACCTGTGATCATCTGGATATCAGGAAAGGTAGGGCTCCACGTTGACTGAAACCACCACAGACAGATGCAGCCCTTTCCTGGGAAGGAAACCACTCCATAAAGACTCCAGAGATATGACACCAGGACTGAGATAATGAACAATTGGACCCCAGTCCACCAGCTGATCCTTAAAAACTGGCCTCCCATCTTGGCAGGTGGGCCGGTCTCAACCCTTGCATCTGAGTGTGCCCTCTCCAGCTACCTAAACTGCAATCTTTTTCTATATTCCCTCTAATTTTCCAATTAAAGCTCTTTCCTATGAAGGTGTGCTTTTGTTTTAATTTCCATTTCTATTAAAGCAAGGATCCAAGCTACACAGAGATATGGGGTAGGAACAGACCTCAGCAAGAAGCCTGCAAATGCCTGTTTTCACCCACAGTTCTAGTGGTTCTGTTTTGAATAAATACCTCTCAACTTGTTGTTTGCCTTTGGTTGATCTCCAGAACCCTGAAATGATTGTTTTTGATAATTGTGTCTAGTTTTATTATTGGGTTTTTTGGGGGGGGATGTCTACATCTTGATACTGTTGTAGTTGATATCCCATTTTGACACATTTGAAAGTTTTTAATCTATCAAACTTTTCTCAAAAGGCTTCTCTCCCACCTGCAAACTTTAAGAGACAGACTTTCATATTTTGTCTTACTTGTAGTTATAAACACCTTACCTAGTTCTAAAGAAGACTTCTTATCTTATTTTAGTAATAAAACTCTTGCTTTTTAATGACAGCATTGAGATATTCACTTCATTTTTAAGCATTCATGAAGCATAAGTAGAAATCAGAGTAACCTAAGGAGTTCCAAGTAACCATCAATCAGTCAACATTCTTTTCTCCTGTTCTCTTTCTTAGCCTGTTGGTCTCCAGTTTCCATGGGATTTGGGGTTTGGGAAGAAATCTAATCACACTGGCACATGTTACTAGCTTGGAGAGACAGGCACAGTGGGCAGAAGAGAGAGTGGCTGGAAAATCATATCCAGCTCTCAGAAGCTTTGATGAAATGAATCTGGATTTCTCAAGGCAAATAGATCTAAGTAGTTTAATGATACTTTAAGATAATACAAGCATATCATTTTTCAAAAGTCTCAAGTAAGGTGGGTGTGGTGGTAAATGCCTGTAATCGTAGCACTCAGGAGGCTGAGGCAGGAGAATTGCCCTTGAGTTCAAGGCCAGCCTAAACTGTATAGCAAGACCTTGTCTCAAAAAAAAAAGAAAGCAAGCAAGCAGTGGGGATGTAGCTCATTGCAAAGACCCTGGACTCAATCCCCAGTATGCAAAATGGAGAGAGAGGGGGGAAGGAGAGAGAGCTAGGAGGCTGGGTATGTATTTCAGTGCAGAGGCCCTGAGTTCAACCCCCTGCACTGCAAAATGATAATAATAATTTTGAATTTTTAAATAACATCAGGCGTAAAAATAACATTGCACAAGTAGTACAGATAATTCTGTATCCCCTTTGCACAGTCCCCTCACATACTAACATCACACATAGCCACATGACAATTACCAAACCCAGGAAATTAATATTGTTTCTTTTTATTTTATTTATTTTGGTACCGGGCATTGAACTTGGGACCTTGCACTTGCGAAGCAGGTGGCAGAAGCACTGAGCTAAATACCCGGCCCTCAGGAAATTAATATTGACATAAGACTATTAAGTAATCTACAGACCTTCAAATGTTTCCAATTATCTCACCAACATTATTTTTCTGGACCAGTATAAATCAGCATCATACATTGCATTTAGTTTTCATAATCCTCCAGTCTGGGAGAGTTCCTCTGTCTTTTTTTGTCTTTCAGGCCTTGAAATTGTTGAAGAGCACTGTGCAGTAATTTATAGAAAGTCTCTCAATTTGGGTTTGCATCACAGTTAAATTCAGGTTGTGCATTTTTAAAAAATCCACAGAAATGATGTTGTGGCCTTCTCCTATAATATCAGGAGGTATATGATGTTGATATGTCACATTACTAGTAATGTTAACTTTGTACAATTAAGATGGTATCTGGTGGTTTCTCCACCATAAAGTTAGTTTTTCCCTTTGCAATTAGTATCTTATGGAAGGATACTTCTTCTATGTAAATATCCTATTTTTTCATATATACGTTTACCAACTAATTTTAGTATCCATGATGATCCTTTATCTATTTGGTTTGCTGTCATAAAATACCATAAAACACATGACTTATAAACAACTGGAATTTACTTCTCACAGTTCTGGAGGATGTGAAGCTCCAAGATGAAGATGCCTGCAGATATGGGGTCTGATAAGGGCTCAGCAGGGTCTCCCTGAGTCCCATTTTACCCGGGTGGACTTGAATTATTGTAGGATTCTTGGACCTAGATGACCATGGAGTAGAAGGAAGCCTGTTCAAGAGTAGAAACCAGGCCTCGTGTGAAGTGGCTTGTCCTGGATATGCTGCTGGTGGCTACAGAACGAGAACCTGAGTGCAGACTGCTGCTCTGTTCTCCACTGGTCTCCATAACAATGAACAGGGAGATGTCATAGAGGATCTTTTCAGAGATCTGACTGTGATCCTCAGACCTAGGATGAAGAGAGGAAACATGGAAGGGACAGTGGCCCACATTCTGGGAATTTCCCTCAGTTGAATCTCATTAAATGTTCTCACTCATTTTTTTTTTTTTTTTTGGCGGTACTGGAGATCAAACTCAGGACCTTGCACTTTCAAGGCAGGCACGGTGCTACTGAGCTAAATCCCCAGCCCATAAATGTTCTCTTTCTAATGACAACCACGAGTCATATTAATTATCAGTGTTCAAAGAGGAAAAAACTGGCTTTAAAGATATGGTAGGTACAAAATGTTTCTACATTAGTGATTTGGCCAGAGAAATATTTTGATTTCTACATTGCCAATTCCTGTCTCCTTCCACAGGGTCCAAGGGTTGAGTCAATAGAATTTGTTCCCTAGCCAGTCCTACCTGATGCTAGAGGGACAGGGAGCTGAGCCCGTTGCGGAGTGCAGCGGGCTGCAGTTAGATACATCTTCCTGCTCGTGGGCACGATGGAGACCCAATTCATCCTTCCCAGCTCTATAGTATCAAACAACAATATTAAAGGGGGGTGGACAGCAGCAAGTCATGATCCAGAGAGACCTCAAACTGCTCACACTTCTTTCATACTAAGGAAAATTGTGAAAATTTTGTGTAAATCTGTATGTTGGGCTGGAGTTGATCTAACAAATCAGACCTCCATGCTGGAAGTCTAAGAAGACCTTAAATAAACTGTCTGAACATTTTGCTCTGAACCTATTTCCCCAACATTATTAACCTCCCTTCACAGATAACAAAAACTGAGGTGAGAGAAATTAAATAATTTGTCTAAGGGACAAACTAGTAAGTGACAGAGCTAGAATGGGACTTCCAAAACCTTAGACTTGATCTTAATCATTATATCATATTTACTGTGCCAAACCAGCTAGTACGCCACCAAACACTTCTCTTCACTTTGAGGAGAGTGGGGTGAGGGGTGTGGTGACAGCACTGCTCTACCCTGTCTTTTTCTTATACACAGTTTTTATTTATTTATTTATTTATTAGTTTTTAGTACCAGGGATTGAACTCAGGACCTTGCACTTGCAAGGCAAGTGCAGCACCACTGAGCTAAATCTGCAGCCTGATAGACCAGACTTCTAATGGCCATATAAGAATACCTCATAGAGGGCCGGGGATTTAGCTCAGTTGTTTCGCTGCCTGCTATGCAAGCACAAGGACCCCAGTTCAATCCCTGGTATCAAAAAAAAAAAAAAAGAATACCTCTTAGAGGATGCCCATCCTTTCCCCTGACTCCTGCCCTTTCTCAATGACTCAGAATATTTCTCTGTTAGCACTTGGCTATATATTTTTTTTACTGTCTTATTATGAAATATACTGAAAAGTCCAGATAACTCCAATGTGTAGTTAAATGAATTACTTGAGGTGAGCTGTCTTATAATTACTTCCCAGGCCAGGAATCAGTGCACAGTGAACACTCTGGAGCCCACCATATGATCCCTTGCTCCTCCTGACTCTCAGCTATGGCATTTTAAAAGGTCAATGTAATATGATGTTCATGATCTAATTGCTTTGGACCACATTAGAGGTGCAACCTTTGTCCATAAAGGGACAGATTCTTTTTCTGAGCTTTGCATGAAGTTCAGGATCATCTGATTGCCCAGAATTTTTAAAAAGTTGTACATGTCTTGATAGTCATTCCAAGACCATAACTTTGCTGAAGAGTTTTTTGCTTTCAGGCCTTTTCTAATGACTATTTCCAGATGCCTAGATCTGCTTGTCCTGCTATTGGATCTCACGTTCCTAAAAATAGCCTCCTTTCATGTTTTATCCTGGCTTTTTGGGCCTCCCCAGTGATCTCTCATCTGGGTCCTTGCCTTCTGTCTAATTACCTCTGTCCTGAAACCTCTGCCAGGCAATTCTGCCTTCTCTTGTAATGCCAACATTGACCCACTTCAATCCCCACTAATAAGAACTTTTTCCCTACCTGAGCCAAAAAGGGATTCTCTCAAAACCATATGGAGGGGACACAGGCATTGTAGTGCTTCCTTGCTCTCAAATATACCATGTACTCAGAGAAATGATGCCCTGGAATTATACCACTGGGGGTCATTTCCTTCAGTCCCTTTGATCTTTCATATTTTTGTTATAGGTAGTACTAGGAATGTGAATGTCATGCAGGTCTATCCCTCAGCCATAGGATGGAGCTAATCCTGAGCTCCATGTGCTGATGGAGGGGGTTACACTCCCCCAACTCATGACAGGATAAAAATTGTAAATGTTAGAAACAAAGCTTCAGTGAGATTAACCATGGAAACCATGTGGCATAAATCAAAGAAATCAGGGACAGAGTAAAGCAGCAATATTTTCATTGAGATGAAGATAAAAATGAAGAAAATCCATGAACAATTCGGTGATATCCTGGCACACTTCTGCGTGTGGTGAATTGACACCAGTCCTATCCAAGTTCTCTTGGCCCAGCAATGTTCTTATTCTTCAGTCAAATGATTTTTAGGCCAGCATTGGTTGAAGTTTCACCTTGGTAACAGGTTATGTGAAATAGTATCCAAATTAGAATCATTCTTACTTATCCCTGGCAACATCTTGCCTAAACCTGAGAGTAGGGAGAAGTGACTCTCTAAGGAGAACTAAGGCAAGGCCTTCTCAGAAGATCATGAAATTGATGCTAACAAGGGGAGAAAAGAAGGCCGCAGATGTCCACTTCATGGGCTATGGCAATGGGCGTGCAATAGGGGAGTGACTCCCAAACTGTAATCCATGAGCAATTCAATGTGTCTGGGCTCTTGCTTCTTTCTCTCCATGTAGCCTTGGCTGGCCTTGAACTCATGGCGATCCTCCTGCTTCAGCCTTCTAATTGCTGGGATTTACAGGTGTGCACCACTCACTGAACTTAGGGCTCTTGATTTTTAAAAGATGCAGAGACACACTGAGGCAGACAATCTAGGGATGAAACTTTGCAATCAGTAATTTTTTTTTTGAGACAGGGTCTTGCTATCACTATGTAGCCTAGGCTGGCTTCAAACTTCTGGCAGTACTCCTGCCTCAGCCTCCCAAGTGCTGGGATTACAGGCGCATGCCACCATGTTCAGTGATTTTTGTCGTACTTCACCACTGATTTTGCTGTGCAGTGAGGCTGGGAACTAGCGCCCAATGTAGAATGATGGTTCAGGACCAAGGACAGCAGCCCGGTGCCCCCACTCCTCTGGCAGACCCTCTGTGGGCCTGGGTGGAAAGGGGTTTGGGAAGGACAAATCTCTAAAGAGGGCCTTTCACAAAGCAAGGCCAGATGAAAGAAGGTGACGCTGCCATTTCTTGGCAATTCCAGTGTTCAGATCATTCTTTCCATTTGAGCCCCTTTGTGCTGTCAAAGCCAGGTTCTTGCTTTGTCCCCTGGCACCTGGATTCAAGGCCTTGCAAAGCTTTCATCTTTATCAGCCCTTAATATAGCAATAAATCTATGGCTGGTCCTTGTGAGAAAGGCACACAGAAAAAGCAAAGCAGCTGCTGGCTTAACACTCTGCCATTGTCCAAAAAGCGTTGTGAGAGGGGAGAAAAAGGATTTTAACATCCAGCAGTTTAAAAAGTTCAAAGATTTCACTGCAGAAGCTGCTCTCAGATCTCCCAGATGTCAGCAGCCCTGGAGAAATACAACCTAGAGTGAACAAACCTGTCCTAGTGCCAAACAGGAAATGTCTGTCCACTGCCCTGGAGGAGGATAGGAGAGGCAGTTGGGCAGGGGCTGGCCTGTGCTGGCACCCTAGAGTCCATTCCTAGACTCCACTGCTCTTCCTTCTCTGAACAGGGCCACATATTTCCTAGTGAAGAACCTTTAGCTCTTCTCTCTGTGAAAGTCAAAAGGAGACAAGGTGTTCATTTAGAGCCCTGCTTCTAAACTATAACATGCACAGATCTGAGGGATCTGTTAAATGCAGATCCTGGGGTTGGGGTGTAGCTCAGTGGTAGAGCACTTGCCTAGCATGTGTGAAGCCCTGGGTTCCATCTCTGGCAGCACAAAACACAAAAACAAAACAAAAAATTTTCCAACTACCAGATTGATTTTTCTAATTACCAGCTAAATTCTAATTACCAGCTTCTTGGTCTTAGAAGGCCTATTCCCTGCCATTTAAAATGCAAATTACTTGGATTTTCTCATGAAGCTAGCTTAATATAAAATTATTCACAAAATAAAACAAATTTTCATTAACTGACCTGTCTAATGGAATCATTGACTTGAAGTGATAATCATATAATTTCTCTTAACTATCTTCTAAATGGATCCTGTTTTTTCTTCCTTGAGAAGTGATGGTAATTATTACAATAGGGGCTATGTATTTCTTGGTATTAATAAAAATTAAGAGCTGATTTTTAAGGAGTACTTAAATATACCAGGCAGTGAGCTAAGAATTTTCTACATTATATGTCAGTTACTTCTTATAATACAAGACTTGTAATTCTTATAATGACTTGTAATTCTTACAACATAAGACTTGTTATGATTCTTATTTTATTTTACTTTTTTGGTACCGGGGATCAAACTCGGGACCTTGCACTTACAAGGCAGGCGGCAGCACCACTGACCTATATCCCTGGCCCATGATTCTCATTTTATTGATGGGGAAATAGGCACAAAATTTTCTAACTTGCCCAAGATTACAAGGTGGTACCACTGGAGCTGCTATTTTCATCCCAGGCAGTTTAGCTCCAGAGTCCATTTGGATGATCACTGCGCTAGACTTGAGATATTCTTGCACAAGTGAGGAAGGTCCTAACAGAGGGTAATCATAATGTTTATTTCAGGAGAGAAACAGAGAGAAAGGAAACCAAAATTAATTGGTTAAATAGGATCAGGTATATATCTACTATGCAGCTATTAACTAACAAAGTCAAAGCTACATGTATAGACATAGAAGGCTGAAAAAGGTTATTGATGAAAAAAAGTGCATTACAAGGTAACATATACAATATAGGCTCATTTGTGTTTTTAAAACCACAACAACCAAAAGCCATATAGACATCTTTATTTCCATCTAGAAAAAGGTCTGGAAAGGAAGGTGTAAACCAAATTAATGCTAGAATGTGGATGGTGTTGTGATTTAGATCTAAAATGTTCCCCCAAATTCTCATGTGGTGGAAGGTGATTGAATCATGGAGTTGCCATACTCATGATGACTTTGTACCTGACCTGCTGTTAGGAAGTGGGGCTTGGTGAGAGGTGGGTCACTGAGGACACAACCTGGAATGCTATGTCTACCCCACCTCACATACCAGTGTCTCCTTTGCTCTCTGCTTCTGATGCCATGACATGAGCAGCTTTTCTCTGCCAGACCCTTCCCACCAGATCCTTCCAGCCTTGGAGCCAGCCAACTTAGGAATGAATTCCCTAAAAATTATGAGCCAAAATAAACAAATAAACCTCTTTTCTTAATTTGTGGGTATAGGGCTGTGGATTTAGCTAGGGCTGGGGATTTAACTCAGTGGTTTTGCCGCCTGCTGCACAGGCGCAAGGACCTGAGTTTCATCCCGGGAACCAAAAACCCCCCAAAAAACAAAAACAAATTTGTGAGTATAAGGTATTGTGTTTCAGTAAAGGAGAAAGGAACTAAGATAACTCTAGTGCTGTTTGGGAATGGGGCTAGAAGTATGAGTATAAATTAGCTCACAACCAAGTGCTGGTAGCAGAAGGGCATATATTATTGTCCCTGGTTCCTCCCTTTTTCTCTGCTTCTGGTATGCCACAGGATGAGCAGCTGTCCTCCAGCCAGGCCTTTCCACCAGCCTCGCAATTTCCACCTGAGAGCCACCTGCCCAAACACTGGAAGTGTGAGCCAAAACAAGCCTCTGCTCCTTTAAATTGTGGGTGGTGGGTATTTTGTCCTAGTGACAAAAAAGTGACTAAGACAGAAGATATACACCAAATTAAATGAGAATAGAAATGTATAAAGGGAGAGATTTTTGCTTTCAATGATATGCTTCTGTATTAATCAGTTTTTGCAATGAGCACATAATATTTAGAACACTAAGAAAAAATGTTTTTGCTATAAAGAGAAAATTGGAAGAATATTCTTCAGTTAATTGTTTTTCTGGGGAGCTAGGAAATGGGTTGACTTGTTTTCTGTTGCATATTTCTGTAATGCTAATTTTTTTGAGGTACTGGGGATCAAACCCATGAATATTCAGCCACTAAGCTACTTTCCAGCACCCTCTCCTCTTTTCTTCAGTTCTGCAAATTGAACTCAGTACTTTTACCCCAGCCCTTTCTAAATGTTTTTAAATTTTGAGACAGGATCTTGTGAAGCCACTACATTGCCTGGGCTGGGCTTGACCCTGTGATCCTCCTGCCTTAGCCTGCCCAGTACTGTAGCTGGAATTACAGCCAGGTGCTACCACTTCCAGGTGTAATTTACTTTTGCATAAAAGAGATGATATAATTATATTGTTCATGTGGTGCTTCTGGAATCAATGGTATCTTGGAGACTTTCTTAGCCTGTGTCTAAGTTAGCAAAGTGAAAAACTACATGGAAAGTCTTGCTGGAGGAATATGTGTGTTGCCAAAGCCGGTGATATCCTAGGTTTGGTATTGCAGCCCCCCACCTTCTCCAGGCTCAGCAGGTCTCACCAGGCTCAGCCGCCTGAGACTCAGTTTCTAACCAGCTTCCAGCAGGTCGCACTTGGAGCAGCAAGACTCTACAGTATTTTGCTTAGTACTTGCAATGGGCTGAGGATCCTAAGTACTGAGAACCTTGTCAGGTGGTAGTGTGTGATATGACCTTCAGCGGCCACCAGGGATGCCAGACAGGAGGCAAGGGGTGCCACTTGGTGTGGCCCCGAAGAAAATTTACCATGAAAGACTGGAAGAACCTCTGTGATTATTCCCTGAAATCACACTTTGGTTTTTTCTTGGAAGCTATTTTATGAGCCACAAAGATAGTAATAAATCTTTGCCTCCTACCATTTAGACCAAGAATTCACTGCAACAAGGTAAACAAAACAAATATATACACATAAATATGCAACATATGTATTTTCCTGTTTTCCCCTGGAGTTTCTTCAGGCTTACTATACTTTCACCCTGAGATTCTCTCAGGTGGTATTTACAAGTTAGTGTGGGGCAGGCTCCCAGTGGAATCAGAGCACCGTTATGAGGTGAGCTGTGACTCATTTTGCACAGTCTTCTTCATTGTCCCTTTTGGATGATCAAGTTCATTTCCACCCAAAGTCATAGCAAAGGTAGAAATACTTCCCCCTCCCAATTTTTTTAGTGTATCTGTGTGTGTGTGTGTGTGTGTGTGTGTGTGTTACTGAGAATTGAACCCAGGAGTGCCTTACCACTAATCTACATCTCCTGTCCTTTTTATATTGAGATAGGGGATTGCTAACTGGCCCATGTTGGCCATAAACTTCCTCTTTTCTTTTGGTTTCTTGAGTTGGTGTCTCACTATGTAGTTCACTCTAGCCTTGAACTATGTACTCTAGGCTGGCTTCAAACTCATGGCAATCCTCTTGCCTCAGCCTCTCCAGTGCTGGCCTTGAATTTATGATCCTTCTGCTTAGCATATTGAGTTGCTAGGATTACACATGCATTATCATGGCCAACTTTTGTTAATTTCTAATATTGGAAATAATGGCTTGTATTTGTTTGAATTCCTTGATGTTTATTATTTGAATTTAGTCTCTACCCTTTTTTGTGCAAAAGAGGGTATTTATCCATAGCATGGGGCAAGGAATATGGAAATATCAAGGAGGAGATGGAAGCCCTGCCCTAACCTGGTGGCTTGCCACAAGGCATACTCTTTCTCAGATTGTTAGACTAACCCCTTCAGACAAAGATACTTAATATTTCCATTATAACAACTATTGGAAATATTAAAAGGGGAAGAAGTTACAAATCATACCCTGTAGCACATTTACTGTCTTAAATTTTCCATATTCTTTTCTTTTTTTTTGAGACAGAGTCTTGCTATGTAGTTTAGGCTGGCCTCAAACTCACAGTGATCCTCCTGCTTCAGCCTCCTGAATGCTGGGATTACAAGGATGTTCGACTGTGCCCAGCTTCTCATACTCTTTTTTGGGGGGGTACCAGGGATCGAACTCAGGACATTGTGCTTTCGAGACAGGTGTGCACCACTGAGCTAAATACCTGGCCCCCCTCATACTCTTTTGTGGTCCTTGTTCCTATACAAACTTCTTTTTCAAACCAAATGTCATCATTCATAGATTTATAAGAAACTTATTTATTCTGCCTTCCCGGGGAGAGTATCATTATTGGTAGGGTCCAAGTACAAAATTGAGAGCATTTTTGTTTCTTTTCTATTAGTATATGTTTGAAATATATATCAATTGCATTCATCTTGGGAAATTAGTACATATACATACCATATCTTAATCATTTTTACTTTCCCTTCCCCTCCTGTTTCCCCTATTTCCAGATTCCCTTCCCATCTCTACAAAGTCTGCCTGCTTATTTCCTACCACCTGTCTTTTATTTTGCTGTTTAAATTATTTATGTTTTGTGTTTCTTATATAAGAGAAACCACGTGATACTTAACCTTCTGTGTCTTATTTATTTCACTTAGCATTATGGTCTCAAGGCATATCCATTTTTCTACAAATGACTCAAATTTGTCCTTTTTTATGGCTGAGTAGTAACCCATTGTATATATATACCACATTTTCTTTATCTGTTCACAAAGTTGAGAACTTTTTTTAAAAAATGACATGGAATTTGACTGTTGCTACAACATTTGACACCTTTGTAAATAATTCTTACATTCTGCAAGAAGGATCAGGTTTATCAGTATCCAAAGAGAGCCAAATTCTAGGAAGACAGACCAGGATACAAAAGAATTCCTGTCTTGGTACTGCTGCATTCAGAACTCAGAAAATCTAGTATAGCCCAATGAGCATGCCATATTAAGGAGTGAATTCTCCCAGTGTCACTTTCAGTAGGATGTATAACAGCCTGAAGAGAAGAACTACTTCTAGCTGGAGCCCAAGAAATAGGCAACTTGCTCAGAGGTGGGCCCTCCTCCAATCATCTGAGCCTCCCCAGCCAACAAGCACAGAGCCTGGCCCAGGCTTAATCCTTAGCCAAAGATAAAGGATGAACAAACACTATGTATAAAACCTATCCACAATAGAGACTCTCAGATAGACTTGGATTCTAATCTTGTGTCACTATTTCCTACTTTGTTACTATAGCTAAGTAACTTAGCCCTCAATTCCTCATTCATAAAATGGGCATAAGTATAATTAATTCTCGGTGCTTCAATAGGGTAATGAGTATAAATTGCTTAGTGAAGTCCCTGGTAAATGATAAGTAATTAATAAACAATAGTTTCAAAAATTATGTTTCCTCTCCTTCTTCCTCCTCTTCCTCCT
>NW_004624737.1:3641795-3656276 GCF_000247695.1 Heterocephalus glaber | reverse complement strand
CTTCTTCCTCCTCTTCTTCCTCTTCTTCTCCTTCTCCTCCTTCCTCTTCTTCTTCTACTTCCTCTTCTCCTCCTTCCTCTTCTTCTTCCTCCTCCTCCTCCTCCTCCTCCTCTTCTTCTTCTTCTTCTTCTTCATTTGAACCCACCTTCATACTGAGCTATATCCCCAGCCCTTTTTTACTTTTTTATTTTCAGAAAGAGTCTTGCTAAATTGCCAAATTACCTAGGCTGAGTTCAAATTTGCAATCCTCCCAGAGTGCTGGGATTACAAGTATGTACTACTGTGCCCAGGAGTGAAATAATTCTTTTATTTTTAGGAGTGAAATAATTCTTGATAAAGAGTTGGATCATAAGAAGGAGAGGTTGCCAGGCTTGGTGGCGCATGCCTGTAATTCCAGCACTTGGGAGGCTGAGGCAGGAGGATGTCGTGAATTCAAGGCCAGCCTGGACTGCATAGTGAGATCCTGTCTCAAAAAAAAAAAAGTTAAGTCATTAGAGGACTGATTCCGAAAATTCAACATCTGACAAACAGAAACTGCAGGAAAAAAGAAGTAAAACCAAGAGGGCAGAGAATTATCAAGAAACAAAAAGTCTGAGTCTTCTGGTTGAAAGAGTCCACTAAGTGTCCATGATATGGTCATAAAATTTTGGAACAGCAAAGAAAAAGAGAAGTTTCTGAAAGCATCTAGAGAAAATACAGAGCATAGCCAAAAGATTAGGATTCAATGGCATTGCATTTCTCAACATCAATATTAGAGGCAAAGTATAATGTTTGAAATTCTACAGGAAAATGATTTCTTTTTTCTTTTCTTTTTTTTTTTTTGTATCGGGTATCGAAGTTGGGACCTTGTGCTTGCGAGGCAGGCACCGGAACCACTGAGCTAAATCCCTGGCGATTTCTTTTTTTATAGTATGATGCTGTTTATTTTATAAAGGGAAGTTATATATTTTGCTTTTATTTTAAAGATGAAGAATTATCAAGAAATTAATGATGATTTCTTATAGGGAAAAGGGGAGGACACGGATAGAAACTAGACATAACTTCAGAATTGTGTAAACATTTTATACACACACATAATGAAGATAAAAAAAGTTATATACCCAAAGCAAAAGCAAAATAAAATGAAACTAACTGTACTGGTGTCTTAACCACCTAGAGAAGAATTAAGTATTTTTAAAATACATTCATTTGGGGCCGGGGATTTAGCTCAGTAGTTTTGCCACCTGCTGCGCAAGCGCAAGGACCCGAGTTCGATCCCTGGTACCAAAAAAACCCCATTCATTTGTCTATACATTCTTAGTGGGTGTGTTACTTACTTTTCTTTCATTGCTGAGACAAAATACCCAAGACCCAAAGTTAAAGGGGGAAAGGTTTATTTGGCTTATACTTCATAGAGGTTTCAGTCCATAACTGGCTGGCTCCAAGGCAGTGTGGCAGAGGGGCAACTGGTCATGGCAGGAGAAGACAGCAAAAGCAACAAGATTTGTTCAAAAAGCAACAAGAGACCTTAACAGCTTCTTTCTTCCCCTTTTATCTTATCCAGAGTACCAGGATTAGGGTGGTTCAAAAACCATTCATGTGTAGTGGTTTAGTTATCGCATGCCCTTAATCCCAGTGTCATACACTCTAGATTCAGCCACCTCTGACCGCATGAGGCATTGGGAGGAACATCCAGACCCAAACCACAACATTCTGCCCTAGACCCCTAAAGACTCATGTACATTCACTTATGCAAAAGGCATTTAGTCCATCTCTAAGAGTTGCCCAAGTCCTTATAGTTTCAGAATTGCTGGAAAGTCCATGTCCAAAGTCTTCTCTCAGATTTAAGGCAAACTTCTTTTTTTGGTACCGGGGATCAAACTCAGGTCCTTCCCCTTATGGGTGGGTGGAATCACTGAGCTAAATCCCTGACATCTAAGGCAAACTCTTGCTGTGAGCCCCTGTACAAATGTAAAGAAAGTTAAACACTTCTAACATTCAATGGTATGAGAGAGACATTTCCATTCCAAAGGTTACAAATGGGGATACAAAGGAATGGGACCAAAGCAGGTCCAAAATCCAGCAGGGCAAATACTAAATCCCACAGTTCCACTTTCAGCATCTGAGGGAACCTGTGGCAAGATGTGAATTCCAAAGGGCTTGGGTGGCTCCATCCCTATGGCACTTCTGGGGATTGTAGCTCCCATGCTTCTCTTGGGCCAGTTCTCTCCTTCTTGCAATTTTCCTCAGACAATCCACACTTCTGGTTTCTCCAAACTTCTGGGGTCTCCACTGCACCTTCAGCTTCCCACTAACAGCTTCACACACTGCCCTCCCAGCCCTTCTTCTGAAATCTGGGGGGAAGCCTTCCTGGGTCCACAACTCTTGCATTCTGCATGCACCTAAAACCAGCACCACATGGATGATACCAAGGTCTGCCACAAGCTGGGGCAGTAGCCAGGCTTCCTTCTCTCTTGGCTGTGGGGTTGAGTGCCTGGATCACTGAGCACTCTGAACCCAATCCCAAGGAGCAACTTCCCTAGGCTGCTGCCATTCTGGAACAAGGTGCTCTGGGGCTCTCTTCTCAAAGCAAATTCTTTCACCTTTACAACTTTGAGGCTGTAAAGGGTAGAGTTCTGCTGCTTCCTGAGATGCCCTCAGACCATCTTTTCTATTCTTCTGTTTCTTCTCAGCAATCAAGATCTCCTCTGCTCTATCTTTGCAGTACACAGCTTTACTGGAGTTTCCTTTCTGGCCAAACTCAAAAAGTTTTGAATAATTTTGCTGGGCTCTTTGCTCTTGATTCTCAACATAAATCTGGCTAAAAGCCCCCAACAGCAGCCATGCCACAGACTCAACATTAGACTGCCTTGAAATTTCTTCTGTGAGATTAATTAGTCTGCCATCCTTAATCTCAGTCTCAGGCAAAGTCTCTGGACACAAACATAATGCAGATGATGCCATAACACACATCTTCTAAAAAACAAACAAACAAAAAACCCAACATAACACACATCTTCTGGAGTCCAATAGCCAATGCCATCCTTCTTCCCAGCAGAAACTTCCTGAGCCTGGTCTTTACCAGCTTTCTGGTTTTCTGAGCTCTGACCAGACTCTCTCATACAGTATAGCCTAACATTTTTCAGCTCTACTTCTTCAGCCAGCATCTGTGAACCTTTCCAAAGTCTTCCCCATCCCACAAGCCAGTTCCAAAGGCCCTTGAGCCACATGGCCAGGTAATGTCACAGCAACAACCCCACTTCACTGGTAGCAAATTCTGTGGTGGTTACTTTTTTCTCATTGCTGAGACAAAATAACCAACACCCAGAGTTAAAGGGGAAAAGGTTTATTTCGCTTACAGTCCATAGAAGTTTCAGTCCATAATTGACTGGCTCCAAGGCAAGGTGACAGAGGGGCAACAATTCATGGGGGTGGAAGACAGCAAAAGCAACAAGAGGGGAAAATGAATTCTAATCCCTAATAACATGGAAGAGAAATGAAACATCTTCATTAATTCCTCCTAGGTTTTCAGTTGTGATAAGCCTTGTTAGAGAGTCTTCAGTTTGGAACAAGAAAACAAAAGGCTCCAGGAGCAAAGGACACCAGAAAAAAAATGAAGTTATGTATTTTAAAGAATGGACAATATTATTGATATGTATTGGGCAGATAGTATAGCATATGGAGAAAAAAAATTAAACTACATACAAGCTCAGGCAAATGGATTTGTTTTCCCCCCGGTACCAGAGATCAAACTCAGGACTTTGAGCTTACCAGGCAGGCACGGTGCCACTGAGCAACATCTCCAGCCTCAGGCAAATGAATTTTTTTAAAAAGGCAATTATAAACTTCAGGAAAAAAAATTAAGGGATAATAGAACAAAAAGTTGTGGTTTAATAGTTTAAAAAATTATAGTCAATAAAGTGAGATTAACATCACAGTAGTATATTGAGGAGAGTGGGAGAAGTGTTGGTCTTTTTATAGAGCCATTCCTTATACACCATGGCAGGGAGTGAATAGATAATGGTGAGAGAAAAAGAGAAAAAAGCAAGAAATAGCTGTATGTTATTTAAAAATATGACAGATACCAGGGGAAGTAACTGAAAGTGTTGATGATATACCTTAGGGGAGTGAGACTTGACTCTCACAAATTTAACTATGTATTACTCTGTGAGTGTGTGTGTGTGTGTGTGTGTGTGTGCGTGTGTGACTAGGGGTTGGATCCAAAGCTTTCACATTGGACAAATAACAAATTGATGAAGCTGGTTCTTGGTATCAGCATTACATGCCTTTCTTCCACTTTTTGGTAGCGCAGCACCCTGTGGGACTACTGTGGGCCACTGGGTATCTAGATGTCTTCATTTACACTTCACCATCTAGAGGAGCAGGAACAGAGGCATGCAAGCCAGGCTGCAGTCCTGCTTCTCTCACTATTGAGGACCTTGGGGAAGCCCATGAAATCCACTCTAACTCATAATTTAGTTCAATGACTAGATTAAGAATCATCCTAGAGATTCTGAACAGTAACCACTTGCCAAATTGGTAAAATGATAAGATTTTAAGTAATGTATGAAGGAAGAAAAACATTTTAAAAGTAAGCCATTTTAAGACATTAAGAACTTGTGTTGGGGTTAAGATGGTAAAGTTTATATTATGTGCTTTTGTTTTTAAAGAATCTATTTCATTAGAAAAAAAACAAAAAAGGAATCCATTTCAGGAGCTAAAGGAGCAGTCTGATGAGAAACTTTGAAAAAAAATCATTATTAATGGGAAAACAAATTAAGAATATAAATATTCTCTTATAAACACTTAAACTGAATTTTAAAACATTGCCCCTTTGTGCAGACTTCAATTAAGAGCCAAGCATGGTGATGCACACCTGTAATCCCAGTACTCTGGAGGCTGAGGCAGGAGGATCTCTGCAAGTTTGAGGCCACCTTGGGGTCCATAGTGAGTTTAAGGCCAGCCTGAACTGCATAAAGAGACCTTGTCTCAAAAAACAAACATACAAACAAACAAACAAACAAAAAACCCTTCTATTAAGAGCACAGTAAACAAATTACCACAAAGTCACTAATACTTCAGAAGAAGAAAGATGTCCTTGAACTAATTAGACAATTAGACAAGTCAGAACTAATTAGACAAGTCAGAAAGGTCATGGTTTTGATTAATTAGCATAAGAGAGAAAAAAAGGAGTTTTTGATTGATATAAATAATTATACTGAGATGAACAACCAGCCAAATCTGCCCCACAGCAGCTGGTAAAAAAACCGGCATAACAAATCTTAAAGCTTCTGAAAAATCTTTGTTAAGATAAATTAGATTAATGATTGTATTATCTAGATATAAGAGGCTTCTTATAACTGTGGACTACGAGCTCTACAAGGGCAGGAACCATTTCTGTTTGTTTTGTCCAATGTTGTAGCTGTAGTCATATAATTACTTGTGGAATAAATAAAATGGATATTTTCTCTAAATGCTAATCTATTATAATCTCAGTGTTTTAATTATATGTGTATCAATCCGTTTCTTCTTATTCATGGGGAAATAAGAGGATTTGAATAGTTACTGACCAAAGAATAAAGAACTGGGCCAGCTTCATTTTTTTCAGCCACAGCTGCAAAGCTCTTGCTACTTTTGGGGCTTCTTTTGTAGCAGTCGGAGGGCTCAGGCAGCATGTTAGCTGTACCCTCCATAACCATTGCTCAGAATCACATCACAGTCAGGCCGGGGATTTAGCTCAGTGGTGCCACACCTGCCTTGCAAGCACAAGGTCCTGAGTTTGGCCCCTGGAACCAGGGGAAAAAAAAAGAATTACATCACAGCAATGAGATATTACTATACTACCACCAGAATGGCTAAAATCAAAAAGGCTGTAGACAGATTTCAGGAGAGGGTTGTTTCTTGTTGTATTGACTAGAAAGAAAGAATACTTTGTAGGGAGATGGAAATGTTCTAATAGAACAGATGATAGTTACACAGGGGTATACATGTATAAAAATCCAAGGAGTTGTAACCCTTTAAAGATTTGAATTTACTGTACATAATTCAGAGAATTGCAGTGGAGATTATAGCCTTGATAAAAATAAAATAGGCAAAGAGACATACCCATCACTCCAGCACCCACGAGGCAGGAGGATAGTGAGTTTGAGGCTAGCCTGGGCTACACAGTGAGACCTCATCTAAAAAAAAGGCAGAGGGGAGTGTAGAGCAGTTAAGGTATTCAACCTTTATGTTCTCATCTTCTAAGTGTCAGGAAAAAAAAAGAGTATAGAAATCCACAGGAGATGAGTATATGTTGCATTGGTTTGTAGCTGGGTCTTCTAAGCATTAGGGAGTTGAAACTGTCCTTCTGCTTTGAAGACTCAAACACTTGCTCTCTTCAGTCCTTGACAATTAAATGAAAAGCTGCCACAACATGGAGGCAGGGTTCAGAATGCCTTTTACAGTATTGAGTTACAGTGGTAACTGCAACTCTCATGAAGACAGACCAGTACTCTAGTGGTCTTATAATCCACACATTCTCTCCTAGTGATCAAGTTTCAGGGGATGGCAAAGAGATCCTTTTACTAATTCACCATGGGGCCTGTAAGGCCAGAATGAGACATACAACATACAGGCAGTGTCTCCTTTAGGCTAGTCTCTGAAGGCCAAGCATGAGTGTCCAACCTGCAGCCTACAGCTAGTAATGTGGCCCTTTTAACACAATTATGTGATTTTTTTCATGAATTGATTGCTGCTTAGGTAAAATAAAATGCCTAGGGGAGGGCTCAGTGAAGCGCTGACTCCACCTCCTGTGCCCACCACTCACAGTGGTGTGTCAGACATTACATGCATGTGTGTGCATCTGTGAAGACAAGAATTGTTGGTAAGCAGACATATACATTTTCCTATTTGATTATTAAACTTTTGCTTGTGTTATTCACAAAATATTAAGTTAAAATATAAAAAAAGAGAGGGAGTTTTGTTATTATATATATTAACTGTAATATATAATTTTATATGCAGCCCAAGACAATTCTTCACTCAATGTGGCCCAGGCAAGCCAAAATGTTGGGACACCCATGCCTGAGAAGGATATCTGGTGTGAGTGGTATCTGAACAAGATAAACTTTATTGGAAGCCATCTGTCTAGAGAAGGGTGTGGTGAGGGCTAAAGAGAGAAAGACAAAGAGACACAATTTCAAAGTACATGGGGGGCTGGGAGGTCAGTGCCAGAGGGGGCAAAGACAAAGACACTCCAAGCTAGCCACTATTTATTGGGTGCACACAATAGTGGGAGGAAGTATCTGGTGACTCAGAAGGCAGTGGTAATCCTATGTTGATGAGGACCTTAGGTTGATGAGGATCTTATGTTGATGAGTACAGTGAGATGGGCAAAGCATTCTTACAATAGTAGGAGGGGTGAGATAGCAGGTTATAAGGAATTTGTCCTTCTCCAGGCAAACTTTCCTCTTTCTTTCTTTCTGTCTGTCTTCCTTCTTTCCTTCCTTCCTTCCTTTCCTTTTTTTTTTTGGTACCTGGGATGAACTGGGGACCTTGCGCTTTCCAGGTAGGCAGTGGAACCACTGAGCTAAATCCCTGACCCCTCCTCTTTCTTAATTACCACTTGGTTCTCAAGGAACCAGGATGTCTTCAGCTGATGCAGTCTTGCTCTGGAGTATTACAGCATCATGGACCCACTGAGGCCTCAGCTGTGACTGGAGGCACATGGAGTTATGTTTCTGCATACCATAACTGGCTTGCACGGCAAGAACACTAGGCTTTAGACAGTCCTAACTACAATTTTTTTGTTGTTGTTGTTCTGGGGATCGAACTCGGGACCTTGCACTTGCGAGGCAGGCGCTGGAACCACTGAGCTAAATCCCCGGGCCAAACTACAATTTAATTATGAAATGATTTTCCTTCCAAAATTATATAGAATGGCTCTCGACAAAACTTGAAGGATTTTTGACTAGCCTAAAGGACCCTGCTGCTTTCTTCATGAGGGACTAGGCCAAATATCCATCAACTGATAAATGGATAAATAAAACATGGTATATTTATACATTGGAGTATTATTCAGCTACAGAAAGGAATGAAGTACTATTACTTGATACAATATGGATGAACCGTGAAAACTTCTCCCTACTTCCTATTTATCTATGTATGAGTTCATTTATATCCAGAATAGGTAAATGCAGATTGAAAGTTGGTTAGCAGTGGGCAGAGACTAGGGAAAGGGGAAATTGGGACTGACTGGTGATAAGTATGGGGTTTCTTTATGAGGTGGTGGAAACATTTTGGAATTGAGGCTTTGTACATGCTAGTCTAGCACTCTACCATGGAGCCACATGCTTAGCTTTCACTGATTTCTTCACTGCATTATTATTATTATTATTATTATTATTATTATTATTATTATTTGAGACAGGGTCTCACTGTATAGTGGATCCTGGGCTTGAATTCACTATGGAGCCCAGGCTGGCCTCAAACTCACAGTGATCCTCCTGCCTCAGCCTTGTGGATGCTGAGATTTCAGGCATATGCCATCATGCTTGGCCCAGCCTTAACTGATTTAAATGCTACCTTTTGTTTGTATTTGGGTCTATTTTGTACTTCTGGTCCAAAATTTTGGACTTGCTCATTTATATGACAGTACTATATATTTTTTCTTCAGTGTTTATTTTTTATTAGTACATGTTTGCAGTAAATAATGATCACATTCCTTGTGGGGATATGGCACATGTACATAACACATCTTAATTTTTTTTCATCCCCTTTTTCTCCCCATTATCCCACTATTTCTTGATTCCCTTACCATTTGCAAAACACCTCTATCTCCCTATTTCTTATTACTTATTTTAAATTTTGCTCCTTATTTTGGGTGTCTCATATAAGAGAAACCATCTCATATGTAAGCATGCATATCTGTTTTATTTCACTTAATGCTACAGGGCCAGGCATAGTGGTACAGGCCTGTAATCCTAGCATTCAAGAGGCTGAGGCAAAAGGATTGCTGGGAGTTCATGGCCAGCCTGGGCTACATAGTGAGTTCAAGGCCAGCCTAAACTACACAGTAAGACCTTGTCTCAAAAAACAAGCAAAATAAAACAAAAAATTGGGGGCTTCTGGGAAGATGGTGGGGGTGGTGAGCAACAGAGAAAGAGCTTCTCTGAGATTTTCTTTGTTTTCTCCAGCCTTACTGAGGACTGACTTTATTTACTTATTTAAAGATCAATTTTTTACAAAATGAATGAAACCACGTGAGATCAAGATACACAAACAAAACTTCATATAGAAAAAAAGACAGCTGGGCAACAGTGGAGGAGGACACTGGAAGAATTTCACAGATGCACAGAAGGCTCACATTGTCAACAGGATTGAGCTGTTTCTAATTCTCCCCTGAACATCAAGGTTTCATTTTGTTCAGCCTGAGATCTCACTCAATTTCAAACTGCCTGTGGTCGACATGCTCTAGAAAAGCTTTCCATTCAATGTACCCCTCTTTCCCTTGATTATGGAAAGCCAGTTCTTCACCAATCCCCTCTTCCTCCTTGAAGCTCTCCCAGTCCAATTTGGACTTCTCAAGGGTGCCCATTTTCTGCTTCTTGGCTCCAATTTTCCCAAAAATGCTGCTCATGCCACTCGACCTTTTTATCCCTGACCCAGCAGAGAGTTACAGCACAGCTGAAGGGACATTAGCCTGTGGTTTTTCCTTCTCATTTTGCTTGAAGAAGGACCTGGAATATAGCAGTGTGAGGAGGAGGTAAATGAAGGAAGTGGGTTCCCGGGACCCAGGAAAGATCTGAGGAGAGATTTGAAGTCTACTGGGAGAGCAAAGAGAAAGATTTCAACAAAAAGGAGGAAAGTAGCAAGGCAGCACTTTGTCCCAGAGTTCATATTCATGGCCTAGGAAGAGCAGATTGAAGCTGCAGATGCACAGTGACTACTGGTGACCCCAGAGGCCTCCAAAGGGAAACACACCAGTGGAATGGAATTGCGGATGCAGCAGACTGCAGAGGCTGGTGAGCTATTAGGGTTCAGACATCACCCAGGAGAGGGAGATTGGCCAGTATAGCCATCTTGGAGAGAGGCCAACTGAGATTGGAATTTAGAACAGCTATAGGCCGGCTCCACCTAGTGGTTCCTGGTGTTGCAGTGAGGGTGTTGTGTTCAAGTTGGCAGGAGGCCAGGGAGCGAACTTCAAGCTGACATATGGATTGTTGCAGGCTCAACAAATCTGGGTTTCTAGCCTCATAGCCAGAAACCAGCCTGAACTTCAGTGGAACTAAAGGTCCAGGCTTGCTGGGATTATCTACTGCCCCCCATAAATCTTCTGCTGACTTGCTGAGATTAATCAACTAGGATCTGCACTCTGCCCACATTGTCTATCAGTGACAGCAGAATCCTGCCTTGAATTGGATTTTCTTTTCTTTTTTTCCCCTTATTTTGTTCATTTCCCCTCTCCCCCTCTTTTCTGGTTTCTGTTCTTGTTCTGTTTTGTTTTTTCTTGATTGTTTGTTATTGTTTTTGCAAGAGTGTGAACACAGTTTCTATTTTTTTCTTGTTGTTCTGTTCTTATTTTTATTTCTTCCTTCTCACTTTTCCTCCTGTCTTCTTCACCTATTTCCCAAAGTTTGCATGATTTTCCTTTGTTCTCCATTCTTGCTCCTAATCTCTTCCTTTTCTTCTATTTCTCTATTTTTTCCCCAACCTGTTTTGAATCTATCCCCAAAGGGTAGATTGAGGGCTTATTTACTGCATACAATTTTCTGGTTTGTTTTAGATTTTGTAATAAAACCACAAATCTAGTTCATATGGTTAAAGGTGCCAAATTAATAGTTATCACAGTTTGTCATTTTTTAAGGCTGTATTTGATGCTATTTTTATTGATGATTGTACTACTGTAGCCAAGGTGACATAATTGTGCTAATTAGTTGTTCTCCCTGGTATGCCAAGACTGAGATTACCTAAGGGTCTTAAAAAGTACTATAGGCCAGTGCCAAAGAACCAGGGGCTGGGCTAAGTATGCAGAAACTTTTCATCCTCAACAAATTGAAGAGGTAGGATCTTGAAACCAACTCAAAGCCCAAAAGTCATTTATGCTTGGAAGACACCTCTGAGAAGTACTCATTTCCTAAGGGTTCTGAATACTGGCAATAAAGCTATGAACCATAAGCAATTTACAAGCTTCAACCCAGGAATTAAACTTTAAAAAAAAAAAGGAAAATGAGAAGACACTTAAACAAGATGTAACCCCTCCCCCAGACTTTCAGCTCACCAAAGGCAAACCCAGGGGGCAGTGAGGTGGAACAACTTAAAAGCCACCCAACCCGGACTCTCTGAAATGGTAACAGCAGTAACAAAGCAGATGAAAGAGGATCTAGAAAAAAAATCAAACCAGAAATAATTTTTCAGGTAACTACAGATGGTGACCAGAATGAAAGACATGGTTAGTGACTTTAAAGCAGAAACATAAAAAAATAGAGGCACTCAGGAAAATAATCGAAACCATGAATACCCAGCATGGGAAAGAAATGGAATCAGTGAAATAGATTCAAACAGATATCTAGGAGATTTTAAAAACTCCATTGAAAATATACACAGGAGAATGAGCCAAAGTGAAGACAGAATATCAGATATAGAAGACAGATTTGAAGTTAGTGCTTATGAAAAGAAAGATTTCTTAAAAATACCAAGGCACCAAGAGCCACTAGGGTCACCATAGTACCGTCCCTGAGTGCTGAGGAGCAGAACCACTCAGGCACCAGCAGCACCACTCCCTGCCCCCCCGCCTTGCTGCACCATTCTGGTACCTAGATCCACAACACAGAGGTGCAGGGGGTCATAAAGGCCATTGTTCTGAGATCCAGAAGATAGAGCAGAAGTGAACAACAGAAAGAGGGCCTCTCTCAGGCTCCTTGATGAAAATTGAAGCCCACTGGAAAAGTGAAGAAAATCCCTGAAATAAAGGCACACCAGACCACTCTAGTTGGAATTAAAACAAAAACAGTACCAACAACAAAACAACAAAAATAGAAAGGAGAAGACATCTAAACAAGGTGCAAACCCAGACTTCCAGCTCACCAAAGGCAAATTCTGGGGTGAAATGAGGTGGAAAAAATCTGATAATCAACCACCTGGACACCTTGAACTGATAGCACAGGAAGTAACAAAACAGATGAATGAGGCTCTAGAAAAATTCAAAACAGAAATAATTTCCCAAATAACTACAGAGATGGTGAGCAGAATGAAAGACATGATAAGAGACTCCAGAACAGTAATAGACAAAAAAAAAAATAGATGAGCTCAGGACCATGATGGAAGCCATGGATGTCTAGCATAGGAAAGAAATGGAAACCATGAATGCCCAACATAAGAAATGGAATCCATGAAACAGATTCAAACAGATATCCAGGAGATTAAAAACTCTACTGAAAGCATTCGCAAAAGAATGAGCCAATGTGAAGACAGAATTTCAGATAGCAAAGACAGTACTGTAGTCAGTGAACAGGAAAAGAGAGATCTCTTAAAAATAGTAAGGGACCTTGAGAAATCAACGAATAGCTCCTAGATGAAGCAAAGAAGAATAATATAAGACTGATAGGAGTCTATGAAAAAGCAGGAGAAAGTACAAATGACATAAAATGTTCACAGAATTAATGACAGAAAACTTCCCAAATGGAGTGAAAGAATTTGACATACAGATAAGTGAGGCATGTAGGACTCCAACTTGCCATGATCAAAAAAAATCTACACCCAGGAGTACATTTGGTAGCTCACTCCTTTTTGCTCATGGATGCTGCCAAGGAAACATCATTAGTCTCTCTTCTGACTGCTGTCATGTCTAAGTCAGAGTCTCCTAAGGATCCTGAACAGCTGCGGAGGCTCTTCCTCAGAGGGCTGAGCTTTGAAACAACAGATGAGAGTCTGAGAAGCCATTTTGAGCAATGGGGAATGCTTGCAGACTGTGTGATAATGAGAGATTCAAACACCAAGTGCTCCAGGAATGCCACTGTGGAAGAGGTGTACACAAGGCCACACAAGGTGGATGGAAGAGCTGTGGAACCAAAGAGAGCTGTCTCAAGAGAAGATTCTCAAAGAGTGGGTGCCCACTTAACTGTGAAGAAGATCTTCATTGGTGGCATTAAAGAAGATACTGAAGAATATCACCTAAGAGATTATTTTGAACAGTATGGAAAAATTGAAGTGATGGAAATCATGACTTATCGAGGAAGTGGGAAGAAGAGAGGCTTTGCATTTGTAACCTTTGATAACCATGATTCTGTGGATAAGATTGTCATTCAGAAATACCATACTGTGAATGGCCACAACTGTGAAGTGAGGAAAGCCCTGTCAAAACAGGAGATGGCTAGTGCTTCATCTAGCCAAAGAGGTTGAAGTGGTTCTGGAAATTTTGGTGGTGGCCGTGGAGGTGATTTTGGTGGCAATGACAATTTTGGTTATGGAGGAAACTTCAGTGGTCGAGGCGGCTTTAGTGGCAGCCATGGTAGAGGTGGATATGGTGGCAGTGGGGATGTCTACAATGGATTTGGTAATGATGGAAGCAGTTTTAGAGGTGGTGGAGGCTACAATGATTTTGGCAATTATAACAATCAATCTTCAAATTTTGGACCCATGAAGGGAGGAAACTTTGGAGGCAGAAGCTCTGGGTCCTATGGTAGTGGAGGCCAATACTTTGCCAAATCACAAAATCAAAGTGGCTATGGCAGTTCCAGCAGCATCAGTAGCTATGGCAGTGGCAGAAGGTTTTAATACTGCCAGGAAACAAAGCTTAGCAGAAGAGGAGAGCCAGAGAAGTGACAGGGAATTTACAGGTTACAAAAGATTTGTGAATTCAGCCAAGCACAGTGGTGGCAGGGCCTAGCTGCTACAAAGAAGACATGTTTTAGACAATACTCATGTGTATGGGCAAAAAACCCTCAAGGACTGTATTTCTGACTAATTGTATAACAGGTTATTTTAGTTTCTGTTCTGTGGAAAGTGTAAAGCACTCCAACAAAGGGTTTCAATGTAGACTTTTTTTGCACCCATGCTGTTGATTGCTAAATGTAATAGTCTGATCATGATGCTGAGTAAATGTGTCTTTTAAAAAGAAAAAATCTACATGTAGACATATAATAGTCAAGACCCCAGAAACCCCAAAGGAGAACAAAATCCTACAAGCAGTTAGAGAAAACAAACAAATCACATACAAAGAAAAATCCATCAGAATCACAGCAGACTTTTCAACACAAAACTTCAAGTCAAGAAGAGCCTGGAGTGAGGTATTTCAATCCCTAAAAGAAAACAACCTCCAACCTATACTGATGTATCCTACAAAACTATCTTTCAAGGGGTACCCACTCAGAACCCCTCCTGCCCCTCAGGAGCTTTCCTATCAATAAACATCTTCCTACTTAAAAATAAAAAGAATATTGGGCCAGGAATTTAGCTCAGTGGTTCCGCTGCCTGCTTTGCAAGCAGAAGGACCCAAGTTCGATCCTTGGTACCAAAAAAATA
>NW_004624737.1:3548587-3628183 GCF_000247695.1 Heterocephalus glaber | reverse complement strand
ATCTCCGCTGTTATCTGAGAAATTATTTGTGATTTCATTTTTCCCAGATCCTCTTTTGTTGCCAGTTCAGAGAGTCCAGGTGATTGAGTATCAGATTGTTCCATCTCGTTTCCCTTTGGGGTTGCTGTAGGTGATCTGGAAGTCTGTTTTTGAGGGTTGTTTACATGTCTTCTCATTTCCATGGGGTGTGGGGTGCTTCTGGCGCCTGTGCGGCTCACCTTCTCTGCCCTAGGAACATGGGTGGCGGAGGTGCCTCCTTCCAGGTGCTGGGACTGGCTCAACTTCTCTGACCTAGGAGCATGGAATGGTGGTAGGGGAGCCTCCTTCCAGGTGCTAGGACTGGCTCACCTTCTCTCAATAGTTTTTTTTTTGTACCAGAGATTGAACTCAGGACCTTGGGCTTGCAAGTCAGGTGTGGTGCCACTGAGCTAAATTCCCAGCCCAATTTGTGTATGTTTTATTTTTGGTACCAGGGACTGAACTCAGGACCTTGCACTTGCAAAGCAGGTGGCGGAACCACTGAGCTAAATCCCCGGCAATTTGTGTATGTTGAACCATCCCTGCATCCCTGGCATGAATCCTATTTGGTCATGATGCATGCTCTTTTTGATAATTTGTTGCATTGTTTGCCAGTATCTTGTTGAGATTTTTATATCTATGTTCATTAAAGAGATTGGTCCATAGTTCTCTTTTTTGGTTGGATCCTTGTCTGGTTTTGGACTTAGGGTAATTTTACCTTCCAGCAATAATTTTTGGAGTACTCCTTTTCTATTTCATTAAAGAGTTTGAGGACTATTGGCCTTAGATCTTCCCTGAAGCTCTTGTCAAATTCAGCAATGAATCCATCAGGACCTGGGGTTTTTAGTTGGTAGGTTTATTATTATTTTCTGCTTCAATTTCATTGCCTGTTATTGGATTGTTTTGTTTTTTTTTTCATGGTCTTGCACTGCAGTTCAGGCTGGCCTTGAACTCATTATGTAGTCTAGGCTGACCTCAAACTTATGGCCATCCTCCTGCCTCACCCCCCGTCCCCATGTCATGTACCACCACACCTGGCAGTATTCAGGGTTTTTACATCTTCTTGGTTCTGTTTTGGTAATTCATATGTAACTAGGGATCTATTTTTTTTTAATTCCCCAAATTATTAGAGTAGGGGTTCTCAAAGTAGTTACTAATAATCTGGATTTTGGTGATGTCAGTTGATTTCATCTTTTTTCTAATTGGTTTGATGGGTCCTTTCTTTCTTTTTGGTAAGTTTGCCTAGAGATTTGTCAATTTTGTTTATTCTTCTAAAGAAACAGCTCTTCAATTCATTGATTCTTTATGGTGTTTTCTATACACAATTGCATTGGTTTATGCTCTGATCTATATAATTTACTTCCTTATACTTGTTTTGGATTGTTCTTGTTTTTCTAGGACCTTGAATTAAGGTTATTTGGGCTCTCTGTTTTTCTGATGTGGGCATTCACAGCTGTAAATTTCCCTTTTAGGACTGTTTTCTTTGTGTCCCATAACTCTTAGTATGTTGTACTGGTATTATTGATTTTAGTAATTGTCTAATTTCATTGATTTTTTTTTTCCTGTGACTCATTGATTATTTTAGAGGGCACATTTTGTTTTTTTTTTTCAGATAGGGTCTCACTATGCAGTTCAGGCTGACCTTGAACTTACTATGTAGCTGAGGTTGGCCTCAAACTTGCAGCAATCCTCCTGCCTCAGCCTTTCATTTCCATATATTTACATAATTTCTTTCGCCATTGATTTCTACTTTAATTGCACTATGATCCAATAATATGCATAGTGTTTAAGGGATAATTTTGATTCTTTATGGGCTAGCATGTGATCTACTTTGGAGAAAGTTCCATGTGCTGCTGAGAAGAATGTGTATTTAACCCAAGAATGAATTGTTGGGTGGAACACTATAGATACATTTGTTCAAAGGTTTGGTTCAACTCTGATATTTCTTTGTTGATTTTTTTTTTGTCTAGTTGATCTATTTGTGACAGTGGGGTATCAAGGTCCCCCACTATAATTGTGTTTGTGTGTGATCTTTTATGTTCACTAATATTTGTGTTATGAAGTTAAGTGTGCCAGAGTTTGGTGCATATATGTTTATAATTATTATCTCTTATTATTGAATTGTTGCCTTGACCAAGATGTAGTGACCTTCTTTGCCTCTTCTGAACAGTTTTGGCTTTAAGTCCATTTTATCTGAAAATGGGATAGCTACTTCTACCTCTTCAGGTTCCTATTGCACAGAATATTGTTTTCTATCCTTTAATTTTGTCTATGAAGTTTTTCTTTTTGGGGGCGGGGGTTGAATGTGCATCTTGTGTATAGAATACCATTGGATTTTCTTTTGTTGATCAATTCTCCCAAGCTGTGTTTTGGTTGGACAACTGAGACCATTTACATTGAGAGTTATTACTGAAAAGTATTGACTTAATCTGTGATTGTGTTATTTTCATGTTACAGACTCCCCCTGCCTTCCTTTGCTTAACTACTCACCATGCCTTGTGCATTCATTTTATTAGACTTTTTGGCATTGTTGGCTTGTCTCTTTGTAGAATAACCTTGAGAACTTTTTTATAGTGCTTTTTTGTTGTTCATGAATTTCTTTGCATTGAAGTATTTTATTTCTCCATCAATCTCACAAGATAGTTTTGCAGGATATATGTGTGGGTTGGAAATTGTTTTCTTCTTTCCAACCTTTTCTGGCCTTTAAGGTTTGTGTTGAGAAGTTTGCTGTAATATTAATGGGTTTATCTTTAGAAGTGTATTTCAAAAAATATTTATTTATTTTCGGCATTAATGTATTTTTATATTTTTTGTTTTTTTACAAATTTTATTTTATCCCATTCCCCCCTCAAGTTATGTCCCCTCCCCTATGTACAAAATGTTTGTTTCCATTTTTTCCATTTTCACTTTTTTTCTTGTCCCTTCCTTTCTCTCTCCCTCCTCCATTGTTCCCTTTCCCATTTGAACACTTTCTTCCCATTTCTCAACAGCCATTATACATTTCAGTCCTTATTTCCACTTTTAGTTTCTCCCACCAGAGAAACATGTATTTAAACATGTGTGTCTGATTTATTTTACTTAAGAGTATGGTCTCAAGGTTCATCCATTTAGCTATAAATGTCTCAAGCTCATCCTTCTTTATGGGAGAGTAGTATTCCATTGTATAAAAACCTCACAGCTTCTTTATCCACTTCTTAGCTGATGGACATTTGGGCTGTTTCCAAGATTCAGCTATTACAAACTGTGCTGCTATCAACATGGGTGTGCATATATCACTGTGGTATGATGCTTTCAATTCCTTTGGGAAGATACCAAGAAGGGTTATAGATGGGTCAAATGGAACTTCCAGTTTCAGTTTTTTGAGGGGTCTGCACACTGATTTCCACAGTAGTTGCGTAAGTCTACACTCTCACCAACAGTGGAGAAGGGCTCCTTTTTCCCCACAGCCACACCAGCATTTGTTATTGGTTGATTTCTTGATAGCAGCCATTCTTTCTGAAGTGAAGTGGAATCTGAGTTGTTTCAATTTGCATTTCATGAATGACCAATGATGTTCAACATTTTTTCATTTATTTATTTGCCATTGCTAATTCTTCATCTGAGAAGTGTCTTTTCATTTCAGATGCCCATTTTTGCACTGGGTCTTTAAATGTGGGGGGTCTGGGTTCTTTTTAGTTCTTTCTGTATTTTATTTATTTATTTATTTATTTTTTGGTACTGGGGATCAAACTCTGGTCCTTGTGCTTGTGAGGCAGGTGGCAGAACCACTGAGCTAAATCCCTGGCCCCTTTCTGCATTTTAGATAATACTCCTTTATCTGAATAGCTGGTAAAAATTCTTTTCCTCTCTGTGCATTGTCTTTTCACTCTGTTGGTGGTTTCTCTTGCTGGGCAAAAGCTTTTAATGAGATAAGGTTCCAGTTATTGATTCTTTGTAGTGTTTCCCGTGTGGTCTGGGTTTTGTTCATGAAGTCTTTGCCTACTCCTATGTCCTCAAGCATTCTACCTATTCTCTCTTTCAGCAGATTTAGTATTTCTGTTTTAATATTTAGATCTTTGATCTGTTTTGATTTTAGGTTAGTGCATGGTGAAAGATAATGGTCTAGTTTCAATTTTTGGCAAGTGGAAAGCCAGTTTTTCCAGTACCATTTGTTAAATAGGCTTTCTTCCAGTGATGGTGCTAGGATTCTTTGTCAAAGATAAGGTGATTGTGTATGTCTGGAGTTGATTCTGCATTCTCTAGTCTGTTCCATTGATTCTCAGGTCTGTTGTTTTTCCAGTACCATGCTGCTTTTTTTTAATCACTGTAACTTTGTAGTATAATTTAAAGTCAGGGATTTTGATGCCCCCTGCTTTGCCTTTGTTGCCCAGAATTGCTTTTGGTATGCTAGGTCTCTTCTGGTTCCAAATGAATTTTAGGATTTTTTTTTCTAATTCTGTGAGATATGCTGTTGGGATTTTGATTGGGATTGCATTGAATCTGTATAACAATTTTGGAAGTATGGTCATTTTCCTATATTGGTTCTTTCTATCCAAGAACAAGCAATATCTTTCCATTTTCTGATATCCCCTTCAATCTCCTTTTTCAAAGTACTGTAGTTTTCAATGTAGATGTCTTTTACTTCCTTTGTTAGATTGAATCCTAGGTATCTCTATTTGGAGGGATGCTATTATGAAAGGTATTGTTTCTCTAATTTCTCTGTCAGTGAGTTTATTATTCATTTACAGGAAGGCTACTGATTCTTAAGTGTTGACTTTGTATCCAGCTACACTACTGAATTTGGTTATTAAATCTAGTAGTCTTTTGGTGGATTTTTTTGGGTATTCTATGTAAAGTACCACATCATCAACAAATAATGATGATTTAACTTCTTCCTTTTCTATCGTTATTCCTTTTATTTCTTTCTCTTGGCTAATTGGTGTGGCTGTTTCCAGAACTATATTGAATAAGTGATGATAGTGAACACCCTTGTCTTGTTCCCAATTTTAGAATGAAAGCTTTCAGTTTTTGTCCATTTAGTATGATGTTGGCTGGTGGTCTGTCATGGATGGCTTTTATCAGATTGAGATAAAAACCATCTATTCCACTTTTCTGTAGGATTTTATCATGAATGGGTGTTGGACCATGTCAAATGCTTTTTCTGCATCTATTGAGATGATCATACAGTTTTTGTCCTTGGCTCTGTTAATATAGTGTATTACATTTATTGTTTGTGTATATTGCACCTTCCCTGCATCCCTGGCATGAATCCAACTTGGTCATTTACTAGATGATTTACTGCATTCTGTTTACCAGTATCTTATTGAGGATTTTTGCATCTATGTTCATGAGGGAGATTGGCCTGTAATTCTCCTTTTTGGTGGATCCTTCTCTGGTTTTGGAATCATGGTAATGCTTGCTTCCAGGAATGAATATGGGAGTATGCTTCCCTTTCAATTTCATTAAAGTTTGAGGAGTAGTGATGTTAGATCTTAATTTCTTGTAGAATTCAGCAGTGAATCCATCATGATCAGAGCTCTTCTTTGTTGGTAATTTTAAAATTATATATTCAATTTAATTGACTGATATTTGTTTATTTAGAATTTCTATATTTTTTATTCAGTTTTGGTAATTCATATGTATCTAGGAATCTGTCCATATCTTCTGTATTTTCCATCTTATTAGAATACAGGTTCTCGAAGTAGGTATTGATGATCTTTTGGATCTCTGCAAAATCTATTGTGATTTCACCCTTTTCATTCCTAACTACATGAATTTGAGTCTTTTCTTTCCTTTTTTTGGATAAGGCTGGCTAAGAGTTTGTCAATTTTATTTGATCTTTCAAAGAATCAACTCTTCAATTCATTGATTCTTTTTATTGTTTTATTAGTCTCCATTGCATTAATTTCTGATCTTTATAATTTCCTTCCTTGTATAGGCTTTGGGCTTCACTTGCTCTTCTTTTTCTAGAAGCTTGAGTGAGGATCAACATTAGTTTGTTTATTTGAGCTTGGTCTGTTTTCCTGGTATGAGAATTCACTGCTATAAATTTCCCTCATAATATTGCTTTCATTGTATCCCATATGTTCTGATGTGTTGTATTGTCATGATCATTTAATTGTAGAAATTGTCTAGTTTCTTCTTTAATTTCATGTGACCCATTGGTTGTTCAGGAGGGTGTTATTTAATTTCCATGTGTTTATGAAGTGCTTATGGTTTCTTTCACCATTAATTTCCAATTTTATTGCACTATGGTCTGATAATATGCATGTGATAAGTTCAATTCCTTTACATTTACTTAAGCATGTTCTATGAGCTAGTATGTGATCTATTCTGGAGAACATCCTGTGTGCAGCTAAGAATGTGTATTTTGATGTTGTGGGGTGGAATACTCTGTAGACATATACTAAGTCTGATAGGGAAAAGTTTTAGATAACTTAGTAGGTTGAATATTAAGATAGTTGTAGAAGCAAAATAAGTAATGTGTTCCTTTAAGATTTGCTTTTCCTGTAACTCTCCTTGTTTAAGGTGATGGTAATCTGACTCTTTAACCTGTAACTTCATTAACCTAGCAAAGTTGCAATGCCTGGGTGAATTTACAATGTGTATGTGCCTATCTTGTGTCTGTGACTTGTAAATAGGAACTGGAATTGTATTTACACATCAAAGACCACTAGGGATGGGATAATGGCTAAAAAGGATATAAAAAGAGAAACACTGAACAAAGGGGTGAGGATACTAACCAGACTGGTTTCTGGCCATCCTGCCTGCTTGCAAGTAGAACTTTTATTATTTTACCCGAATTCTGTGTCTCCATGTATTTCTTTCTGAGATTTCTGGAACAAGTCCATTTGTTTAAAAGTTTGGTTTAATTCTGATATTTCATGTTGATTTTTTGTCTAGACGATCTGTCTATTTGTGACAGTGGGGTATTTAGGTCCCCTATTACAATTGTATTGGTGCTTATTTGATTTTTCATATCCATTCATATTTGTTTTAGAGTTGGGTTTGCTGGTATTTGGTGTATATATATTTATGATTGTTATCTCTTCCTCTTGGATTGTTCCCTTTATATGGATGTAGTCACCTTCTTTGTTTCACTCAATCAGTCTTGGCTTGAAAGCCACTTTGTCTGCAAATAGAATAGGTATCCCCTGCTTTTTTCTAGGTTCCTGTGGCATGGAATATTGTTTTCCATCCCTTCACTTTCAGTCTATGATTTTGTTTTTGAATTAAGTGTGCTTCTTGTATGCAGCATAGTGTTGGATCTTGCTTCTTGATCCATTTGCCAGCCTGTTTCTTTTGATGGTGAAATGAGACCATTAACATTGATGATTATAACTGATATGTATTGATTTATCCCTGTCATTTTATTTTCCTGTTGTTGGCTCTCTTCTTTCCTTTTCTGTGTAACATATTGCCTTCCCTGGTGGATTCATTCTGTTGGGGTTCATGGACTTGTAATCCTTGCTGTCTCTCTGTAGAGTATCCTTCAGAACACTTTGGAGGGCTGGTTTGCTGTTCATGAATTTTCTTGGGTATTCTTTGTCATGGAAGTATCTTATTTCTCCATTAATTTTGAAGGATAGTTTTGAGTTGGAGATTGTTTTCTTTTAGGGCTTGAAATACTTCACTCCAATCTCTCCTTAACTTGAGAGTATGTGTTGAGAAGTCTCCTGTGATTCTGATGGGCTTTCCTTTATAGGTGATTTGTTTCTTTTCTCTAACAGCTATTAATATTCTTTTCTTGTGTTGAATTTCTGGAATCCTGACTACTATATGCCTTTGAAAAGTTTTTTTTTTATCATGGCTAATTGGAATTCTTTAGGCTTCACTTATCTGTATGTCAAATTCTTTTTCCCTGTTTGGGAAATTTTCTGCCCTTTTTTTTTTGGTGGTACTGGGGATCAAACTCAGAACCTTCTGCTTGTGAGGTAATGGTGGAACCACTGAGCTAAATCCCTGGCCCATGCCATTACTTTTGAGAACAGGTTTTTAAATGTCATTTGTACTATCTCCTGCTTTTTCATTGACTCTGATCAATCTTATATTATTCTTCTTTGCATCATCTAGAAGCTGCTGGATTGATTTCTCATGGTCCCTTGCTATTTCAAGAAATCTCTCTCTTCATGATCGCTAACCACAATCTTGTCTTCTATATCTGATATTCTGTCCTCTCTTGGCTCATTCTGCTCCATATACTTTTAATAGAGGTTTTAAAAAAATATCCTGGATATCTGTTTGAATGTATTATGTGGATTCCATTTTTTTTTTCTATGCTGGGCACACATGGTTTCTATCATGTTCCTGAGATCCACTATCTTTTTTATCTGTATCTTTCATTCTGGTCACCACCTCTGTAGCTATCTGGAAAATTATTTCTGGTTCAATTTTTTCTAGAGCCTCATTCATCTTCTTAATTTCTCCTGCTGTTACCACCCAGAGTCCAGGTGGGTGGCTTTTGGATGGTTTCACTTCATTGCCCATGGGTTCTGCTTTTGGTCAGCTGAAAGTCTGTGGGGGTTGCATCTTGTTTGTCTTCTCATTTTTAATTTTTTTTTCTTGTTTGATTCCTGAGTTGATGCTTGTAAACTGCTTATGGCAGGTAGCTTTATTGCCAGTATTCAGAACCCATAGGAAATGGGTCTTTCTCAGAAGCGTCTTCCAGGTTTAGCTAGCTTTTGGGTTTTGAGTGCATTGCAGGATCCTACCTCTTCAATTTATTGGGGATGAGAAGTTTCTGTCTACTTGGGCCACCTGCCAGTTCTTTGGCACTGGCCTATGGGTTTTTTTTTTTTTTTTTTTTTTAAGACTGTTAGGCAATGTCAGTCTTGGTATATGACGAAGAACAACTGATTAGCACAATTATGTCACCTTCTCTAAAGTAGTACAGTCGGGCTGGGGATTTAGCTCAGTGGTTCTCCTGCCTGCCTGGCAAGTGCAAGGACCCGAGTTCAATCCCCAGTACCAAAAAAAAAAAAAAAAAAGCAATAAAAAAAGCAATTCAATAAAGTAGTACAGTCAACAATAATAATTGCATCAAATACAGCCTAGAAAATAATGACAAATTGTAGCCCTTAATGTGGCATTTTTATCCTTAGGGGAGTAGATTTAAAAGGGGTCAGGGGGCCAAAAACAGAAATAGAAAAAGAGGAAGAGATCAGAAGCAAGGCTGGAAGACAAACTTTGGGAAACTGGTGAAGAAGACAGGTTGGAAAGAGGAAAGAAAAAAATAAAAACAAGAGCAGAACAGACTGCCACCAACAAAAAACTAGAAACTGTTCAAATGATCAAGAAAAAAAGAAAACAAAACAAGAACTAGAAAGGAGGAAAAAAACAAAGAAAAAGAACAAAAAAGGAAAAAGAAAAAAGATAAAACCCCAATACATCCAATTCAAGGTGTGTCTCTGGTGTCCCTGTTAAGCAATGTGGACAAACAAGAGTCCAGAGCCAAGTTAATCCTAGCAAGCTTAGCTGTAGCTTCAAGGTGGGGTAGTTGGTAATCCCAGCCTGCCTGCCCCCTTAGTTCCTCTGAAGTTCAGGCCGGTTTCTGCCTGAGGCCGGAACCAGATTCCTTGAGCCTACAACAGTCTTTCCTTCTGGCTTGAATACTACTCCCTGATCTGCTGACTTGAAATGACTCTTGTACCAAGGCATCAGAAGCCACTAAATGGAGTCTGCCCACAGCTGTTTTGAGTTCAAAGCTCAGTTGGGCCCTCTCCAAGATGGCTACCAGCCAACCACCCTCTCTTGGGTGAGGTCTGAACACAGATAACTCACCAGCTGTTGCAGTCCAGTGTGTGCACTGCTCCATTCTACTGGTGTATTTCTCCATGGAGGCCTCTGGGTCATCAGCAGTCACTCTGCGTCTGCAGGTTCAGCCTGCCATTCCCTCTCGGAGAGTCCAGGGTCTGGGAGAGAGCACTGCTTGGTACCTTCCTCCTTTTTGTTAAAGTCTCTTTCTTCACTCTCCCCGTAGACTTCAATTCTCACCTTAGATCCTGCCTGGGTCCCACTGACCCATTTCCAAGGTCCATCCCTTTTAGAAGAGTTTTGTTGCTTTTCTCCAACAGCTTTTAAGATTTTGTCCGTGTTAGATTTCTGGAATTTTGACTATGACACGTCATGGAGAGGCTCTTTTTTGACTGTGGCTATTTGGGATTCTGTATGCTTCACTTATCACTATGTTTAATTCTTTCCCTATATTTTTAAAGTTTTCTGCTATTGTTTCTGTAATTAGGTTTTTTAATGCCCTTTGTGTTGTCTTCTGATTTTTTACTAACTACAGTTAGTGTTCTTTGAATCATCTTAAGTGTTCTTCACACCATAGCAGCTGTTGGGTCCATTTTTCATATTCTCATTTTTAAGGTGAATAGTCTGTGACTGCAGCCCTATCTTGTAGTTCTAATATTCTGTCCTTACATTGGTCACTTGTGCTGCCCATATTTTTAATAGAATTTTTAATCTTTTGGATTTCTTGGTGGAACTTTTCATGGACTGCAATTCTTTGCTAAATTGGCCATTCATGTCTTGTAACATTTTGTTTAGTTCAGCTAGCTTTTCATTATTATCTTCTGTATAAGATACTGATCATTTTATTACATCCATTATGTTTAATTACATCTTCTTTAAGCTCACCAGGGATCTTATTGATCTTTTTGTAATCTCTTCTGTTATCCTTTTATAAATGTGGTGGTGAACTGAGCACTCTGTTATCCTTTTGAAAAATTTGGCTGTGTGACTAATTGAGTTTTTTGTTTGTTTTGGTACTGGGGATCGAACTTGGGACCTTGCGCTTGCAAGGCAGGTGGCAGCATCACTGAGCTAAATCCCTGGCCCCAACTTTGACATTTTGAAGTGGCCAGGTCAATGTTATTTCTTAGATAGGTTTGCTGATTAATTGTCCTTCAAAATTTACTTGATTTAAAATGCTTTTGTACCTTTTAAAATTTGCTTATGCTGGGCATGGTGGCACACACCTGTAATCCCAGCACTTGGGAGACTAAGGAAGGAAGATCGCCACCATGAGTTTGAGGCCAGCCTGAATCACAAACCAAGACACTGTCTCCAAAAAAACCAACAACACAATGTGTAATTGATATTGTGTAATAGGAAGAAAAGGTCTAAAGGAGTAGGGGAAGTGGAAGGGGTAGGGAAAAGGAAAGAAGGGAAAAGATATGAGAAAAGGTAAAAAAATGGGAAAAAGTCTTTGCAAATAGGGAAGGGTGGAGGAGGTGTGGGGAGCGGTGTCAGCCAAAAAGCTTCATTTTAATTTTACTCTTTGTTATAAATAGCCAGGAGACTATGTAATGGGGAACCGTGTCTCCACTAACTCCGATGTTTCCCTTTAGAGTTTGCCCTAGCAACAAGGTGAACCTTCTGTAACCCCAGGAAACAAAGTAGCCCATGAGGGCGAGGAGTGTCTAGAAAACTAGCAAACAATGAAGCAGGTGTTTTGGATAAAGGTCATGCTTAATGACCTAACTTACTGAGTGTATAAAAGAGAGGTGAAAATAAGCTTGCTTGCTCGGTCTTGGGAGCCCTCCCGACTCTGTCTCTTCTCTTGATTTTTCTCAGTCCTCCTTTCCCCCATTCAGGAACCTTTCGACTGGTGAGGGCTGGTCCATCACAAGGAGGTGAAGGGAGGGCAGGGGAAGGGGAAAAATAAGAACCAAGACACATCATGTAAAGGTACAAGATCCCAATGATGAATGTAACTGTATTTTATACATAAAATGTACCAATAAACTTAATGAAAAAAAAAGTATCTTTAGGGTTGGGGATATAGTTCAATGGGAGAAAAAGTCAAGTATAATTCTTTTGTTTTCTAGCCCTGGCTAAGGACCCAGGGCCTTTTGCATGCAAGGCAAGTGTTCTACCACTGAGCTACATCTGAACAGCCATTTTTATTTTCATTTTGGTAAGGTTTCCCTAAATTGCAATCCTTTTCCCTCAGCCTGTTGGGTAGCTAATTAGAGGTGTGTGCCATTATGCCTAGCAGCTGTATTGACTTTTAGAAACTCAGAAGACAGAACACTAAGATAAATACCTTGATTTTAATATGACTGGTTTCCCCTGCAAGCTTCAGAATGTTTATCATGTCCCTACCACGTGGTTGCTGTACTATTGCTGGGATAGTAACTAAAAGGAAAACTCCAACCCTTATAGATTTTAAATTCTGTGGTGACAATATTGTTATGCACATTTAGGATTTTAAATCTCTCAAAGCAGGTTTATTCACCTCTTTGTTCCATGACTTAGTACATGGGGCATATTGGTGGCCAACAGGCCAACAAATTTCTACTAGTTCTATTGTTCAGATACCTGGCATAGATACCTAGGCATGTTATCATCAGTAAAATGCTTAAAGATACACATGTATGATTGACCAGAATGATGAACTAGTCTATAGCTTGTCTGAAAGGCTTCTCTACAGGTATTTACAGCTGCAAGCCTCTCCTCCCTTCCCTTTGCTCAGGCAGCAATTAAATAGGACATTCCACCATTTTGGCCATTTCTAATGTGGATGAGGAGTGGCAGGTTGCAGAGAAGCAGCAACTATGATTTCAGTAGACAAAGGAAGCTTATAGGCAAATCTCTGCTATGTAATTAAATTGGTACAAATCTGCTTAGCTTTTTTTTTTGGTACTGGGGATCGAACTTGGGTCCTAGCGCTGGTGCAGCAGGTGGCGAAACCACTGAGCTAAATCCCCGGCCCTGCTTAGCTTTTCTATATCAAACTCTGTCCTAGAATGTTACCTCACTAATCCTCACGATAACCCAAGAGTTACGTTTTATAATCTTAATTTCACTGATGAGGAAATGGAGGGCCTGAGAAGTAAATTGCCCTAATTATCAGCTAGACTGTGCATCCAGGACTGTCCAACTCTCAGCTGTTCCTTCAACTAGTCTGTCTCTCTGATGTGGGTAATCAAATGGCTTAAAACCAATACAATCCTTGGGCATGGTAGTGCACACCTGTAATCTCAGCACTTGGGAGGCTGAGGATCACCATCACCATGAGTTCAAGGCCAGCCTACATATCGAGTCCCTGTCTCAAAAAACAAAACAAACCAACCCCTCCCCCGCAAAACAAAACAAAACAAAACAGGGATGGAGATTTAGTTCAGTGGTGCTGTGCCTGCCTGGCAAGTGCAAGGTCCTGAGTTTGATTCTCAGTACTGGGAAAAAACAAAACAAAACCCAAAACCAATACAGTCAACTTTCATGGATCATGGGCCTTTATTTGATTTACTCTAGAAGTTCTTGGGTTTTTTTGTTTTTTTTTTGTTGAGACAGGGTCTCACTATGTAGTTGAGGCTGGCCTTGCATATTCTAGAAGTTCTAATCTGATTCTTCAGAATCTTAAATTCTTAGCATCACAGAGGAGGCAACTGACTCCATGTAACTACTCTTTCAAGATCCTGTAGCATGAGACTATTTCCAGATCTTGTCTAATTATACTTAGTCCAAGTAACAGATGGTGGGCAAGGAAGAATACATTATAATTAGAACACGCGTAGAATTTAGGCTAACCTGATTATACAATTAAGACCAATTCCTGTATAGGTTGTTTTGTTTTGTTTTGTTGAGGCAGGGTCTCACTATGACCCTGGCCTTGAACTCATGATGATCCTCTTGCCTCAGTTCCCCAAGTGCTGAGATTACAGACATGTGCCACACTCCTGATTTTCTTGAAATTCAAATTTTTACATAGAGAACTCTCACTAGAATCTTGGTAACTGATTTGAAAACAACAGGTACATAACTAATGAACTGGAATTTGTTCAAAAGACAAAGTACACCTAGAGAACATAAAAATTCTTTATTCAACCTAATCCAGCCAGTACTGAGATAGTCTGCTATATTAAAAACAAGATGTTTAAAAAAATTACAGCAGAATTAGCAAGGCAGTGACTAATTAAGTCACTAATTTTATATTCTTCAGTCATTTGATAATCATGTAATGATGAACAACATTTTCAGCCACTTAAATGAAGATAAGTTAACATCTGCAAAGAAAAGAATTCTAGTGATTGGATTTTATGAAAGAGGTTTAGAACATTAAAGATTCTACAAATGATACAAAAAAGCAATATGAAAATAAACTGGAAAACAAAATATACCCATTCACCCCCAAAATCTACATCATCTCTTTAATTTGCCTTCTTTATTCCCTTTCCCTAGAGTACAGATTATTTAGCAATTAAGAAACAAATACTACTCTTTAGGGGCTTAAAATGCTTTTATTCCTTTAATTTCTCAGTTAACCCTAGAAACAGCCTTCTAATTATTACTTTGCATATGAGAGATGAAGAGAACTATGGCTGAGAAGTGACAATTAAGTCACTTGGCCATGGTCATACAGTTATTAAGAGCTAAATTAGGATTTGAATGTAGGTCCATCTAACTTTAAGTCTACCTGTGATCTTTTGTTGCTTTGTGATGGGGCAGGCCACCTTCCTAGAAAGCTGGCACATGGTATTTCTTGAGCTAAGGCTCTTAAAAGTATTCAGTTTCAGGGCTAGAGGTCACTCTGGTCCCTAGGCACTTGTAGTTCCTTCCCTGTAGCACTTGAAACCCCTCCCTCTGGCCCTCAAATAATTAAGAGTTGTTCCTTCCCTGGTCTTCATGGGCCTTAATGCCAACAAAACCCAGCAGTTATTCCCCATCTTGGGCATTAAAGTAGTATATAAGGGGCAATATGCAACTTTAGAAAAGGCTACCCAAGAACTGTTCTATTATATAACAAAATTATACAGGAAATGTCTGTTTATTATATCTTTTCATATGAAAAATTCAAAACCAATATACTTTATAATTATAGCTACAGAATCTAAGTTATCTTTATATATAATCACAGGTTTAAAATTTCCCCTTAAAATAGTAGCAGTGTTCTCAGTAAGGCTCACACAGTCATATCTTCCCCCTGCCAAGAAATTATAATTCTGAATGTTCAACAGTCATTCATATTACCACCATAACTCAAAGTTAAGACATTCATACTACAGAAAGATGTCATTAATTACTAAAATTAATATACATTATTGCAATCTAACATAAACATAGCCCAGTCTATATTTGGTACACTCATAGAGAAGTGGCCACTTACCAGTAAGGGGAAATATTTACTACTGTCACACATTAGGTACTGAGAACAAAAAAATAGTTTTTGGAACTATCTTTAAAATTTTTAATTTTAATTAATGAAAATAACCAAAACACTATTTAGATTGCCAAACAACATTAAGATGGCCACTCTATTGAAAATGGCTTAAAATAAATATATGCTTCTGAAAAATGAATACAAAACTAAACAATGATTAAGATGCTAACTTTATCAATATGACAAATTATTAAAATCTAAAATCATTAGTATTGGTTTTCTATAATAAACTGACTTAGCCCAAAACCAATAACCTCAAAATTTACTCAACACATCTTTGTTTTCATAATTAGTTACTCACTGACTGACATAAAAACAAAGAGCTCCAGCCCTCACCTTGGTTTATTCACCACTGGTTTCCCATCTGATGAAACCAGGTTGTAAACTCTGAGAGCTGGGACCATGTTTGTCTCGTTCACCACTGTATCCATAGCACTCAGCAGAGCGCCGGGGCAAATAGGTGATTAACAAATATTTGAATAACTGAAAGGGCAAAGTAAAATAATTTTTTGTTTTCTTGCAAACCATTCTCTGCTCAAACTACTATAACCTGGCAGCTGTAATTTCTAGAAATATGGATTTAAAAACCTCATTTCAGAGATTGACGGACCTGATGAGAAAGACACAGTCACACACACTGGTACTCAAGACTACATGAGTCAAAATTACTTTATAAAGTATGATATGTCAACATTGTATAAATAAAATTTAATAGTGAAAAAGTGATCTGGAAGCCCTGTGAACTTTTACCATATACATTTTGGAGAACATCACATAGGTTAAGGAAAACAACAAAATTTCACTTTTCAGATAATAATTTGAATGTTTACATACATTTTTGGTTTGTTACTTATTCATAACTAATTTAATTTATATTTCCTCATATTAACATGTTTCTGTTTAGTATGTAATCAAATTATGACAATGTGAAAAATCCTCATAGTACCTTCATTGAAATGCTGATTCTAAGAAAACACTAAACACGAACATGTACAAAAAAGGCATCAGAATAAAACACCATGTGCATTTTTATATTTGTACAGATTGATCTTTACATTTCTGTCTGGAGAAAATATGAACCCAGTTTACCATGCTAAGATAACGGTTTAGGTGACTGCCTTAAAAGTAGTACATACAAAACAATGAAAACAAATCACATCCTTAGGTTCCGTGATTACTGAGAGGATTTCTCCTGCCCTAAGTGTTTTATTATATTTGTTAAAAATATAGGAGCAGCAGCTTATCACAAGTCTCCACTAGTGCACTAATGATGGAATCAAAACCAGACAACAGACTCATATGGATGAGAGGACTGCAAAAGAACCAGAAGTCACAGTTTTATGCTTCTTCTTGCTCGGGATAATTTAGAATCTTGCGGTGTGCCTGACGTAAATATTGCTGCTGTTTGAAGTAAACCTTAAATGCTCCTTTTATGGCAACAAAAGCAATTCCACCCTAAAATAAAAAGAAAGTTAGCACTTTATAACACAATTCTAGAGAAACACAATACAAGGAATTTTATTCAGATAACAAAAGACATAGGCTTTGATGCTAAATTAATCCAGATGACTGCAAGTAAAACATTCTCTTTTCTACTAGGGCATGAGATAGGGAGACACAGACATTACAGTTAACAGGCGACCAGAGATACCTTTCCCATTATCCTATCCGAGTAATCGTCCTTCCACTTAGCTCTATATCCATCCTGATATAGAAAGGAGAATGCCACAGCATTATATGTAGACTTCCACCAGAGGAGGGAAGCAGGAATAGTACTGACAGTAAACAACATGCATGCTTATTATGTGCTAGTACGTATCTCATTTAATCCTCACTGAGGTACTACCATCCCCATTTCTATTCTATAGGCACAGTCAAGAAATTTGATTTATGTTTCACAGTGAGGCTATCTGTGTTAGGATTTGTACCAGGCAGAGTTTGACTCCACAGCAGAAACTCTACTATAATTCAATTGTCAAGAAGGATGGATGTGATGATTCATGCATATTCCAGAAGAGAAAGTATCCACAGAATAGTTCCAAAAAGCCAGAACTGCTGCAGTGGCTCCTCACCTTTTATTTCCACTCAAGTTAGTGGCTGACAATGGGATCAAATAAAGGTTTAAGGAATAGGAGCCACAAACCAAGTATTTATATAGTTCCCTTTCATTCTCTTTTGTACACCATTTTAAGAAAGTATTATTAAAGCCATCTTACCAAGATTGTCCTTTGTAAATTAGAGTTAACACTACTGAACATCAGTTTACCCACTATTGTTGCGATAGTAGGAAAGACAAGGGCTCCACACAAAATTCGAGTAGCAGAGACATGATCTGCTAAAGGATTAGCTTCAGCAGGAATTCGAGGAACAGGACACCCAATCCCTAGACAAAAAAACAAAAAACAATGCAGTGCATTACTACTAATATATCAGAATAGTTTTAAAAAACTTGAAAAAAGGAGGCTATGGTTCTTCTAAAAAAGGAGGCTATGGTTCTTCTATAGTTAATTTGCTATGCACTTTATACCCATAATCAGGTTCTTACCTGGAAATATACTGTTCAAAATTTGTAGTTTATTTGAATATTTGCGCCATAGTCTAAGCACGTAGTCCTCCCAGCGAATCATCTTGCCTAATATCAGCATGACAGGGATAGTAGGAAGTCCAATTAAAAGGAATAAAGGATCAGCTCTCTCCATCACATCCAGCCCTTCTTTGTGGCCTACAACCTGTGAAACAGACAGCATTTGCTAGAGTCGCTTTCTTATCTAATGAAATGGTACATGTCTGAGCTCAGCTCATTTTGTGGGAAGTATTTAATTTCGAAAGAATACAGAAATAAAAGTTTTAAAAATGAGCTGAAAACCTACTGGTGTTGATTTATAAGAAATAGCTTTATTCAAGGAAAACACAAAGTATCCAGACTATTTTATATTCCATTGGAATAAAAAAGCTCTCAAAATGGTTGATCACATAGATTACATTTCATTGGAGAGGAGAGGATATCTGGTTTTTGCTTCCATTGTTACTTGATTTGGCTAGAGTAGGTTATAATAATTCTAGGTCCTACTTGTCTTCCAAAAGAACATCTGTATCCCTGCTCTTCCCTCTAGGAGATGACTAGTCTGCCAAGGGTTGGACTGTCCTTCAGAAGATGGCCTATCTTCAGAATAAGGGTGTAGCTCAGTGGTAGAATATATGCTTTCCAGGTGCAAGGCTCACTGTAGATGGGTTAATCCAATTTCCAGAATATTAGCTCCAATATCCTCTATTCCTTCTTCTTCCATGCACACTCTATTATTATACAAAAGCAAATTACATCATTCATAAGCCTAAGTGTTAAATACTACTGAGTTACTTATGAAATAACCAATCTAGAGGCTAAGTGCTGCTCTTGACTTTTTGTTTTGATTTGGGTTTTTTTTTTTTTTTTGGTACCGGGGATCTAACTCAGGACCTTGAGCTTGCCAGGCAGGCTCAGTGCCACTGAGCTAAATCCCTGGCATTGATTTGGTTTTTTAAGACAGGGTCTCACTTTGCAGTTCAGGCTGTCCTTGAACTCACTATGTAGGCAAGCAAGGCTGGCCTCGAACTCATGGCAATCCTGAGTGCTAGGATTACAGGTGTGTGTCACCACACTTGGCTTAAGTGCTACTCTTGAAAACCACTACCTAAAGTAGTACAGATGTTAACCTAAGGAGTAAGAAGTTGAAGGTATTTTAGGAAGAATCATTTGGAAGGATGGATAGGTAGAAAAGAAATAAAGCCAGAGAAATCAATCAAGAGGCTCCTTTAGCCATCCAGGTATGGGATGACACATTGCAAGTGGTACAGATAAGATAGTTCCATGAAAAGAACACTTGAAAAATTCATGAACACCAAACCAGTACTACAAAGTGTTCAGAAGGATATTCTAGAAAGAGACAATAAGGATTACAACTCCATGAACCCCAACAGAATGAACCACCAGGCAAGGCAAGAAATTAAACAGAGGAGAAAAGAAGGGAGCCAATAATAGGAAAATAAAATGACAGGGATAAGTCAATACATATCACTTATAACCATTGATGTTTATGGTCTCAATTCACCAATCAAAAGAAATGGAAGAATGGCTCAAGAAGCAAGATTCAACAATATTCTGCATACAAGAATCACATTTAATTAAAAAAGAAATTCACAGAATGAAAAAGTCAAAGGATGGAAAACAATATTCCATGCCACAGGAAACTAGAAAAAAGCAGGGGTAGCTATTCTATTGGCAAACAAAGTAGATTTCAAGCCAAGACTGACTAGAATGAATACAATTGTAATGGGGGACCTCAATACCCCACTGTTAGAAATAGATCAACCAAAAAAAAAAAGTAACAATGAAATATTAGAATTGAACCAAACTTTTGAACAAATGAACTTAGTATATGTCTACAGAGTATTCCACCCCACAACATCACTATACACATTCTTCTCAGCTGCATACAGGATGTTCTGCAAAACAGATCACATACTAGCTCACAGAACACATTTAAGTAAATGTAAAGGAATTGAACTTATCTTATCCCATTTATATTACCAGACCATAGTGCAATGAAATTGGAAATCAATGGCAAAAGAAACCCCAAGACCTTCATTAACACATGAAAATTAACATCCAATGGTTCACAAATGAAATTAAACAGTTTCTACAATTAAATAATGCCAATACAACACACCGGAATTTATGTGATGCAATGAAAGCAATCCTACAAGGGAAATTTATAGTGGTGAATAGCCATATCAGGAGAATAGAGTGGGCTCAAATAAACAACCTAATGTTGAACCTCAAGCTTCTAGAAAAAGGGCAAGCAAAAAACAACAACAACAAAACAAAAACAAAAAAAAGAAGAGCAAGTCAAGCCCAAAGCTTGCATGAGTGGGGAAATTATAAAGATCAGAGCAGAAATTAATGCAATGGAGACTAAAAAAACAATACAAAGAATCAATGAAGAGTTGGTTCTTTGAAAGATTAAATAAAACTATAAACCCTTAGCCAACCTTATTAAAAAAAAAAAAAAGGAAAAATAAGACTCAAATCCATGCAATTAGGAATGAAAAGGGTGAATTCACAACAGCTCCTGCAGAAATCCAGTGTTGGGGACCAGCCTATGTGACTTGGGTCCCATATAGTCCAAGACCAATATAAGGAACAGAAATAAAAAACCACAGGCTTTCTGGCTGTGTTGGGAAAACTCATAAGCACAGTAATCCTAGGGTAAGATAACTTCTACTGAGGACAATACATAGAATACAGGCATCCCAGTAGAGGGAAGGATCTGTTCCCCATTAATCTTGTTCAAAAAACCATATGATAACCTCAATAGATGTGAAAAAGTGTTTGACAAGGTCCAACACCCATTCATGTTAGAAGCCCTTCAGAAAATTGGAATTGATGGTCTTTATCTCAATCTGATAAAAGCCATCAATGACAAAACAATAGCCAGCAGCATACTAAATGGACAAAAATTGAAACCTTTTACTCTAAAATCAGGAACAAGACAAGGATGTCCACTGTTACCACTCTTGTTCAATATAGTTCTTCAAACATTAGCCAGAGCAATTAAACAAGAGAAAGAATTAAAAGGAATAAGGATAGGAAAGGAAGAAGTTAAATTATCATTATTTGTTGATATGATACTCTACATAGAAGACCCCAAAAACTCCACCAAAAGTCTTCTAGCTTTAATAACCAAATTCAGTAGTGTAGCTGGATACAAAGTCAACCCTCAAAATTCAATAGCCTTGGGCCGGGGATTTAGCTCAGTGGTTCAGCCACCTGCCCTGCAAGCACAAGGACCTGAGTTCGAGCCCTGGCACACACACACACACAAAAAATTCAATAGCCTTCCTGTACACAAACAACAAACTCACTGACAGAGAAATTAGAGAAACAATCCCTTTCACAATAGCATCCAAAAAAATGAAATAACTAGGAATTAATCTAATGAAGGAAGTAAAAGACCTCTACATTAAATACTATCATATTCTGAAAAAAGGAAATTGAAGATAGCAGAAAATGGAAAGATGTCCCTTGTTCTTGGGTAGGAAGAACCAATATAGTGAAAATGGCCGTATTTTCAAAATTGTTATACAGATTTAATGCAATCCTGATCAAAATTCCAACAACATATCTCACAGAATCAGAGGAAACAATCCTAAAATTCATTTGGAACCAGAAGAGACTTAGAATAGCAAAGGCAATTCTGGGCAACAAAGGCAAGGCAGGGGCCTTTCCTGGCCTGAAATTATACTACAAAGCTATGATGATAAAACCAGCATGGCACTGGCAAAAAAACCAGATCTGAGGATCAATAAAACAGATTAGAAGATGCAGAAACAACTCCAGACATACTAAGCCACCTTATCTTTGAAAAAGGAGCCTACCACCTTCACTGGAAGAAAGACAGCCTATTTAATAAATGGTGTTGGAAAAACTGGCTTTCCACTTGCCAAAGATTAAAAGTAGACCCATTCTTTCACCATGGACTAAACTAAAATCGAAATGGATCAGAGATCTAAGTATTAAAAGAGAAATACTTAATCTGCTGGAATACAGAACTGTCAAAGACATTTGTGTAGGCAACAATTTTATGACCAAAGCCTGGATTGCACAGGAACTATCACAAAGAATGAACAACTGGGATCTCATCTTATTAAAAAGATTTGGCACAGCAAGAGAAACCAACAACAGAGTGAAGAGACAACCCACAGTGTGAAAAAATATTTGCCAGTTGTTCCTCAAAGGACGACTATGTAGAATATATGAAGAACTCAAAAAAATCAGAACCCCCCCAAATTTAAAGACCCCAGTCTAAAAATGGTCATCTGAAATGAATAGACACTTCTCAGATAAGGAAGTAGAAACAGAAAATAAATATATGAAAAAATGTTCAACATCACTGGTCACTCACGAGATGCCAATTAAAAGAATGCTGAGATTCCATCTCACTCCCAAAAGAAGGTCTGTCATCAAGAAATCAACCAGTTTAAAAAAAAAATAAAGAAGGCCGGGGATTTAGCTCAGTGGTTCCGCTTCCTGCCTGGCAAGAACAAGGTCCCTCGTTCGATTCCCTGGTACCAAAAACAAACAAACAAAAAGAAATCAACCAGTAACAAATAAATGCTGGTGGGAAATGGAAAAGTAGGAACCCTTCTCCACTGTTGGTGGGAGTGTAGACTGGTGCAACCACTATGGTAATCAGTACAGAAATTCTTCAAAGAACTAAAACTGGCATCATACCACAGCGATATATGCATACCCATGTTTGTTTTGTTTTTGGTACCAGGGATTGAACTCAGGACCTTGTGCTTGCGAGGCAGGCGCTGGAACCACTGAGCTAAATCCGTGGCCCATGCATACCCATGTTTATAGCGGCACAGTTTGTAATAGCTAAATCCTGGAAACAGCCCAAATGTCCATCAACTGACAAATGAACAAAGAAAATGTGGGTTTAAAAAAATATAATGGAATACTACTCTGCCATAAAGGAGGATGAGCTTGAGACATTTATAGCTAAATGGATGGACCTGAGACCAACTATTAAGTGAAATAAATCAGACACACATGTTTAAATATCACACTGTTCTCTGATATGAGAAACTGAAAGTGGAAATAAGGACTGAAATGTATAACAGACATTGGAAAATGGGAAGAAAATATTCAAATGAGAAGGGAATAAGGGAGGGGGTAGGGGGAAAGGAAATGAGGGACAAGCAAAAAAGAAAATAGAAAAAACAAATGGAAACAAAGCTTTTGTATATAAGGAGGGGAAATGGAGTCAAAGGTGGGAGGTGGAAAAAATGAAGAAGCAAGATATATCATGTACAGGTACAAATTTCCTATGATGAATGTTATCATTATGTATTTCTAAAATGTACTGTTTTACTTCAAAAAAAATAAAACCACATGAGGATCAGTGGACTAGATTAGAAGATGCAGAAACAACTACAGACATACTCAGTCACCTCATCTTTGACAAAGGAGCCAACCACCCTCACTGGAGGAAAGATAGACTAATAAATGGTGTTGGAAAAACCGGATTCCAACCTGCCAAAGATTAAAACTAGACCCATACCTATCACCATGCACTAAACTAAGATTGAAGTGGATTAAAGATCTAAATATTAAGATGGAAACACTAAATTTGCTGGAAGATAAGTTAGGTAGAACTCTTGAAGACATTGGCATAGGTAAAGACTTCATGAACAAAATCTCAGTAGCACAGGAACTAGCACAAAGAATCAACAACTGGGATCTCATCTTATTAAAAAGCTTCTGTACTGCAAGAGAAACCACCAACAGAGCTAAGAGATAACCTACAATGTGGGAAAAAATTTTCAGCATCTGTACCTTAGACAAAGGACTACTATCTAGAATATATAAAGAATTGAAAAAAATCAGACCCCACAAATTCAAAGACCCAATTCAAAAATGGGCATCTGAAATGAACAGACATTTCTCAAAGAAGTAAAAGCAGCAAATAAATATATGAAAAAATGTTCAACATCACTGGTCATTCAAGAGATGCAGATGAAAACAACACTGAGATTCCACCTCACCCCAGAAAGAATGGCTGCTATCAAGAAATCAACCAATAACAAATGCTGGTGGGGGTGTGGGGAGAAAGGAACCCTTCTCCATTGTTGGTGGGAGTGCAGACTGGTGCAACCACTGTGGAAATCAGTATGGAGAAACCTCAAAGAACTAGGGTTAGAGGTCCCATTTGACCCAGCTATTCCCCTGCTGGGTATCTTCCCAAAAGAATTAAAGGAATCATACCACAGCAATATATGTGCTCCCATGTTTATAGCGGCACAGTTTGTAAAAGCTAAAACTTGGAAACAGCCCAAATGCCCATCAACTGGAAAATGGATAAAGAAGATGTGGGGTTTTTTTTTATAAAAGAGTACTACTCTGCCATAAAGAATGAGAAACTAGGGATATTTATAGCTAAATGGATTCATATTGAGGCCATCCTCGTAAGTGAAATAAATAGGACACACATGTAAATACTGAATAGTTTCTCTAGTGTAAGAAACTGAAAGTGTAATTAAGGATTGAAATGATTAAAATGAATAATTGATAATCTGAATTAGGAAGAAAAGGTTCAAAGGGGTAGGGGTGGCAGGAGGGGAAGGGGAGAGATCAGGGTTACAGGCTGGAATCTGGAAGAATCCATATATAGATTGTGTTTAAAAGTACAGAAAGAGATGCAGAGAGAGACTAGGCTGGAGCTCATCAATGGGTTGCAAAGGAAGAGTCACTGAGATCAAAGGAAAGAAGGATGTGTTTCCAGAATAAGCACATACAAGTATGTATAATACACAGTACTTGATAGTGTGATAAATGACTGTTACTGTTTCAGGTACTTATCATAACATGCTGTGCTTTTCATCCTTTAGAGCATAATCCTACTTATATAAAAGTTTACTGTAAAAGAGTGTGCTGCTATGTCAATGGTAGCCTCATGTATCTCGTGTTTAACTGCGTATTTGGATAATATCAAGGGGCCATCACAGATGACTGATGTATACCTTCTCAGTTTGCACTTAGAAGTTGGCACTCTGTGTGCTACTTTGCGATACACATGGATGAAATTGTGTAATAACATATTTCTCAGATTATGTTTCCATCACATGTCACATGACTCTATTGAAATTTAAATTTAAAAAATTTGGCCTATGTGGAGTCTACTAGCTAATTAGAATTTTTTTCCAGACCACTATTTGTTCAATATTAGTTTTGAAAATCTTTCTAAAACAAATCACATCCTTTGATGTCTTGTTAATGCTGGAGATGTTTTTTTAAATTATATTCAAAAATGTTTAAGTACTTTTCAGTTTTGCTTTGGTTGAGTTCTATTATATTTGAATATTATTATACTTTTTTCCCTTGCATTGCTTTTCTTTGAATAATTTTAATTTTTGTATATATGTGTGTTTAGTGAATAAAGTTATACATTAAAAAAATAAAACCACAATAATACACATAACTCCTAAAATATTTAATAGATCTTCACATCAAAAGTAGTATTACTAGAGTGAAATAGTAAACCTGCATCACTGTCACTGCTCCATAAGTCACAGCTGTCCAATAGATAGAGCCAACCATTATTCCTGCTGCAGCAAATGGACAAGCTTTTGAGATCAGTCTATCTGCAAGATCCAAGACGTAAACAACTGGACCTGTAATATAAAGAAAACAAGTAAAGTGTCAAACATAGTGGATTTTTAAAATGACTTGTTCTGCCCAGCATGGTGGCACATGTCTGTAATCCCAGCACTCAGGAGACTGAGGCAGGAGGATCACTGAGAGTTCGAGGACAGCCTGGGCTACACAATGAGACCTTGTACCACCCCCCAAAAAGACTTGTTCAATATTTTCTATAGATCTAAAATTCTTTTATAGAATTGGATGCTCTAATGTTTTAAAAATAATTGTTTTAAATTTGGTAGAAACTCAGAATTGAATAGAATTTCTCAGACATTTGCATCAATAGCTAAATATTATTCTAAATTCTAGGAAACAGACTATTCAAATTTTATTACTGAACCTATAATTACAGCCTCAAACACAGCTGCTTCTTATAAAGGAAAGAGTCCTGTCACTTCCCTCTCAATCACACTGGCTACTGCAGAAAGGGTCATTTTAACTTGCCCCTGTGAAACAGTTCTGACAACCATTAAATTTTGTAGTATGTATTTGGTAAGAATATCACTTCTCTGACTTCATTGTATGTCTTGGTAAAGAGTGTAAAGGTAGCCAAAGTTACTTTCATGTAGTTACACAAAACTGTTTTGATTTTCAATATGGTATAATTAGTATAGTATTCTTATCTAACAAGCTTCTTTTTATGATTATGATTATTTTGTGTAGTTTTTGTGGCATTCCAACAGCTGTATGTGCTAATTATGCTTCTATTATGTGCTATTTTATTTTGTTTTTGGTACAGGGGATCGAACTCGGGACCCTGTGCTTGTGAGGCAGGTGCCAGAATCACTGAGCTAAATCCCCAGCCCTACTATGTGCTATTTTAAAGGTATTCTACTAATTGCCATTAAACTCAAATTTTTTTTTTTTTTTGGTTCTGGTGACAGAACTTCACCAAGGCCTTCACATTGAGCTATATCCCCAGTCCTTTCTATTTTGAGACAAAGTCTCTCTAAGTCACTATGGTGCCCAGGCTAGGCTCAAACTTGTGATCCTCTGGCCTCCACCTTCCAGAGTTGGGATTACAAGCATGCACCACCACACCCAGTAGCCCAACATACTGTATGGCTCCAGAATTTTTCTGTTGTTCTTTATGGGCTTTTTTTTTTTTTTTTGGTACTGGGGACAGAGCTCAGGACCTTGTGTATGAGAGGCAGGTGGTGGCACCACTGAGCTAAATCCCCAGCCTCAGAAATTTTTTGAAAAGTGGAAGAGTCTGGCTTTATTCAAAGCAAGGCCAAAGAACTGTATATCTAAGTTGAACCAAAAATATACAAAACCTGTGGATTTAAGAATTATTATTTTTATCCCTGGTACCAAAAAAAAAAAAAAAAAGAATTATTATTTTTGAACATTCTCTTTATATAAATTATTCCTTCAGACATTTTCCTAGAAATGTATGACATTACCTATCTTCTGGGGGCATACAATCTAAAGGATACTATACATATAAGAAGTTATCTTCATTGTACAAATAAATTAACAATCTGATGATAAAATACTTAAACATATGAAATCAAAGCAACCTAGGGAGACGCTGGGGATTTAGCTCAGTGGTACTGCTGCCTGCCTCGAAAGCCCAAGGTCCTGAGTTCGAACCCCGGTATCAAAAAATCCCAAGAAACCCCAAAAACCAAAGCAACCTAAGAAACCCCTGTTGAAGATGCCTAGCTGATCACTGGAGCCAGTGATATTACTAGTAACTATATATAGAGAGACTATGTTATGAAGTAAAGAGAACACTAGGGGAGATACTAAAGGACCTGTTACTTAAATGTAGCACATCAACTTAATATTGTCAAGCTTTAACTTCTGTAACATTTAAAACTATGGTAAGGTGTCTTTTAGGACTAAAGACATGAAGCCTAATTTAGTGCCTAGTGACTCTACATCCTCTAATTATAGTTAGCATTTCTTCAGTATCTTACATAACAGCAGGTGTTACATGCATCATTATTTAATCTCATAACGTAGGGCTTAACTCTGAAAATACATGAATTCACTGGGTTCACTTTATAACTCCCTCAGAAGGTAGAGAAAACAAAACAAAAAACCAAAACTTAGTTGCCAAAGATCCCTCAAATGCTGGTACTAGAAGTTAAAGTATAATTATGGCTGTGCCTGCCTTGCAAGCACAAGGTCCTGAGTTCAATCCCCAGTAAAAAAAAAAAAAAAAAAAAAAAAGATTATAAGTACATTGGTACCTCTCAGTTTATGAACTTAATTTGTTTTACGATTTTTGGGAAGATGGTTGTGTTTGTATTTGTGTAGAGAAGGTGGTCGTGGTCGTGTCATCATCCAATCTAGGGTTTGTGAATGGAAGCAAATTGTCAAACAATTTTGTTTGTGAACTGAATTGTTTGCAAACAGAAGTGTTTGTGAACGGAGATACTACTATAAACAGTATAAAACTGCATTTCAGCTTTCATATCTTTGATAATTCTTTAATCAGAAAAATGAAACTACAAGAGAGTGTCTACAGACTTCTACCCTTATACCCAAATTCCACGTATCTGATGTCAATCCCTTCACCTGTAGACTAGACCTCATCCCCCCTCAACCCAAGGTCACAGCTCCAGTAATCTTCTCCCACTCTCCTGTATCCTTTTCCCCTACTCTTTATTGGCTTATTTCCATCAAATAAAACATGCTATTATTTCTTCTATTTAATAAAAAAAACAAAACCCTCTTCTCTTGATCTTCTTGTTGCATAACTCCATTTCTTGGTTCCCTTTGCATAAAATTCCTGAAAAGAACTGTCTATGTGTATTTTAATTCTCTTGAACCCTCTCTACCCAAACTGCTTAAGGACATCACAAATAACCTCTACATATTTAAATCCAATGGTTAGTCTCAGTTTTCTTACTTGACTCATCAACATCTGACCTTTTCTTCCCAATATATGGTTCTCCATTGTATTTCTAGGACAGTGACATCTTTTGTTTTTCTTTTTTACCCATAATTTTTCAGTCTTCTTTGGTGGCTTCTGTTGTTCTTGACTTCAGTGAGGCTCACCCTCCCAACCTCTACACCTCATCAAACTCCTTGATTATGTATTTTTCTTTCTCTTTTTCCAAAAGTATTTATCACTTAGCATACTCTAATTTACTTATTAAATCAATTTCCATTTACTAGAACAAGGGTTAGGAAATTATAGCCCCTGGGCCAAATCTAGCCAGTTGTTTTGTAAATAGTTTTATCAGAATATGACTATATACAAAGTCTGAAACATTTACTATCTGGTTCTTTACAGAAAAGGTTTGCTGACTCTTGCACTAGAACATAAACTCCAAAGCCAGAATTATCTTTTGGCCTTCTTTATTGATATATCCCAAGTTCCTATGACTCTCAAGGATTTGCTAAATTCTCTACTAAGGTACTTATAGTAGTTGGAACTATCTACTAAAGGAGTGAAATGATGTAATTCTTTAAAAAAACTAAATATTTGGATGAAAGTATAATCCCTAAAAAGCAACCTATCACTATTATTTTTATGTCATGAATGATAATATACAGGTTTGAACTGTTTTTCCTCAAAAGATCATAGAAGGCTCTAACAGAATCAGCTCAATTTTCTTCCTGACACATTGGATGTGAGTTCTTTTGTTCAGGGCAAGAAAAAATCTTAAGTGTTTCCTTTAGGAAATTTTGTACTTCTTGTTTGGTTATATGTAAAAGATATCCCAGGTAAAATGAATATACAGCCTGCATTTTATAGCACCTAATTCAAATTTTTCTGAGAAAATTCTCTTTTGTCTTAAGTTTACTTTGCCTAACTCTCTCAAGGCACTGCCATACAGATTGGTCCAAGATTGGTTCAGTATTTAGAAGGAATGATAAATGGCTAGTGTTAAACACAGCATTAGAATATTAAATTGTACCTGGGGGGTAATTTCTAAAAGCTGAAGATTAGGCAGGTTATTTGGTAAGAACAAACGACTGAAATCCTTTGGATGACAGCCCCTAACCTATACTCTTTCTTTTAGGAAGAGCTATGGTCTTATGAGTCATAATCTTAGAAAAACAGCCTTAGCCACTAGATTCTTCTTATTGTCAGATTACAACAGAAAAGAGTTATGGGAAGTGGGGAAAGGCAAGATCTTAGCCCAGTGGTGGTGAACCTATGACATGCATGCTACAGTAGGCTGTTTGTATCATTGAAAGCCCTAAAAGGTCCACCATCACTATCCTAGCCCTTGAAAACCTCCACTCTAACAGAAAGAAGCATGAAAAAAATGTATCACATAAGTTAAATATCTAAGGGCAAAAAAGTTTCATATTTAAAAAAGGCATTACTGCATTTTTAATGCCTTGCTGGGCTTCACTTATGTTTTCAACAGTAGCGTATTTATACAATGGATGACAACTGAAGAAGTTTTGTAAAACTGTAAATTTTGAAAATCTAATAATTTAAAGAACACTAGAGAAGTTTGCAATGAAAAGGAAGTCTATTGTGAACTCTGGTACAATAAAGCAGCTCTTGTAAAGACAACAACTAAGTATATCCTAATATTGGGGTAAATTCAAGTTTTCATATTTCAGATTAAATGAGCTGAACATTTGGGAAGAAACTTAATAGTCCATATCTACTGAAAAAGAAGTCATTAATTAGTTTTATCTAATGGGTACTGCAAAAGTGGATTTGTGACTGCTGTGATTCAAATCCAAGTCTACAGAGACACTGTTGTTAAAGGGCCAGGTGCAGTGGCATTCACCTGTAGTCCTAGCTACTCAAGAGGCCAAGACAGGCAAGACAATCACTTGAGCCTAGGAATTTGATGCCAGCTAGGCAACAAGACTATCTAAAAACAAAAGAAAACCAAAATACAAACAAATTATAAACCTTGGAATTTAAGAAATCAATGACTGAAGGGCAGACAGATAATAATGTTGAAACATTTGCTGGCACTGATTATAACACCCAGAACTCCCAGGGTCTATATCTCAGACACAAGAGTATTTTCAAAATCAAATACGGGCTGGGTGTGGTGGTGAAGGCCTGTAGTCCCAGCACTCAGGAGGCTGAGGCAGGAGGATTGCCTTGAGTTTGAGGCCAGCCTGGGCTACATAGTGAGTTCAAGGCCAGCATGGACTACAAAGTGAGACCCTGTGTCAAAACAAACAAACAAACAACAATAACAAATAAAACAGCTATAACCAACTCCTTTCTTTTCTTTTTTTGCAGTGCTGGGGATTGAACCCAGGGCCTCACACATGCTGGTCAAGTATCTTATCACTGAGTTATATCCTCAGGCCCCAATTCTGGAGAAACGTAATTTCTACGCTTTGTCTGAGTATTAAAGTGTCTAACATAATGAGCAAATACAAGTGTGTCAAAAGACAAAGTCATTTAAGTTCCCGAGAAGATAAACAGCTCCATGAATTCTAAAGTTTCTGTTATGTTGCTAACAGTTTATTAGAGAGACTTAACAAGAAAAATAGATTATTCACAGAAGCCACTAAGGTTCCCAGTTCTTTTGTCTGCTTTTAGCTTTACATGGAACTGGTTTCAACATAAACGTCAACTTGCTACATTAAAACACCAACAGCATGGGTTGGGGATTTAGCTCAGTGGTTCTGCAGCCTGCCTTGCAAGCACAAGGTCCTGAGTTAGATACCCAGTACCAAAAAAACCCCACCAACTGCATTTTCAAGGCCATGAAGATATACAGATTTTTGAGGCCACTGAGAGTTCAACAATATAGTTCTAAACTTATCCCCTTGCTCCAAGTCTTTTTGTTGTACTCTAAGTTTGGAATGTTCTGTTCCTACTTTAAGCCAACATGAAAACTCAACTTTGTGGTAAAAACTAAGCTATCTTAATGGAGGTTCACTGGTTTCTCTACCCCACCCTGTTCATATCCTGTGAGACTTCCTTTATATACTACCCCACAAAATGCACTTACCCCTTTGCTTGTGCATAATGTTAGTACTTTATGGTCTCGTTCAATGTTTGTTCAGTTGTCTCAATATTCTTTATGTCTGTCCATGTCACCATCATCTTAAGACTGAAAACTCCCAAGGGGCAGGGGCCATGTCTGTTTAACTTGTTTTGTACAGTGCCTAGGATAGAACCATGTACAGATAGGTGCTTAAAAAATGCTTTCTGATGATGATTGGCATCACTCTCAAGGACCCTCTAGGCCACAGTTATCTTAGCACATGGTACTTGGCTGTATGTTGGGATACTTTAGTCTGTTTCACAAGGCAATGGAATGTCACAGGACCTAGACCCAGCACTCTGTGGGCAAGCATCTGATTCAATCTGTGATTAAAATAGATTTTAAAAAGTAATAATTATATGATCCCAACTCAACAAATATGGATTTTATCAAAGATATGAAATAATACTGAAACAACCAACTCAATTAAAAATATAGGGGAGGGCTGGGGATTTAGCTCAATGGCACCGCAACTGTCTTGAAAGTGCAAGGACTTCAGTTCGATACCCGGTACCACACACACACACACACACACACACACACACACAAAGTATAGGGCAGCTGCTCCTTTGAGATCTCGGCTGACTGCTTTTTTTGGTGAGTTGTGTCTTGGCTTGTCAGCGCCTTCCAGGTCATCTCCTTTCCTCGGGCCTTTCCCTACAATTTCCTGTTACTGTTTTTGCTCATTCAAGTTTTTAAATTATTTTGTCACACAAAATCACGTACATGTATATGTGCACACACATAGTATCATTATAGTATTAAAAATTTTTTAAGTGAAAAAATAAATTACCTACAAAAAATAAAAGTGTGTGGGGATCTTGATGGGATAGCAGTTTTAATCTCTGGCATTCATCACTATTTTAAACACCAGAGTCTGGATTCTAGGTCTAAGAGCTTAGGTATGTTTCATCTTTGTTCTACTTCTAGTTTGAGATTTTACCACCTGTACATAAGAAAAACATCCTGCAAACTCAAGTTGTAAGTTACTTAATAAAAAGATCTTAGTCATTAGATTATGCACAGAAGGGATATGTTCTTAAAAGTTTTTTAGATAACCAAAATAACTGATTAAACAAACAACTAAAACTAAAGAAAAAAACACTGAAGACGGTATTCAGCTACTTTGACTCTAATACATGTCATATCTATATTCTTTTGAGACATGTCTCGCTGGTCTATGCTGGCCTTAAACTTGCTATGTAGCCCAGGCTAGCTTTGAACTTAAGATCTTCTTCCTGAGGGCTGGGTTTACAAGTATATGCCACCATGCTTGGCTAATATTTATATATCTGTATTTCACAGTAGTACCATGATTAATAACTACAAAATTAAAACATTAGTTCTTTATGATTACATAGTTTGTATCAAGGGAAAGTTTACATTTTTCCTTGCAACAACAGCATAGATCATTGAATACTTACAGGCTATAAAGTCAACTATTACTTATTAGGAAACTTTTCTACACACAAAATTTTATATGCATTAAAACAAATATAAGTAATGTTTAAAACATTAATCACTGCTTCCAAGGAGCCTATAATCTAGTTAGGGAGAAGCAATAAATATACATTAAATAGAAGAATACTTCAGTACTCATTGTTAATTGGTTCTGGGAAGTGTGATGAGTATCAAACAAATTTTGGCTAGGAAGGGAAGCAAGCTGTAAGACAATTAACACCCACAAATTCTAACGTGCATGTCAAGTACTAAAGAAACAATGAGTATCTGGACAAAATTTTCACATCAAAATGAGATGAGTATCAAATTCAATGAGTTTCAAAGCAGCTGAGTACCAAGGTATGACCATAACTGAAAAACTTTAAGGCAAAATTAAAAGCCATATAGACAAATGTTAAGAAAATTTTAGGTAAAGATTATAGAGGAGGTAACAATAGAAAGATTTGAAAATTTCCACTTGTAGCAGAAGATAAGCATTTTTCAGCTGATATTCTTTTCACATTTTAAAGTAATGCTTCCTAACTTTAATACACATACATCACCTGATGATCTTTAGTTTTGGTTTCTGAGACAGGGTCTCATTGTGCAGTACAGGCTGGCCTTGAACTATGTACCCCAGCCTGGCCTTGAACATGCAGCAATCCTCCTGCCTGTCTCCCAAGTGCTGGGATTCTAGGTGTGTACCATCATGCTGGCCTGATGATCTTGCCATGAGAGTACATTTTTTTTTTGGTACCAGGGATCGAACTCCGAACTCTGGACGTTGCATTTGCAAGTCAGGCACTGGAACCACTGAGCTAAATCCTGGACCTCTGATGATCTTATTAGAATGGAGGTTTCAATTCAGTGACGTGCTGAGGGGTGATGTTCTGGAGCCCCGATAAGTCCCTATTAGATGCCCACACTGCTCGTCTTCAGTTCATACTTTGAGTAGCAAGATTTTTAAGTACATATATACATGCAACTAACTCACAAGAAAAAAGAAAACAAACCCTAAGATGGGGTGGCAAATAGTGAGAAGGAAAGTCTGATGGGTCTTCTAAGATTTTCATGACTGAGCATGGTAAGTTTCCTAACAACAATGAGGAACAGACACCACCACTCATCTATTTCTACCACCACTGTGTCCGAGGAAAGAAAGAACTGGCTAGCTAGCCAGCCAGACTGAGGCTACATTCTCAGGAAAACCTTCACCTTCTACACAGAGATCACCCTATAGAATATTAACCAATACTTTTTCCTTTCTGTCTCTTTTGTCTTCTATTTCTTTTTCTAAAAGGACCAATGTGGCTCTGGCAATCTATTAACTGGTCTACAGAATTTACGGAAAAAGTGTTAAGTTTTGATCACAAACAATTCACAAATTTTAAAAGATTAATTTTGATGAAAGTCATAAGAAACTGTTTCAGGTTCCTAATTGCTATTGCAATCCTAGGGGTATCCAAGGATTACAAGGATACGAAGGTAGTTAAGTGAGGAGTATTTTAAAAAATCGATTGCTCAAAATATTCATTATATATTAAAAATGAAAACTATATTTATTTCAGTGTCATAAATAATAGCATGAATCTTAAAATGAAGACTGTATGATGGCAGAATGGACTGTGAGCAGAGACTCAGACATGATTAGCTGATACCAGGAGACACCATTGTTCCCATTCTATTGTAATATATTACAGGTATATATTACATGTACATATAGGGACAAGAAGTCACTGAAGTGTTCACATCATTTTCAAGCACTCTAATAAATCAAAGTCTCTACTATGAATCTTGTCATTAAAAGCAAGGATCAAAACAACAGTCAAAGGTACTTCAACTTCTTTTAACAAAAACAAGTGTAACTACTCTGAGCTGGAAATTAATGACAGATGTGTTCAGAGAGAACAAAATCAACTTGTAAAACTAACAGATAGAACTGGACATTATGTAATATGTGTGCTATACAGCGAGTAAGAACAATTACTATCACAGATGTATGTATAAGCCTCAGTATTTAATGGCTACATGAAACCACTAGTGTATAGAATATGAATCAACTCAGCATATCCACGAGTGAAATGTAATTCAAGAAATATAGACAACTTTTAATCCTGATTATCAATGGAAAGATGATATCTAAAAGGGACTTTTCCTTGAACTAACAACTATTTTTGAACTTTGACTTGAAAAGGTATACTGAGATCAATATGGCCAGAGCAATAGTTATGTGTGTACCAAGAAAGAGCCTATTAAAACAGATTTGCACATGGCTTCACTTACAAAACAGCTGGCATTTGACAATATAACCTCGAGTCAGTGTTAAAGACAGCATGGAAAATTATGAATATAATTCAAATGCAATCCTTAAGCAAGCACTGTATCTTCAGCATATGATGTCAAGAAAGCAAATATAGACTCTGCTTCTCTACTCAAGAGGAAAGATGCTTAAACTAGTCAAGTAAAAGATTTAAAATTTTTTCACGATACTAATGTCAGAAAAATATTTCTATGATCTTAAGTGGCTTACTTAAGTGCCATATATCCAAAACACTACAATGAATAGCCTGAACCCATCACTTGAGCATGAAATAATACAATTCTTAAAAATAAATACATTGTCTATCATAACTTTCCACCCATGAGGGCCCACACTGTGTTTCCCAGATGCAGCATGTACTTTTGAAAACATAGCCTTTTTTTTTTTTTAATGGTACCGGAGATCGAACTCAGGATCCTGTCCTTTCAAGGCAAGCAGCAGAACCACTGAGCTAAATCCCTGGCTCTTGCAGCATGTACTTTTTATATCTTTGCTCTTACCCTCTTTTTCTATTTACTCAGGCCAAGCTCACTCTGCAGAGCTGGTCTCTCTCCCATTCTTCACTTTTACTTTCTTGAATAAACTCTGCCACTGTTTTTTGCTGGTTTCATTCAATTCTTTGTTCAAGATGAGAAGAACCTGAACTCCAACTCCAGGAGAGGCACGCAACCCCAAACCCAGTAATGTTTAGTTGGTGAGCCATTTTTTAGAAGCAAGCTAACCGCTAACAGTGCCTCTTCACAATAGCCCACCCTTATGCTATAGGATGTACTTCTTTTCTCACTTTCACTTGGCCCAAACTCACTCTGCAGAGCCTGTTTCTTTTCCTACCTTTAATAAAACTTTGCTGTTAAAAAACAAAAGAGAAAACCAAATCATGATACAAATGGATTAACTGCAGTTTGACTCTTTCCCACACATTATCTATGCATTTTTCATTGTTAGAGAAAGAAACGTTCTATTAGGTTATACTTAAAACCATATTCAATTACTGCATTCAACTTGAAAATTTATCTCCTACAACTAAATTTGCCATCTCTCAAACTGAAATACTCAGCTTTCCTGTTGTGTGTCATACATTTGTTAACTCAAGTACCTAATACAGTTTTCAGTAAGAATTCTTTTGATTCCTGGTATTGAGAAAAAAAAATTCTTAAAATAATTTTGGTGTCCACTCTCTACGGGCTTTGTGAATGCTAGTTAAGCACCTTATCACTGAACTATACCCCTAGTCCTTTTTATTTTCAGACAGGGTCTCACTAAGTTGCCCAGGCTGGCCTTGAACTTGCAATCCTCCTGCCTTGGCCTATCAAGAATTACAGGTGTGTGCCAACATGCTTGGCTGTCTCCATCCATTTTATTTTTATTTATTTATTTATTTTTTTGGTACCGGGGATTGAACTCGCATCCTTACGCTTGTGCAGCAGGTAGCGAAACCACTGAGCTAAATCCCTGGCCCTCCATCCATTTTAATATCTAACACACCTAAGAGATTGACCAAATACTTGCTGCTCTCTCAACAAGCTATAACTGAAAGGTGGGTGTGATGGCTGATTGACTGTGTCAACTTGAGAAGTTCAGTTAAGATAAGCTTAACTAAATCTGGTTCAGCAATTCCATACCATAGGGTGTTGAAGATCCACCCTAGAATGGTTCCTTGCCTGGATGGTATAAAGGGGAAATGAGGAAGGACAAATCTGCTTCTGTTTCTTCCAAGGAGCTCCAGTCTTTGCCTTCACCTTGGATGTCATCTCCTGGCTTCCAGTGCAGACTCTGACTTCCGGGGCAGATGCTTCAACCATCCAGGGTAGACTTTTAGTCTTCCACTGCAGACTCATTGGCTCCTGCTACAGACTCACAACAGGACACTGCAGTGAGCTCCAGACCTTCAACTAAATCCTTCGGTCTCCAGTGTACAGACAGACCCTCTGGATTCTTCTTCATCCGACTCTGTGGGTGTCCACTGTAAGCCAATCTTGTAAATTCTTATGTATTTGTATATCTTGTGTTATACCTGTTTCTCTAATAAATATTGACTGATAGAGTGGGCTTATCTAACTTAGTAAAGCTAGAAAGTAAGGGAAAAAAAATAGTTAAATGTGAAACCTTAACATTGTAAACCAGATTATCAATGCAGTAAAGGACTGCAGCAATAATTGCTTGTCCTGATGTTTAAGTTATTTTAAAATATTGTTTTGCTCTTACAATAAAAACATTTTAGGTTATTCTTTTGTATAGCCTAAAATCAGTGGTGTGCATGAAGACCCACCACATGTTCCACAAATTTGTGGTCCAAATATATTTGAGATCACTTTCACATGAAGCTATCATTTCTTCTTATGCATTAATCATGCTAGAGTTTGTTTGTTCTTATTAATAATCTTACTCTTCTATATGCATTCCTATTACTTCATTTTAAAAAACATAGGTCTGGTTTCAGTTATGTATAGCACTTATAAAAAAATAGTACAGTATGTCTAACTTCTAATTTTTCCATGAACTTCATAGCCTCTCAAAGTCATTCTTTCCTTTTGATCTTCTGAGAATCCAAACTGCCTTCCTATACCTTTTGGTTAGGGTGACATTAAAAATGTGTAACGACTGGCATGCTGTTAACACTAAACAAAGAGAATGACACTAGCTCATAAACATATGGCTATAATGAACATGCTCACTAAACATCCTTAGTTACAGTTTGATGTTTTAAAATTAGTGTTTATTTATAATTCAATATTATGTTTACAGTAATAGTTACCTTCATATTGAGGAATTGGTACATACATGTAACATACCTTAACCATTTTGATCTCTTTACTCCCTCTTGCTACCTTCTTTTCCTTATCCCTTTACCATCTCCAGAAAGTCTGCCATTTTGTATTCTACCATGTCTCCTTTATTTGATTATTTATATTTTTGAATTCTTATATAAGAGAAATTATATGATATATAACTTTCTGACTTAACCTTATATTCTCTAGTTCCATTTATTTTCCTACAAGTGACACAACCTTAATCTTCCTTATGGTTGAATAATATTCCATAGTTATAGCTTCTTTTAAGTAGTCTGCTGTACTTTCTTCCATGCTAGTCCCATTCTCAAAAAACTTTGATCATTCCTTGCTTGCCAATTCCCAGAAAAAGGGATAGCAGTTTTCATGAAAGGAATCCACATGAATTGGATTCCAAAGATGAATTCTGCACCTTATTAAATCTTTATTTTTCCTATTTTTATTCCTTACAAGAGAATTAAGGAGAAATATTAGAACACACTACTGCTTTCTTTTTTTTTTTTGGTACCGGGGATCGAACTCGGGTCCTTGCGCTTGCGCAGCAGGCAGAGAAACCACTGAGTTAAATCCCCGGCCCACTACTGCTTTCTTTTTAACAATTGTCTCCAGAGAATGGGGCTCTTTAAGTCAGCTTTTTATTACACAGTAGCTTTGTAATTTGATTATATCCACATAGACACGTAAGTTCTTTCTTCTCATGACCAAATGAAAATAGTTAATATACAGACAAATGGATGAATTTGGGGATATATTGAGGATATTATAAGCTGTTAGCAAAACAAATGTCTCACATTTGTATAACAGAAAGAATAAATTCACAAAAAGCTTAAAGAGATGGGTCATTTAAAAATAAAAATCACAGAATTATGTTTAATAAAATCAAACATGTCATATATTATTTTTAAGATATTCTTACCCAACTTTGGAAAAACTATTAAGTACTCAGCATTGCACTGAGGACATGCCACTCTGGCTGTACTGTTTCCTCTTTGTTTTTCATCCACCCAGCGCTGTAGACAAGCCTGATGAACCCATTTGGTAGACCCTCTGCACCTGCATGGTCTCACCCATTCAGCTGTTCTATCATCTTCATCAGTGGCAAAACACACCCAGCAACTTCTGTAAATTGAGAGAAAATTGTATTAATTTTTAGAATCCCAGCATCCTGTACACTAAAGCTACTGATATATTATTATAGAACTTCTGTCCTACATAAAGAGATTAATGAAATCAATATATTCCCAGTAGAGAAATTTCTTGTTTATCTGTTTTTCCTTATTTTTCTTTATAGGATCTTTTCTGAACTTGGTTTTTTTGTAAATTTCTCCATCTTTCTGGTAATTCTGTATTTTCAACAGTGAAACAGAGTTCAAAGAGACAACCCTCAAGCTGCTCCCCCCCCCAGCTTTCTTCTTCTGCCAGTAATGGGGATTGAGCCCAGGTCCTTCACACTAAGTTACATTCCCAGCCCTTTTTAAAATTTTGAGACAAGGTCTCACTGAATTGCCCAGGCTGAGCTTGAATTTGGATCTTCTTGCCTTAGCCTCCCAGAGTGCTGGGATCACAGGCAGGCACCACCACACCTGACTATACTTCTGATTGATTGATTTTCCAGTACTGGAAATTGAACTCAAGACCTTGTGCTTGCAAGGCAGGCGCGGCACCACTGAGCTAAATCCCCAGCATACTTCTGTTTTATTTTATTTCATTTCATTTCACTTATTTATTTATTTTTAGTACTGGGGATTGAATTCAGGACCTTACGCTTTCGAGGCAGGAGGCAGAATCACTGAGCTAAATCCCCAGCTTATTTTATTTTTGAGACAGCGTCTCACTATGTAGTTCAGGCTGGCCTCAAAATTGCGGTGATCCTCCTCCCTCAGTCTTTGAACAGTGGAATTACAGGTGTGTGCCACCTGGCCTAGTTTATACTTTTACTTTATAAGAGCTGGTAATTCTTTTCAGGAGTAGTAAGCGCAGGAATATGTGAGATTCAATGTTCTCCCCATTTCAACACTAATCTCTTGAGCTTGGAAAAACAAATACACAAGTGTTTTCACATATACTCTCATTCAACTTTCAATTGAGAGGAAAAAAAACTGACGCCATTTCTCTTTCTCATACAGTATAACTGTAAGAAGAGAGAATAAAATAAAATTTTGAAAGCACAAAGGATATGAAGATAGGATAAATTGTTTTAGGGTAGTAATATAGCTGTGTTTACATATTTCCATTATAGGTATGACCGTTCTTCTTTTTCTGAAATAAAATTATATTTATTATATTTTAAATCAGAAAGCCTGAAGTAGGATGCTATATTAGCTGGGCATGGTGGCACACGCCTGTGATTCCAGCACTTGGGAGGCTGGCAGGAAGACTGCTTCAAGTTCAAGGCCAGCTTGGGCTACACAGTGAGTTCAAGGCTGGCCTGAACTACATAGCAAGACCCTGGAAAAAAAAGATTACAAATCTGGAATTTAATTGGGCATGGTGGCACACATCTGTAATCCCCAGCACTGTGGAAGGCTAACATAGGAGGATTCCGAGTTCCAGGCCAGCCTGGGCAATTGAGCAACTTATTGAGACCCTAGCTCAAAATCAAAGAAAAAAGGGGCTAGGGATGTAGCTCAGTGGTAAAGTGCTTGCCTACCATGCGTTAGGCCTGGATTCTATCTCCAATACCTCTAAACCCCTCAAAAGCAAAGAGACTGGAGAAAGGAAATTGTGTGAAAGAGACAATTAGTTGGATGCTTAAATTAGAAGTTTATAACTGCTTCTGATGACTAAATATTCTGAATGTAAATATGAGTATAGAATATGTTAAGTTTAAAGAATTTAATGTATGTTACTAGTTATCAGTTTAATTTAACTAACATGAAAAAACCCACTAATCTATGAAATTAGGGCTGGGTACAGGGAAAATTACAGCACATAAAATGACCACATGAAGGCTGGGGATGTAGCTCAGTTGGTAGATAGCTTGTGTAGTATGTAGCCAGGCCCTGAGTTCGATCCTCAGCACTGGGACAAAAAAAAAAGTTTTTAGGGACAAATATTTAGCCTTTTAGACAGTGTCATTATTTTTAAGGGCTAAAAAAAAAAAAAAAGGAGTGGAGGGAATATAGTATGCATGTGAGATGTAAATCCTGTCTTTCCATGTTATATTTTTAACTTTCGATAGATTAACCAGGAACATTACCTGGGAAGATCTTATAATTAATTATGCTTTCTCTCTTCACTTCTCCATACCCGACTCCCAGAATTGATGCACTCTCTATTTCAACTATTTCTCAATCATACTCTTACTTTTTTTTGTTTTTGATACAGGGTCTTGATATGTAGTTTAGGCCAGACTTGAACCCACTATGTAGCACAGGCTGGCCTTAAGCTCACAGTGGATCCTCCTGCCTCAGCCTCTGAGTACTGGGATTACAGGTAGTGCACACCTGGCCTTACCTCTACTTTTTAAGAAGCAGGAAACAGATGCTTGAGATGACTGGTTTAAAATTTTTCAAAAATCTTAGCATAGAAGGGACTGTAGAAATCTGTCACTTAATGTATAATAAATTTCCTCTTTTCTAAGAACAAACAGTATCTCACGCTTTCTATGAAAAATCATTCTCGCCAGGGATTTAGCTCAGTGGTTCCGGCGCCTGCCATGCAAGTGCAAGGTCCCAAGTTCGATCCCTGGTACAAAAAAAAAAAAAAAAAATCATTCTTCCTCCAACATCAGCCACACCTGTGGTTTAGGCAGTATAAGCCTCATCCCCAGTTTGTGGAAGAGTAAATCTTAGATTGGCGACAACATTCTAACTCCCAAATTATAGTGATTGGGAGACTAGATCCATAAAGCTGGTCTTAAGCATAGCTTAACTCAGAATGTGGGAAAGGTGCTACACAGATTTTCTTCTGGGGAGCTTGGAAGTAAGAGATTGTGAAGCAGCCAGGAGAACCACCATGTGGAGCCTGCAGAATCCAGAGGAAGCTGGGCATGGTGTCACATACCTATAAACCCAGTACGAGAGGATGAGCAAGAGGATTGCCTTGGGTTCGAGGCCACCCCAGACTGCATAGTGAGTTCAGGGTCACCCTGAACTACATAGCAAGACTCTCAAAAAGCAAAAAGATATATCTTGTTCTGATACAAATTCCCTAAGATGAATGTTATTATGTATATCTAAAATGTACCAGTAAATGTTTTGCTTAAAAAACAAAACAAAAAAATGCAAGAAGAAGCAAAGCTGAAAGATGGAAATTCATGGCATTGTGAGACATGGACCAAGCTGTGGCTGAAGCTAAATATACTCTTGCACCATTTACTTATATAAGCGAATAGATTTCTCTTCCTTTTTTTTTTTTTGCTTAAGCAATCTGGATCACATTTTCTGCCAACAAAACACTTGTGATAGAGTACTCAACACCAAGAGATGACCCCAATACAATCCTGTAATATAAATGCTAAAGAGCTTTTATATGTAAACTCAAGATTTTTTTTTTTTGTAAATAACTTTCTTTCCTACTCAATGAAAGCTGAGCAGAAAAGTTAACTTAATTCCCAATGCAAGTACTCTGAGTTTTGTACATTGGCCAAAATATGATCTTGATTCTGCTATTAGATGAGGCTGTTCCTTAGATTTAAAACAAAGCCAATAAGGACAAAAATCAAACAGTCTCAAATTTGAGCTTTTCACTGATACCATGATATTTGCATTTCAGAGTCAATATAACATAAATGTACTTTGATCCAAGTTATTACATATCTTAATATAATTTATGAAGTTGCAATTTTGAATACCCTACAAAATAAGAATAATTGGCTACTTTTCATTTCAAAAGACAACAGCTAAGGGTGTAGTTAGTGGTAGTGTTTGCCTAGTATGCAAGAGGCCCTGAGTTTAATCCTCAGCATCATAAAAAACAAAACAAAACACAGATGCAGACACAAAAAACTAAAGACCTCTCAAACTCCACCTCCAAGGGAAATAGCAATTGTAATTCTCAAACTTTTTAAGAGTTTTTCTTTAAGTTTATTTTTGCCCTGTTCTTTCTAATTTTACTCTCTCAGAACCCGAGTATTTAGTATGAGTCACATGCAGCATCTTAACTTCTAGAAATGGAAATAATCTCAGATCTACAGAATAAAAACTGTGGGTGCCTGACACTGTTTTTAAAGCCCTTCAGGTGATTCTGATACATAAAGTTTGGGAGCCCCTATGTTAGTCTTTCTTCTTTCCTTAGTCTCCTTAGTTCATCATAATATAGAAATAAAATTCCATTTATTTATTTTTTTGGTATCAGGGATCCAACTTGGGTCGTTGCGCTTGTGCAGCAGGTGGCGAAACCACTGAGCTAAATCCCTGGCCCTCCATTTTATTTTTTATGAAAACCATCGTCTTCCAGTTATTCACCAAAATGACCAACACAAAGGGAAAGAGAAGAACCTAGCATATGTTTTGGTTAATGCCTAGATGTCCCCCATTCCTTATGGACTCATAGAAAAGGCATTTAGGAAGTGACTGGATCGTGGGTGTGTGATACTGGATTAGTTCATTGACTGGTTCAGCATAGTTCTGAGTGTGGATAATGGGAAGGGCCACCCTTAGGCAATAAGCTTTAGCCTGTATGGAATACAACAGGAAGGAAGGCTCAGTTTCCTGCCTGCTATGCCATGAACTGTTTCTCCTCTGTGATGACCCTTTGCCATGCCGGCCTGCCTTGAAGACAACTGACTATGGGCTGACACCTCTACAGACTGTGAGCTAAAATGAACCTTTCCTCTAACTTGTGAGCGTTTTGTGTCAGCAAGGAGAAAAGTAACTAAGACAAGGTTCTCTAAGCCTTTCATTTGGCCACATTTATGTGAATCTATAAAAAGGGTTATATTGTAGATATCAGGGGGATGGGTGCTGTTCAAAAAGAAATGCCACACAAATGTTACCATGGCAAAAATAGAAGTCTACAGTATTACTCTGCACGAAGTGGGTATTGTTGTAAATGATAGGTCTCCCACTACCTCTGTGGCTATTATGTATAGTAGCTGCCCTCTCCCTTGTGTGACATCATGCCAAGATGCTTCCTCCCACCGAAGAAGAAACCTTTCTTCCCAGCATGCCCCTGTTACCCCCTAGAGAGTAACCTAATACTCGCTCACCTCCTACCAACTAGTGATCATGGGCTCCTCCACTCCCTAGTCACTACCTCACTCAACCCCGCCTCAGCTCCTACAAACCCCACCCCAGTCTCTATAAAAGACACTCCCTGCCCCGGCCATATTGCCTGTCTCTCCTTTGTTCAGAGACAGCCCGGCAGATCTGTTCTCCTAATAAAGGCTTGTTGTGGCCTGATCTGGTCTTGGTTTTCAGCCTTTTACCTGACAGTAAACAACTAACTTGAGGGCAGCCTTTTGCCAAGAGAATTAGTGTATGCATTAAGCATTCTAAGAGCTGAGATAAACCAGGCAGGGATAGCATAAACCTGTAATCCCAGAACTCAGGAGGCTGAGACAGAAGGATCACAGCAAGTTTGAGGTCAGCTTAGGCCATATAGTGAGTTCAAGGCCAGGCTAAACTACATAGTGAGATATTGCTTTAAAAAACAAACAAACAGGTGGCTTAATGAAACATGTGAAGGGTTCAACCCTAACCTGGGTTCAACCTGAATGCAGGACCAGCCTGCCCTACCCAAAGCATATTCTGTGAGAACCAATGGGAAGAAGCCTGAGCTGCTGGAACCTATTCCCTATGAATTCATGGCAAAAAGTTGGGGATGTAGTTCTGGCATTCAGAGCTTAACTAGCAGCTAAGGTGCTCTAGGCCTGGGTTCAGTACCCAGAACTGCTAAAAATGAAAAAAAAAAAAAAAAAGGTCTTCTGAATTATAAGGATAGTTTATTGAATAGGAATGTGGTGCCCTTGCCTCAGAGAAAGAAATACTTAGAGCAGATTCTTCTTGTACCCAGTTAGCTGTATCATGTCTTTATTCTTCACATTCAGTGTTTTTCTTACGTGAGGATGTGAGATAATTTACTGTATAACAGACATCTATCTAACTGGTTAGAAAGTGGCCAAATATTTAAAAAATATTAATACTAGTTTGAAGACAGTTCTTCTAAATCATCACAGGAAAAAGATGTATAAAAATAAATGGAAGGCAATCTATTGGATTGAAGTTAAACTATGAAGACAGGTGTGGTATCACACACCTACAATCCCAGCACTCAGGAGGCTAAAGCAGGAGGATCATTGTAAATTTGAGGCCAGTAGGGACAACATAGTGAGACACTGTCTCAAAAATAAAACAAACAAAAAAAGTTATTCAAACTTAAACTGGGAAAAGTTCATTGCATGGAAACAGCTAGATTTTAGGATTCAGGAATTCGAAGTCCTGTATTTTTAGGCTTCCCCCCGATTCCATTTTACAGTCACTATAAACAAAAATTTTAAATTATTTGGTTTTAAAACTTAACAGTAAGTAAAATGCTTACATTTTCTGTTTTTGCAGTGTTGGGTATCAAACCTGGAATAAGTGCATGCTAGGCAAGTGCTCTACCATTGAGCCACACATATCCGAATTAAGCCATTGTTTTCTTTTTTTTTCTAGTACTGGGAATCAAACTCAGGGCCTTTGGCTTACCAGGCAGGTGCTGAAGCCATTGTTTTCTAAAGGAAGAAAAGCTAAATTAATTTGGAGAAAAGATTATGATTCCAGGATAGTGTAGCTCATTACAGAACCTGTGCTTTGGAGCCAGACTGCCTGGACTGAAATCATGTTCACCACTTGCTATATGTTTAATGATAGAATCTCTTTCATATAGTTGTTGTAAAGCAGGAGTTCTTAATTTGGGGGTCTATGAAAAATTCAGAAGCTGCCAGGTGTGCTGACACACACCTGTAATCCCAGCTATTCAGGAGGATCACAAGTGTTATGGCTTGTGTTTAGATGTCCCCCCCTCCCCAAGACTCATGCCTGTCTTATTCAAAGGTGGCTGAATTTAGAGTGTGTGATTGACTCTTCGTGCAATGCTAGGCCTGAGGGCACTTTAAGGGTGTGAGTGCTACCAGCCCTAAGTAGTCTGAATAAGATAAAAGGGGCAGGAAGAGGCTGTTAAGGTCTCTTTTGTGGCCTTCAGGAGGTCAGGAACTGTGGCCCCTTGGCCATGTGCCACCCTGCCTTGGAGCCAGGTCACTACTGACTGAAACCTTTAGGAACTGTGAGCTAAATAAACCCTTTCCCCTTTAACTTTGGGTGTCAGGTATTTTGTCTCAGTAATGAGAGAAAAGTAGGGCCTAGGATTTAGCTCAATTGCCAGTGCCTGTCCCCAGAAGCGCAAGGACCTGAGTTCCATCCCTGGTACCAAAAAATAAATAACTAAATAATGAGAGAAAAGTAACCAAGACAACAAGTTTGAGCCCAGCATGGACAACTTATTGAGGCTCTGTTTCAAATAAATTATAACAGGGCTGGAGATGTAGCTCAGAGGCACTGGACTTGGCTAGCATGCATGAGGTCTTGGGTTCAATCCCCAGTACAAGATTTGGAAGGGGTTGGTAAATCTGGTAGGGAAAAAAAATTACATGTTTATTTTCATTAAGCTCTAACTAAAATTTAGTTTTTTCTTCAATGATGAGTATAAGCAAACCACAGTAATATTAGCAATGATAATTAAATTAGTACATACAGCAACAGAAAATTTTGTATTATTTTACAGCTGCACAGATCCCAAAATAACACTAATTTGAAATTAATTAGACCAACTGATAAATCTTATATTTCAATGTATTAAGCTCATTATCAGATTTTTAATATTTGGTATCTATGTTTGAATATAATTGGTTTCATCACTAATACCACATACTGTTTTTTCTAAAGCATTCTGAGGAGTAGGCTTAACCAGAATGCCAAAGAAGGTATTTTTTTTTTTTTTTTGTACCGAGGATCAAACTCAGGACCTTGCACTTTCAAGGCAGGCGGCAGCACCACTGAGCTAAATCCCTGGCCAAAAGAAGTTTTTAATGTTAAAAAGAGTGTTTTATTTTAAGGTCCCTTGCTGTAAAAGATTAAACATGGGATCAAGAAATTGCTTAAGATTTTCCTGGCACATATACAATCTCCAAATGCACTAGCATTAACATTGGTTATGATGACAGTGATGTTGTCAATTTTATAACTATGCCTAGAATTTATGGATATAATTTTGTTACCATTAGCACATAAAGTACTGTAATCCTGTGTGGCACCTTTGTATTCATTGAAAAAAAAAAGTCCTGGATTCCCACTCCCAGTTTTTCAATAAGCTACACCACTATTTAAGATATTTCTTCAAACTCTCTCAATGCATATTCTTCCACTCTTTGCCATCTACCAGCCTTTCTAAATGCCGCCTGCTTTCTAATGCACACAGTTTACTCACACATTCCATCCACCAAGTTGGGGCACAATGGTTTACAAAGTAAAGGGAGATCTGGGAAGTATCACAATGGTCTGAGAGATCAAAGAACAATTCACTATTATTATATGAAGACAATAAAAGAGAACTAAATGAGACAAATCTAAAGAACATTACCTATTCCTTAGAAAAATGTGTAGATTAGGGGTGGCAAACCTATGGCATGTGTGAAGTGGGCATGGCATGCGGAGCCCTCTCTGCTGGCACACAGGCCAAATGTATGAGTTGTTTTCTCTAAACTAAAACCTCAGTACTATATTCAGGTTTAATTACAGTATTGGTACTTTTCAATAAATAAGTGGATTTTGGGTTGCAGTCTGGACACTTGGTCTCTAAAAGGTTTGCCATCACTGGTGTAGACTAATTATAACTAATATACTATATATATTGATTTATAAATTTAATTCTGTAGGAGTTAAGTAATTTTTGTTGCCAGTAATAGTAAAATTTAAGATGGGTGTGGTGGTGCATGCCTGTAATCCCAGCACTCCGGAGGTTGAGGTAGGAGGATCACTGAGTAGCCTGGGCTACAAAGTTGAGTTCAACTCCTGAACTACATAGTGAGACCCTGTCTCAAAAAAGAAAAAAGAAAAGAAAGAGAGAAAAAGAAACTACATTTACAGAACTTAAAGTTTAGTTAAGAAACAAAAATAGGCATACATGGATCAAATAAAACTCACCATACAAAACACTACTACTAATGGTTTAAAGTTAGACTGGAAAGAGTAAAGGTATTTGAAATAAGAAAAATCAACACAAGTAACCTCAGAGGTGGAAATAAGCATATGTTCAAGGATCAATGTGGCTGAAGCAGAAAGGTTTTATTAAGATAAAGCTAGAGGGCCAGGGATTTAGCTCAGTGGTTATGCAGCCTGCCTCACCTGAGTTTGATCCCAGCTACCAAAAAACAAAAAAACAAAAATAGATAAAGCTAGAAAGGATGAATAACAGTTGGGAAAGAATGTGTAACAAAGACAACCTCATTTCATAGGGTTCATTTGTGATTCAACCACAGTTTTTTGTTGCTGGGTTTTTTGGTGATTAAAATCTAGCTCTGTAGTCCAGGTTGATCTTGAACTTGCAATTTTCCTGCTTTGGTTTCCCAAGAAGTTAATTATTTTTTAAAAGTATGTAGAAAAACTTTGAGAGGGGGAACTTACAGAGTTTCTTACTGGTACATAACTAAATTAAAGTTTTTTTACAGGCAAATTGATAGGCATTGGCACTATAAAAAGACAGCTGACAGTAATCTTCAATATCTTTGATGATTCAAATTACGGGCGCTTATCTTGGATTATTAGAAAAATCTGGGGTACCAGAGGCTCACCATGATGAAAGGTAGAGTGTAAGGTAGGCATGGTAGTGCACATCTGTAAACCCAGCACCCTGGGAGACTAAGGTTGAAGGATTTCAAGTTTGAACCCAACCTGGTCAACTCAATGAGACCATATCTTAAAAAAAAAAAAAAAAAAAAGGTGGTTGGGAATGTACGTCAGTGGGAAGGCCCTATGCTTCAATTCCAAAACCACCACCACAAAAAACAAACAAACAAAAAAACAGCCCCCCCCCACACAAAAAAATGAGTGTAGCATAATAGGAGAAAGGAGAGAGGGAGAGACAGGGAAAGAGAGGAGGTGTGTGAGGGGGCAGATAACAGGCCCAGCTAAATGGACATGTTTTTTTGTTTTGTTTTGTTTTTTGGGGGGTACCAGAGATCAAAGTCGGGTCCTTGCGCTTGCGCAGCAGGCAGCGAAACCACTGAGCTAAATCTCCGGCCCTAAATGGACATGTTTTAATTGCATTATATAGGGCAGTGGTGGCGAACCTATGGTACACATGCTGCAGTGGGCTCTATCACTGACTGACAGCTCTAAAAGGTTCACCATCATAGATATACGGTGTCATAACAATGTAATATTTACATAACTTGGTGCAGGGGATTTAGCTCAGGGGTGCTGCACCTGCCTTTCAAGCACGAGGTCCTGAGTTCAATCCCTGGTGGTAGTGGTAGGGTATTTACATGACTTGCTTTAAAGAGAACAAGCACTCTTTTCTTTAAACATGCTAAATGCAAAGAAGGCCACATTTAACAATGGAAAACAATGCACACTGCTTGTTATCTCAGTATTAAACGTTTCTCAACCAGTATCTGGAACAGGAAATATAGCACAGAGAGACTACACGTTTCTTTATATATCTGGTCACCCAAATGGAACGTAAGTTAAAATATCTAGACATATCAAAGAGATATAATCATAATCATGACATGTTATCAAAGGGCAAAGCTGAAGGATATACATCACAGTGAAAGAAATCATTTATAGTGTGCACAATATTCATGCTGTGCCCTTCATCTCTGATCTTCTAAAGCTCTGAAAGTACAATTATTTCCATGTTAAACAAGGAAGCAAAAGCCCAGAAAGAGTAAGTGATTATTAGATCAAGGCCACATAGTAAGCAGAGAGGCATGGATGCAACCTAGACCTTAACTCCAAAACATTGACTTTTTTGGTACACATATGCCTATGCTGCTGCCATATGTGTATTTGAGAAAAATTTCCTTTTTCCATTTGTTAGAATATTACAGCCATTTTGCTAGGGTACTTTTAAACTTCCATACAAAGCTTCCTCCAGAATCCAACTTCTTTCCAGTTTTTCAATGCCATATAATCAGGAATTGTGAATTTTGGCATGTGAAGAATTAGGAGGCACTAGAGAGGAAATGCTACATAAATGTGGAGGAGAAAAATGTATCTGGTTGAAATGGTAAGAAAAATTTTACAAATGAGGTCAAACCTCTAGGTTTTGGAGAATGGATACAGTTTTGAAATAAAATGCCAACAAAAAGTGAGACATGGTGGTGTAAGCCTGTAATCCCAGCAGTGTGGGAGGCTGAGGCAGCAGGATCCCAGGTGGGGCAACTTAGTGAGACCCTGTCTCAAAGTAAAAAGGAGGCTGGGGATGTAGCCTAGTACAAAGGCTCTGGGTTCAATTCCTCAGTGCTGCAAAAACAAAACAAAACAAAAACAAACAAACAAAGCCAAAAAGCCAAAAAAGCACAAACATGTTTGGAGGAAAGTAAGCAAACCAGTTTGGCCTGGGGGAAAAAAAGATTTATATACTTATTCATAAAGAAAGACATTATAAAGATAGTTGGTGCTGGTCATGTACTGAATATCTTTTTTTTTTGTTTTGTTTTGGTACCGGGGATGGAACTCAGGTCCTTGTGCTTGCGCAGCAGTCGGCGAAACCACTGAGCTAAATCCCCAACCTTGTACTGAATATCTTAAACACAATAAGGCTGGATGCAACAGTGCCTGCCTGTAATCCCAGCTACTCAGGAAGCTGAGGCAGGATTGCAAATTCAAAGTCAGCCTGGGCAACTCAGCAAGACTCTGTTTCAAAATAAAAAATAAAAAGGGTGGGGATGTAGGTCCCCAAGACAGTTAGAGGACAGTGTTTGCCTAGCACGCACAAAGCCTTAGGTTCAACAGTACTGCAAAAACCAAATAAACAACAAAAAAAGCAAAACTATGGGATCACAATAAATGTGAATAAATGATGAGATTTTGGAAGGTCTTAAAGTTCAGGCTAAAGAATTTGAACTTAATAAGCAGTAAGAAAATACAGAAGAGCTGGGTGTGGTGGAAATCCCAGCACTCATGAGGCTGAGGCAGAAGGATCACCGTCAATTGGAGGCCACACAGTGAGTTCAAAACCAGCCTGAACTGCATGGCCACGACCCTGTCTCAAAAAATCGGGAGGCTGAGGTAAGAGGACTGTCACAAGTGAGACCCTGTCTGAAATAAAAGATAAAAATGGACTGGAGATGTGTAGCTCAGTGTGAAGGCCCTCAGTTCAATGCCAAGTACAAAAATACAAAGATTTTTCTAGGCACTGGTATGTCATAAAGAATGAAAAAAAGATTCTGTGATTCAACAGAATGTCAGTGTATGGAGAAATAAGACAGGAAATACAGGCAGTTTCTGATATCAATGAGTTGTTTGTTTGTTTTTAAGATAAGAGTCTCACTGTGTAGCCCAGGCTGGCCTTGAATTTTCAGCATCTTCCTGGCTCAGGTGCCCCCACCCCTCTCTATGCTGGGATTGCACGCATGTGCCACAACATCCAGCAAGAACTTTTTTGTTGTCAATGAACTTCCAGTCAAATGCATAAGGTGGTGGTAGAAGGTGTATGTGTGTGGTAAACTCCTGGACAAGGGATAGGTGTATTAAAAATTTTATAATACATTATGATATATTATGATTGATATATGCATAATGGTTGTAGAGACACACAGAAGACTTTAATAACTCTGTATGAGGTAGCCACATGAGGCATTAGTATGATTATTTGAGATAACTATGAAGATGGGTAGAGTTGGCCAGGTGTTAAGAATGGCATGTAAAGCAAAAATAGAGATGAAAGAACAGCATACATTCAGGGAACAATGAAATAGAAGGCAAGAGAAATGGTTAAAGTAGGTTAGGGCACATTAGGCTCTTGAAAGTTTTTAGATTTTTGCTCTTATAGGTGACAGAGACTGGCAGGTTTTCTAGAATGGAAATGGCATGATTCTAATTATACCCTGGCCAATTCTGGTACTACTTTGTAAAAAAGCCTAGACCTAAAAAACTACAGCCAGAGAAAGAAGAATCCCACATAATATCTGATAAGTAAATTTGGAAAGAAGAAAGCAAAAAAAGACAAGACAGATGTTACAGCTGCTGAACTGGAAGACTAGCCATATCAAAGATTAAAAATTGAGATAAACAGTTGGGGAAATAGTAGTATAGTTCTAGATAAATTGGTAATACTGGACATACACAAATGTTAATGTTCACTGGCCAGTGAGAAATGAGTCACAAATGTAATGAGAGATCTGTCAGACAGATCTGGGTGTTACTCAAATAGAGGTGAAAGTAAGATAAGTGAGCATGCTTTTTCAGAATGATAAATGCAGAGGGTTGAAACGCTGAGATTAAAGGAAGAAAAGGTGTTTCTGGACATGACTGTGCACACCTGTAATCCCAGCACTCAGGAGGCTCAGGCAGGAGGATCACTGTGAGTTCAAGGCCAGCCTGGACAACATGGTGAGTTCAAGGCCAGCTTAAACTACATAGTGAGACCCTGTCTCAAAAAAATCTAAATAAATAAATAAAGGAAGAAAAGGTAAAGTGAGACATAATGAGAAAAAAAGAAAGGTAAAGGTAGAGAAAGAAACAGAATAGTATAACACAACATAGTTTCAAAAGTAAGAAGTGGTTGCCGGGGATTTAGCTCAGTGGTTCCAGTGCCTGCCTCACAAGCGCAAGGATCAGAGTTGATCTCCCATACCAAAAAAAAAAAAAGTGAGAAGTGGTGGCATCAGTTTTGTCTCAACTACATATATGTCAAAGATATAAGAACAAAGAAAAAATCTTTACCTATCAAGAAATTATTGGCAACTTTTCGTATACTTTTAGTTTAGTCAAGGACAAGAAAGGTCAATGAAATTCAAATTATATTGAGAGATAATAATGAAGAAACAAAATGTCCTAACAGAATAAAGGAAAAAAGTCCTATGTTAATAATTTTATATATAAAAGCATTAAAGAAGGCTGGAAGAATATAAACCCATTTTATAATATTGGAGTAGGGAAGAGAGAAAGACATGGGACTGGGGTCAGCATTCAAAGGGAATTTTATCTGTAATATTTTCACTTTTTTTTTTTTGGAGATAGGGTCTTATGTAGCTCAGGCTGGCCTCAAATTTGTGGTGATTCTACTATCTCAGTCTCTTTGGAGCTGGGATTATAGGCATGTAGCATCATGCCAGGCCAATGTTTCCACTTTTTTTTTTTTTTTTTGAGGCAGGGCCTTACTACAAGGTTTGGGCAGGCCTTGAACTCATTACATAGCCCAGGCTAGCTTAGAACTCGAGGCGAACTGCCTGCCTCAGCCTACCAAGTGCTGAGATTACAGGCATGCACTACCATGCTTGGCTCCATTTCCACTTTTTACATATAGATGAAAGCAAATATTACTATGAATTGTTTTCAATTCCAAGTATTGGGCTTTTAATTATCAAAATGGAGTAGTGGTATGATTGAAAAAGATATAATCTGACAAAAGGAATATGAAATTGCTTTAACAGAAATTAAGAGACAATTATATAAAGCAGAAAAAGATATGGCAGGCTTCTATCAAAGTATAGTTTCCCATCTCTCCAATGAGATATACACATGGACGGTAACATCCTTGCAGAGAGGATCTAATTCACTTTGCCTTGTGAAAGGGGCTAAGGAAAATAGACCTTTTCTTCCATCTGATGGTTCTAGGGATGCCATGCCTATATTCCCTGCCTACTCACTAGGTGCAAGTAAGTGATGCAAAACAGTCTCAACAAATTCCTGAGTGTTTCGGGGGGAGCAAAAGCCCAATAAAGTATTTTTCAGTAGAGACATACACACACACACAAAAGAAAAAAAAGATCATAAAGTAGGTAGTGATAAAGTAATACATAATAGACTTCAGCTGACCAAGGTTCAAGGACCTGGTCAAACAGTTTAAGCTAATAAGTGGTTATAATTTCAAGGAAATAAGATTTCTGACTGCAAATCATTCATGACATTAGAAAAAATCACCTCTATCACCACTGCTTTCAAACAACTGTTTACTCAGTAGCCTAAAAGATCAAATAAATTTACATAAAATGGTTGCTTATTTACAAAAGTGAAAGAATTAAAATACATATACACAAATATGTGCGCATTTACTTACAAATACTGCAAGAATTAAATTTATCAAGATAAATAATGGCTGAATCAATTATTTAGAAAGAATGAGGTAATTCAACTTCAGCTGTTAATAAATTGCCACTAGTTTGAAAACTCTGCTGGACATGGTGCAATCCCAGCATGTGAAAGATTGAGGAAGATTCCAAGTTTGAGGCCAACCTGGTCTACTCAGTAAATTGAAAGCCAACCAGGATTAGAGTGAGACCCTGTCTTTAAAAAAACCCAAACCAAAACCAAAACCAAGGGGCCAGGATGTAGCTCAGCGTCACCCCGCCTATCTAGCAAGTCCAACGTCCTGAGTTTGATTCCCAGTACCAAAACAAAAAAACAGAACAAAAAAAACCCCCTGAAAGATTAAGTAGTATATAATGAACATACCATGTATGTTACAATTAAAACAGTCTTCACTCTGAAGTTTATGGAACACAAACATCATTAGAGCATAAGTTCCTTAAAAACATTTTCATTACATTCATTATTATATACCAAGGTCCTAGAATGGTACTGGGCATATGTAGCCACTCAGTGTTTATTAAATTCAGTAAGTACAAACATTTAATAATTGACTCAGTATAAAATACATACATACTTTTAACCTAGAAGCAACTGAACGAAATGTTTACACATCTCCTTAGCCTTCACCTGTACTAAAGAAACAAACATGTGGAAGGGTATCTGAGCTAAACTGTCCTTCAAAACATTACTATCCAGAGCCAGGCATGGTGGTGCAAGCCTGTAATCTCAACACTGGAGAGGCTGAAGCAGGAGGATCAGTGCGAGTTTGAGGTCAGCCTGGGCTACATAGTGAGTTCAGGGCCAGCCTGAACTACAAAGACCCTTTCTCAAAAATAAATAAATAAATCTAAAGATGGGGAAAAAGCTAGATTCATGAAAAGCATTCTGGGCCACAGTAGGCTGACATATTCCATTAGTAGTCCTCAAATGAATCATGTTGAGTATCTATGTGTTGAATTTGCATGTAGGGTCAGCCCAGATTAGAATGATAAAAAATATGAAGTGAGGGAAAAAAATGACACAATGGTTACACTAGTCTTAAGTACCTTCTGTCTGCCTAACATCATTTATATAAATAGCATCTTATAAACAAAAAAATCTGTCTAATCTATGTCACACAGCTGTTAAGTGGCAAAATTAGAATTTTAAGATTTTCATCTAAAGCCCAAAACTACTGATCAGGACTTAGGGTTTAGGGCAGTTGTTTTCACCCATATCAGACAAGGCTAGAAGGCTTCTGAAAATATAGATGCCCAGGCCCTCCGCTCCAGAAATTTGTGATCTCATTGATCTTGGGCAGTATCCAAGTATTCATCCATATTTTAAAATACTCCTCAGGTGATTCTCAGGGAGCTAATTTACAAACTACTGACCTAGGCAACAAAGATCTTTGTCAAGTTTTAAGTATCTGCCTTTAGGACTGGGGATGTACCTCAGCTAGAAAGTACTTGCCTAGCCTTCACAAAGCTCTGGGTTAAATTCTCAATACAGCCACGAACACACACAAACTACCTTCAAGTGTGTCAAAAAGGAATAAATGTGAGAGAAAGCCAGTGTTACGGTCACCTGTTTCAGTAAAGGAGCCAGAATTTCCAAGTTACTGTTAATTTTGGGGGGGCAGGGGGGTTGAGACAGGTTTCACTATGTAGTTCAGGCTAGGCTCTGTAGTTCAGGCACGGCTCTCCTCCTACCTCAGTCTCCCTAGTACTGGGATTACTGTAGAGTAGTAGACTGCTAAGTTTTAAATGGCTCACTAGCATTCCCTAGTTTCTTTTTAATTTTATGGAACTTCTGGAACATAGGAATTGTAAGTCACCACATAAAGGTGAAAGTGAAAGGAAGGCCCTCAAGAGGAAAAATAATTCATCATAAAATATTCTACACTAGAACAGGGTCTCACTTGACTGGAATTGGCAATAGCAGGTGGTCTCTGGGGAAATATTAATATCCCAGAATTTGCCAGTGTGCTAAACTATGACAGGAAAACCGGATAAATGATCAGACCCCTGGACAACCAGATAAACTGACAAATTTCATGAGTTAGATTTTTAAAAAATTTATTTATTTATTTATTTTTGGTACCAGGGATTGAACTCAGGACCTTGCGCTTTTCAGGCAGGTGGCAGAACCAATGAGCTAAATCCCCGGCCCTCATGAATTGGTTTATACAACAACTATTTCCTGATCATGTACTTGATGCTAGGCTCTGTTCTAGGATGTAAGGTAAACAATGAGTAAATTTTTGCCTTTCCGGAGCTTGTAAACCACACATTTGAAACAGGGGTAGACAAAACAGGTCAGAATGTTGACTGAAACAAGGGTTAGCTAGACTAAACACTAGTCATCCAAAATGAAAAATGTCAGTGACATTTCTGTCAATTTAAAAGTCTCATAATTCTAAAACCCAAAGGAAATGTCAGTGGAGGAGGAGCAATACTCTTGGGTGATTTGGGTGTGGGAGACCCAAACAGAATTTAACTCGGTATAATCTCTAGGGAAAGTCCTTCCTTTAACTACCTTTAATTGGACCTTTACTCAGCACAAAAAGCTGTTTCACTTGCTGAACAGGGAGGCAAGTGGTATCCACTGAAAGCTGTAGGCAGCCACAAACATGAATTAGCTGATACTATCGGATTATGACAGGAAGCCCTAGCTAGGGGTACAAAGTGGATTTAGTTTCCAAAAACTCATAGGAGAACCCACTGCCTAGAATTTGAACAGCAGAGGGCGGTGCAGTCGACTTCACAAAGAGTTTTACCGACTGGAGCCCCCCCCTCCCCATGGGCAACTGGCCCCGTATAAATCGAAACTTTCTCAGTGAACTCAGCAATTCTCAAGTGTGTCAAATGTTCAGCGTTGGACTCGTGAGGCTGTTTTCCATAACCTTTAGTCTAGTCTTGACCGTGAAGGTTCCCTTGCGGATACTCTGACCTCACAGATTGGGGGGTGGAGATAGGGTGGGGGTGGGGGGGAAGAAGGAAATCAACCTATCAGGTTTTCCAAAAGAATGGTTACCCCTGGCTTTGGGAAAGAAGCTTAAAATTCTAAAGGGTGGGCGACTCATTCTCTGGGAAAGAGAATTTGGTTCTTCTTTCCATTGACACCGCTGACACACACTTTACAATACAGTCGGGTGGGAGGGTTGGGGAGGGTAAGAAAAAGAAACTAATTCTGTGGGTAACAGGAGGACCTATCACTTCAAAACGGCGTTCCAACAAAACTAGACTCCATTCCTTAACTAAGTTTCTAAGTCTACGACCCAGGCCTCGTGCTCTGTACTCCCCCAAGTACCAACTCCAAACTTTTTGTCCTCTGCCCAGCCCCCGGGTTGTGGAACTCTTCCCGGCACAACGGGCTCCACGCCCCGAGTCTCGAGGCAGCAGCGAGCAGGGGAGAGCGAAGGTCGGCGCTCCAGCTCTCTCCCAAAGCTACCCGTACCTGTCCAGCATCTGCTGTAGGGCTTGGTCCGGCATCTTCTGCAGAGCCGGCGCACTTGGCCCTGCCCAGTGGACCCGGCTGCGTCCAGGCCCACCCAGGGACAATAGCACTGAGAGGCGACGAAGTAGGCCTCAGTCCCGTGGCAGCCGCGAACCTGCCTCCTAGAGTCCCCGGGAGGCTCGGTTAGGCCAGCGGCGGCGGTGCACGGACAGCAGGCGTCCGGAGGAGGCGGTGGGGAGCGGGGAGGAGGAGCCTGACGCGGGGAGGCGGCGATCGCGGCCCCTGTTCCTGCCCGTCGGCCCGAGGTTCCGGTCCATGTACCGCGGGCGCTGAGTTGCTGCCACCGGAGGAGCTACCTCTGTGAGGTAAGAGTCACCGCCCCCGTGCGCGCCCGGGTCACGACGCTGGGCGAGCCCAGAGCATCCTGGGAGATGTAGTCCTCTGCTCGTCCCGGTAGAAGCCAGCCAGCCCGGACCACCGCCGCCGCCCGGCCGGCGCCCTCCCGTTTCCTTCCTCAGGGGAGGGGGGAAATGTCCTTCGGGTCGCTTTCCGGGAAGCAGCAGGATGTACCGCTCCACTGTCACTAGCAACAAGGTCAGCCCTTCTTGTCTGTTTCTTTACTCCTCAGCTCTTGCCCTCAGGTAAGGCTGAGCCAGGTGAGGGGAGGGGGCTGAAGGGCCATGTCTCGTCCAGGTCCGCAGCCCCGGCTGTGGCGTTGGGGCGGGCCGTGGTGGCAGAGGGAAGCCCCCGGCGGTGGAGTCAGCCTTTCCCACATCAGAGCCCATTTTGGGGGTGTTATACAACCCCCGCAAGGGGTAGGATGCTTCATGTGTGAGGTTATTCCTGAGGGGGCGGAAGCGTAGGGGCTACCTTGACAGGACCATTGTCACCGAGTCTCTGTGTGTTTGGAGGTAGGGGGTTGAAGGAGAAAAGATGATTCTTTGCCTCTCTATGAGCCTTCTCAAATGTGCCTTCCATAAGCTTTCAAGGGCTCCCCAATAGTCTCCAAATGGAACATGTTCGTGAATAAACAGCTCTTGCTTACTCAGCTGTGGGTTGTCAGGGATGTTTGTTTCTCTTTCTGCTACTGACCTCTGTTAACCAATTTTTGTCTTCTTAACACCTCCAAGCAGGTGGATGGCGGGGTTGGGGGTACGGGGTGTGGACTCAAGGGAGAAGCCACGAATCACTCATTGGGCTGTTCTCTGACGCTCTAGGGATAGCTGTGTGGCGAGAGGAAGAAGCTGTTGACTGAAACGAGTGGGTATTTCGGACGATCCATGGCTTCCCTAGTGCTGTGGTTGGTAGGACGTTTGGTAGTTATATCTGCTGTACAGTGTTTGATTATTTTCTTTAAATGAAAATGTACGATCTTTTTGGGAGAGTGTGGAGACAAGGTTTTGCTGTGTACATACGAAGTTCAGGCTGGCCTTGAACTCCCAACAATCCTCCTGTCTCAGTCTTCCTAGTATTGGGATTACAGGCATGCACCACTACGCCCCGCTGAAAATGTGTTTTTAGTAATTCTTTTTTAATGTAGAAATTTACAGTCAGCTCTTAATTACTTATTCAAAGTTTGCACTGGGTGCCAGGAAAGAAGGAAGGAAGGGAGGGAGGGAGGGAAGGATAGATAGATATGTCCAGAATTTTATTTGGTCCAATTTCTGAAATATGCTTTAAAAGGCTTTGGGGTATTATGATTAATACCTTTTTCTCCTGAAATAAGAAACAGGCCCACCTTAGGGAAAGACTCTTTTCTTCCTTGTACTGTGTAAGCTTCCCTCTACTCTATCTCCAAAGCAATTGTCAGCCATAAGGAGTTGGATATAGACATCTGCTTAAAAACAGAATTTTAGAAGGACCCGAGTTGGATCCCCGGTAACCAAAACAAAAAAACAAAAAACCCCCAAAAAACCACAACAGAATTTTAGGACCGGGGATTTAGCTCAGTAGCAGCACGCCTGCCTCGAAAGCACAAGGTCCTTAGTTCTATCCCCAGTACTGCAAAAAAACAAACAAAAACACACCAAAAAAACCAAAACCCAAAACCAAACAAACAAAAAACCTCCAGAATTTTATCTTAGTATATTGATTAGGCTAGTGAAAACTCCATTTCACTTTATGGTTAACACCAAAGGATCTCAGGATTTTTATTTGGTTTCTATTTGATCCTTTGGATGAGACCCTGGATTTGATCTATGGCACTGGAGGAAAAAAAAAAAAAGATTCACTGAAGTGATTAGTCCCTGACTAATCTAGGTATCCAAGTCTAGGTATCTCCCAAGAGAAATGAAAACCTGTATCTACAGAAAGATATGTTTGAGAATGTTCATAGCAGCAATAGTTGCTAAGTAAATAAATAGAAATAAAATGGGTATAGTTTATGGTACACAAATTACATCTTCATAAAGCTGTTAAAAGTAATTAGATCCATAGCCAGGCATAGTGCCATATGCCTGTAATCCCAGCTACTTGGAAGGCTGAGGGAGAAGGATTGCAAGTTTTAAGGTCAGCCTGGGCAACTTAGTGAGACCCTGTCTCAAAATAAAATTTAAAAAAAAATTTTTTTAAAGAACTGGGGATGTAGTTCAGTGATGCAGCACTTGCCTAGCATGCATAGGTCTCTGGGTTCAATACCCAAGGCAGAAAAAAAAAATTAGATCCATATAAAATGTACATGAGAACATCTAAAGAGAATCGAAAGAGAAATAGGTACACATAACTGATATTTTTAATCAAACATTTTTTTCTATTAATGCAAGCAAAAGTCATGATTGGTAAAACTCTTAAAGTAAACTAATACTTGCATTTACAATGACAGACATGGCGCCTGCCTTGAAAGCGCAAGGTCCCGACTTTGATCCCTAGTACCAAAAAATAAATAAATAAATAAAATGACTGACACACATAGCCTGAATTTCAAATTGTCTGTCAAGTTTGCTTTCTGTGGTTCTTGGATTTTCCCAGTGAGACTCAGGATAGTTGGGACAAACAATTTACTCTCTGATTTTGAGGAAAAAAGTCTTAATTACTTAGAATTTAGAGAAAAGAGTTGAAATTCACTTCCCCATTTTATATAGTGTTAAAGATTTATGGTAAATGTTATTCAGTCAAGGGAGTAACCACCATGACCACAGTCAAAGAAATCTTTTTCTTCAGAGATACTTCTTTTTTCTTTGACACAGGGTCTCACTATGTAGTTTAGTGTAGTTTATGTAGTGGCCTCAAACTCTGTCCATCCTTCAACTCCAGCCTTCTGAGTGCTGGGATTTCAGGCATGTGCCACCACACCCAGCAGAGATACTTTTAAAATAGAAATTAATGTACTAAAATACTTAAAGATTTTCTCAGTTTCAGAGGACAAGAACAAGGATTAACAATGTAGATTTATCTTAAAGAGTTACGGATTGTTTTAATATTTAGTAATGGATTTACAAATACCTGATTATGAACTGTTGTAAATATCTTAGGAAATTTAAAATAACTTGTTTTAAACTATCATAGGGGCCCTGGAGATATTCCCTAGAGAACATAGAGAAATAATGTAACATAGTAAGGTATCCTCCAAAGAGAACTGTCAATTTCCAAATTGGATGATAAACTGCATGCAGGCTGAGTCTTCAAAGCAGGCTACAGAAAATTCTTTATTAATTCCATCAGCAGATGTTTCCAGGGAATTTATTATGTGCATGGGTGCTCTAGTAGCAAATTAAACCATAACTTCTCTTAAGAGCCCTGAAATGTTTGTATTTAGAAAAATAAAACAAGGTACTTATATATGAAATATTGTATAATGACAACATGTAAGCATATGAAAAAGAACCAAATGAGTGGCATAGATATACAAAGTGATAGAGAAATTTGGAGGAGACAGTTGTAGGCTAGAATATTAAAGAGAACTTTGTTGCTGGGTATAGTGGCACACACCTGCAATCTCAGTACTTGGGAGGGTGAAGCAGGAGAATCACTGAGAGTTGAGGCTAGCCTGGGCTACATACTGAGTTCAAGGCTAGCCTGAACTACATAGTGAGACCCTGCCAAAAAACAAAAAACAAAACAGAAAAACCTTTGTGAAATGGGGAAATGGGCTTTATCTTGTAGCGAGAGAAGGAATTAAGTAAGTGAAGAGGTAGAAAGGATCTTGGGTCTGGATAAGATTGAAAAGATGTAATGAGAGGAGTTAACCTCTATAACTGAAACTGTAGGTCTCTGTTATGTAAGTGGAAAATATAGTTGATTAAGGAATAATTAAAAGGCCTTGAATCTGTTAATTCATTCAATCTAATCATGTAAGTACTGGAGATAATAATGAGCAAAACCAAGTGTAGTGGATGTTTGTAAAGTTTATAGTGGGAGAGAATCAGGTATATAAATTTGTTAAGTTGCAATAGTGTTATGAGAAATTATAATTAGGGACTTGACATAGGGAGGTCAGTGCAAGTTTCTCTGAGGAAGTGTCTAATATGTTCAGACCTGAAAAAGAGCAGGCATTAAATAGATAAAGCGGGGAGGAAGGAACATTCCAGGGTAAAGAACAGCATGTAGAAATTGCCCTATGAAGGAAGGCCACACGATGAAACAGAGAAACTAACAAGGAAGGGATCATAGGGCAACATGAAACCCAAAAAGATCAATGGGTGGCAGACTATGAAGAAAAGAAATTTGTAGGCCAATTTAATGAATTTTGTCCATATCTTAGGAGAGATGGAAACTGCTGGGGAGTTGGAGGTGGGGTTAGGCATAAGAAATAGACTCCATTGTGAGGGAAATGGGAAGGTAACTTGTAGTGGTTTCTAAATCTGTTATGAGTCTGAGAAAGTCCTGGAAATTCTGATTTTGTGCTCTGTAGTGGTTCCTAATTAGTGTCTGTTTAACAAGCTTCCTAAATGATTATTAGACTAATGTTAGAGAATCTCTGCAAAGATAATGCAGTGGTTGAGACCTGCAATTTAGACATAGGTTTGAGTTTCAGCATTGCTACTCAGAAGACTAGCAACTTTAGGCAGGTTACATTATCTCTTTAAACCAGCTTCTTCTCCAAGGGAAGAATTATAGAATTTGCATTATGTGGTACCTGAGAGGATTAAGTGACAGACATATGGTTAAGAGTTCAGGTGGCTTAGCTCTTAATTATTATGAAAAGTTCTTTAATGAAGTGGTATAAATGAGGGTGGGTTTGAAACAGATGAGTTAGGATTGAACTAGGTCTCAATAACTTGGCCATGGTCTGTGAGCATTTTCCAAAGTTTGCTTTAACACTATTATTAATTCTTGGAGATCCTTAGATAGGTTAAGAACATTAATGGGAAAATTTTGATCACCAGTATATATTTGGGGGCTTAGCATATACAGGATTACTTTGATTGAATTATTTTCTTAATTCTAGACAGATGATTCACTAACCACTTACAAAGGACAGTCTAAACCCTATTTATCTTCATTTGTATCCTATCTATATACATATACTCTAATAAGTAGATATTTACAGAAGATAAGTGATTTTCATTGACCAAATTGTATTCTTGTCATAAAAATGGTAGAAGTCTTGTTATATTCATTATTCTTGCTTAAATTCTTCTCTTTAGGTTATGTGTTCTGGAATATATAGTGGTTTATCAAGGTGTGAAAAAAAATCACAGAATAACATGTCATATTTTTCTTTCTGTGGCTTGTTCCTAAAGTGTTAATTTTATGATAAAATATATGTATGAAGAATTATTTTCCAGCTGGGTGCAGTGGTACATGACTGTAATCCTCATTACTTGGGAGGCTGAGGCAAGAGTATTACAAGTTTGAGACCAGCCTGGACAGTTTGGTGAGACCTTGTCTCAAAATTTCAAAAAATTAAAATGAAAGGAGCTGGAGATGTAGTTCAGTGGAAGAGTGCTTGCCTAGCACATGTGAGGCCCCAGGTTTTATCCCAGTACTGCACAAGAAAAAAAAAAAGAAAGCAAAAAACATGACTGACTGGGCATGGTGACTCATACCTGTAATCCCAGCACCCTGGAGTCTGAGGCAGGAGGATCGCTGTGAGTTCAAGACCAGTCTGGTCTACACAGTGAGTTGCTGTCTCAAAAGACCAAAAAAAAAAAAAGAAAAGAAAAGACCCTGCCTGGTGTGGTGGCAGAGCCTGTAATCTAAGCACTGGGGGGAAGGGGAAAGGATGATCATGAGTATGAGGCCAGTTTAGGCTACATAGTGAAACCCTATCTCAGAAAACAGGGAGAGGGAGAGAGAGAGGGAAGAGAGAGAAAAGACAGCCTCCAGAATGGAAGACATTTTTGGAAATGCTATATCTGAAAAGGGACTTGTGTTTAGAAGGTTTAACATCAATAATAAAAACAATCCAATTTTAAAATGGACAAATGATCTAAATAGACATTTCTCTAATGACAAATAGTAGGTGATGAAAAGTATCATTAGCCTTTATATCTATAGATTAGAGATTTTTTTAACCTGAAATCTTCAGGCCCCTAAGGATCTAACAGTGTTTTGTTTTGTTTTGTTTAGTTTGATGCTGGGAATTGAGCCCAGGGACCTCACCTGTGCTGTATCTTTGAGCTATCTCCTCAGCCCCTAGGTTTTGTTTTTATGTTACTCTTGGAACTTGACTTTCAAAGTTTGCTATTACTGCAAACCTTTGCTGATCCCAAGCCTTCACAGAAACTAGCCCCTACTCAAAATGGCAGATAGCTCTTCTGTTGGAAAGAATAAAGATGGCAATGAACCTAAAAGGTAAAGTGCTACAGTAGACATATACTGGTGCACTGTGAAGGAAAAATGAAAGTGAAAAGAACATGGATGTAACTGTTTTTTTTGGGATGTAACTATTGTGTGTTATCCAGAACCCAAGCAAACAGCAAGATAATTTGCTGAAAATTAAGAAAAAATCAAGCAAAATTTTGGGAGTGTTTCAGAAAATGAGTACTAAACATTTTGTGCTCTGTGAAGCCACAACCAAGTTTATTAATCTCTTATTTCCCATCCCAGCTTGCTTATAAAAGAAAAAAAAAGGCACTCAACTAGGAATAGAAGGTTTTTTAACATGATAAATGTATCTATAAAAAATGATAGTTGGATGTGGTGGCACTAACCTGTAATTCCAGCTACTCTGGAGCTTGAGGCAGGAGGATCAAAAATTCAAGGCCATCCTGAACAACTTTAGCAAGACCATCTCAAAAGTTGGGGGTTGGGGGAGGTGGATGCTGAGGATGTGGCTCAGTGGTAGAGTACCCCTGGATTTGAGTCCCATTACCAAAACAAAAACAGAAAGACCTATTGCCAACATCAGGCCTAATGGTAAAGATTGAATGCTTTCTACCATCGGATCAATAATAACACAAAGCTGTTTGCTCTTGCAACCTCTATCCAACATTGTGCTAGAAGCCAGGCATGATAGCATATGCCTATAATCCCAGCACTCTGGGGTGGCTGAGGCAGGAAGATTATAAATTGCAGCTCAGCCTGGAAAATTTCATCACTTAGACCCTGTCTCATGATAAAAATTAAAAATAAAGGGCTGGGGCTATAGCTCAGTAGGAAGGCTCTGGATCCAATCCAGTATCAGAAAAAAAAAATGCTGGAGGCTCTAGCCAGAACAATTAAGTAAGAAGAGAAATAAAAGGCATTCACATTTCAAAGGAAGAATAAAAATATCTGTATTTGAAAATTAAATGGTCATGTATTTAAACAATTCCAAGGAAGCACAAAACAAAAAATTCTAATAACTACTAAGCAGTGTTTCAGGATATAAGATCAATATGCCAAAATCTATTGTATTTCTGTACACTAGCAATGAACAATCAGAAATGAAAAAAAAATCAGTTTTATTTATAAACATCAAAAAGAATAAAATATTAAGGTATAAATTTAAAAGAAATACATATCTTGAAACTAAGAAACATTGTTGTAAGAAATGAAAGTCCTAAATGACTGGAGTCACATGTTCATCATAAGACTTAATATTTTTGCTGGGTATGGTGGCACACATGTGTAATCCTAGTTTTTGAGAGGCTGATGCAGGACAATCACTGCAAGTTCAAGGCCAGTCTGACTGTATTTCCCCAAAAATAAGACCGAGTCTTATACAGTATTAATTTTTGCTCCAAAGGTTGCAGTAGGGCTTATTTTCAAGAGATGTCTCATTTTTTCATGTATAACAATTTACATTTATTCATGTACAAAAATCTACATTTATTCAGATACCGTTATGTTATCTCCTAGAACATTGTCATAACTTTAAACCTCAAAATCTGGCCTGAATTCCTTTTTTTTTTCCCCCTGTACTAGGGATCAAATCTCAGACCTTGCTCTTATAAGGCAGGCGTGGTGCCACAAAGCTAACTCCCTGGCCCTGGCCTGAATTTCATGTGACTCTTATTTTCTGTAGAAGCATCAGCCTCAATCTCTCATGTCCAGTAATAGAGCTGTCCTGAAATGAGCACTTCTTGTCCAAGGAGTCTGCTCATAGTGCATTGGCAACACAGCTGTCAGTGATTTTATGTCATGAATTCTTCACTCAAGTCAGGAGCTCTTGCAGGCTAGGCTTCACAAAATTTTCATTAAATCAAGTGTTAATCAGGGCCAGGGATTTAGCTCAGTGGTTCTGCCACAAGTGCAAGGTCCCGAGTTCGATCCCTGGTAGCAAAAAAAAAAAAAAGATTAAAAGTGTTAATTGGCAGACTTGGTGGCACATGGACCCATGCCTGTAATCCCAGCACTCAGAAGCTGAGCCAGGAGGATCACTGCAAGTTTGAAGCCAGCCTGAGCTACCTAGTGAGTTCAAGGCCACCCTAAACTACACAGTGAGACCCTGACTCAAAAAGAAAACTAAACATCCAAATATTTATTAAAACCCTATTTTAGATACTTTTTGGAAAAATGAAATATAAAAATATAAGCAGCTCTGTGTGCAGCACTTTGTGAAATGCTGTAACCGGGAGGAGGTTGAAATTTGGAACAAAATTCAAACAAAAAAACTGCCCTCAGAGGCACTTGTTGGTATTTACTTATTAAATAAGTACAATGGACATGTGCTTGGCTCTTTCTAACAACACTTGTATCAGGTAAGTGAATCTGTCTTCCATTTTATAAATGTGAAAATTGAAAAAATGAAATCATAGCCAGTAAATGGCATAGCTGACATTTGTGTCTAGACATGTATGACCTCATGAGAGAAACAGTGTATGAATATGTAAGTGGTTAAATAACAGTTTTAAAAAGTGATTTATTACAAGAGGAATCATGGGACTATCAAAATTTAATTTATTTTTTGGTACCGGGGATCGAACTTGGGACCTTGTGCTTGTGAGGCAGGCAGCGATACCATTGAGCTACATCCCCAGCCCTCAAAACTTAATTTTTGAAGAATTTTATAGCTAAGTCACCTAGGAGTTTAGAGAAGGGGAAAGAAGTTTTTCAATGTTGGAGTTGTCTGGGCAAGATTCCTAGTGGAAGTGTGGTTTGAATTGGATGTTGAAGGAATATGTGGATATTTAAAGAGAAAGGCAGTGTCAGTGTTTTCTGAATTCCTGCTTGGTCATTTGAGAGGTGAGGAAACAGAGGCTATCCCTTATCAGCACCCAAATTAACAGATCTTAAATTCTGGCAATCTGATAGATATGAAAGTGACATTCATTATTGCAGTCAAATGTTTACCTTTATTTTTGTAACTTCTAGGTTTTAAATCTTGGACTGAACAAATGAATTGATAGAAGAAAAATAAACATAATAGACTGACAGACCAGGATATAATAGATATGACAGACATATCTTTTGGGAGAATATATATCAGCATCAGTAGTTTTCCTTTACTTAGGGAGTTTTACACATTTATGAAAGTATTATATATAATTTGAGGCCCTACAGCTGAAAACTCAGTAAGTCTGAAAATAATCACTCATAATTAATCATTTATTCAATATCACTTCTCAAGCCAGATTATAAGAGATATTAGAGATACAAAGGTGTGAATACAACGAATACTCACTCCATGTATTTTATATATGGCTGGGGATGTAGCTCAGTGGTAGAGCACTTGCCTAGAGTGTGCAAGGTCCTAAGTTTGATTTCCAGTATTGGAAGAAAATATGAATAATATGTTTTTCTTGTTATCAGATTGTTTGCCTTTTAATGGAAGAGACATACATAGTCACATGTTTATAATACATGGAAATCTGAATCAATATATTTACATGCTCCAAGAAACCTAGGTGTCCTCCTTGAATCAGTTTTCTTACTCACCTTATCCCCCTACCCACAAGACAGTCACTAAGTCTGTTCTATTTAGCTCCTAAATATTATTTCACTTATTGTCCATTCCCCCCCGCCTTTACCCTAGTCCAGTCGACTGTTATCTCTTACTTGGACTACTTATCAGTTTCATAGTTGGTCTCCCCACATTCATTTTTGCCCCCTTCAATTGATTTGGCAGTTGGACTCTCCAGTTTGCTCTTCTTTTTTCCTCCCAGTACTGATGATTGAATGCAGGGCCTCATGCATGCCAAGGAAGTGCTGTATCACTGAGCTACAACCCTAGCCCTCTAGTCCACTCTTCATTTCTTTGACTCCTTAGTAGAATGCTCTTTTAAGAAATGTAGAATTTCTTCTGTTACTTACCTGCTTAAAATCCTTGTGTGATCTTTTTAAATCCTGGTGAACCAGTAGAAAGCATAATTTTAATAATTTTGGAGAATGGGGGAATAATCCATAAACTGATGTCTTGTAGAATAGGCTTCTAGAATAAGCTTCATGAAGGCAGAGATGAAACCATACCAGTTTTTTCTGCTACTGTATCCCCAATGCCTACCTCAGAGTCTAGCCCATTGAGGTGTTCAATAAAAAGTTGGTGAATTAAAAAAACAATAAAAAGAGGGAGATCTGGGGATATAGTTCAGTTATAGAGTGCTTGTCTAGTATGTGTGAGGCCCTGGGTTCAATTCCCAGCACCACAAAGAGAGAGAGACAGACAGACAGAGACAGATACTTCTTCTTTATTTATTTATTTTTTTTGAGACAGACACTTCTAAAGCTAGAATGAACCCTATGATGTTGGCTTGGAATTGGAAGTATCAGCAAAAACTCATGGTAGATACAGATATATAGACGCATGTAGATTTGTGCATAGATATACTTTCTAGATCTAGCTCCTAAGAAGGTGTTAGGCAATGACAACATCAGAACCAATGAATACACCTAGTGTTATTTTCAATAAAGGGAAACAGCACTCTTTGGTAGATTTGCACATTCTCTATGGTAGGAAATGTACCTAATCCTGGAACAGAAAGGGAAGTGTTCAAAAAATGATGGGTCTGCGTCAAAAAGACCCACAAGCCAACTTGAAGGCATTTTAGTGGCTTGAGCAAAAGAATAATTGTAATGGATTATAACCCATAGAATAAATATGAATCTATGAGTTTATACTGATAAAAATAAATAAGTCAGGGGAGGAAAAAAAAAAAACCTCTTCCATATAATAACATTCCAAATAATGTAGAAGAGTTTTTTTGCCTTTTTTTTTTGTGCCGGGGATCGAATTTGTTTTGTTTTTTTGAGGCAGGGTCTCACTATGTAGTTCAGGCTGGCCTCCAACTCATGGCAATTTTCCTGCCTCAGAACATCCCAAGTGCTGGGATTACAGGTGTGTGCCACCATGCCCTGCAGTAGAAGAGTTGATAAAAATAGAAAACCACCATTTGCAAAAACCACAAGAATAATAGTGCAAGAAAGAATCATTAAGGGATGCCAAAATTAGTTGGTGAATACTAGGAAACAGAATAAAATACCTTTCCAAAGATTTTTAAGTAAAAAGGGAAAAAATAGTAGCTGTTTTACCCAAGCGTAGTGGTGAATACTTGTAATCCCAGCACTTGGGAAGATGAGGCAGGAAGATTGCTATGAGTTCAAGGCCAGCCTGAATTACAAAAGGAGACCCTGTCTCAAAGGAAAAAAAGAAAAGTAGCTTTTTTATTGTTGCCAAATCTGGAAGACACTCTCTTAACAAAGTAATCAAAGTTAAATCCACATCTTGTTCCTTCTCATATATTAAAATAAAGACTATCACTTCTGTGGTATTACTGCCAAAATGTTTGACTTGAATTTGATATGAAATGTCAAATAAACAAAAATTGAGGGACATGCTAACAAATATTAGCTAGTGCTCTTCAAAAGTGTCAAGGTTGAGTTGGATGTAGTGGTGTACACCTATAGTCCCAGCACTCTGGAGGATGAGGCAGGAGGATCACCATGAATTCAAGGCCAGCCTGAACTACTAGCAAGACACTATCTCAAAACAAACAAGCCAACAAAACAAAACAAAAACAAGAACAGAAAAACTCCCAAACAAACCTAAGGAAGTGTCAAGGTCCTGAAAGACAGACTGAGGAACTGTCCCAAATTTAAGGCAACTAAAGAAACTTGACAACTAAGTGTAATGTATGATCCTGAGTTCGATACTTGGAAGGCACATTAGTGGGTTACTTGGTAAAATAAGATCTGTGAATCAGATAATAGTACCAAATCATTGTTCAATCCAGTCTATCTTTTTTTTTTTTTTTTTTGGTATCGGGGATTGAACTCAGGACTTTGCGCTTTCATGGCAGGCACCGGAGCATTGAGTCATTGTTAATTTCTTGATTTTGATATATATGTGGTCATATAAGATTTTAACATTTGGAAAATATGGTTGAAAATGGACAATTTTTTTCATTCTAAAATTATTTCAAAATGAAAAAAAATTTTTTTTAAAGTAATGAGCTAAAAAAAAAAAGAGGTGAGTATGGTGGTGCATGCCTATAATCCTAGCACTCAAGAGGCTGAGGCAGGAGGATGGCCAAGAGTTTGAGGCCAACCTGGATTAGAAAGTGAATTCAAGACTAACCTGAGTTATATAGTAAGACCCTGTCTCAACCCCCCAGCCAATAAAGTAAAAGAAAACTCCCCCTTTTTTGTTTTTGTAGTATTGGAGATTGAACCAGGGCCTCTGTATTGAGCTACATCCCAGCCCCACCACCATGGCTGCCTTTTCTAAATTTTGAGACAAGACTTCCTTAAGTTGCCCAGGCTGGGTACAAACTTAATAGTCCTTCTGCCTCAACCTTCTACACTACTGGAATTACAGGCCTGCACCACCACACCAGTTAAAGCCCCACTTTCAATGACCTTGTATTGCTCCTGTTTGCCTTGTCAGCTCTCCCTTCTCTTCTGCCTCCGTCTGCTTCCCAGTTGACCTCTGAGCTCTAGTGCCTGGCCTGGGGGTTTCATCTTTAGTAACTTGAATGTACCATACCCCTTCCTCCTTCAGATACTAAAGCTAGGAAGAAAGATGGTATTCCCTGTTCATTAAACATATTTCCTTTGCAATTCATCCTTTGTTCTTTTTTAAAAAAATCATTTTGTTGGGCCGGGGATTTAGCTCAGTGGTTCCGCCGCCTGCCTTGCAAGCAAGCGCAAGGTCCAGAGTTTGATTTCCAGTACCAAAAACATACATACCAACAACAAAAAAAATCATTTTGTTCTTTAAGGCTTCTCCAAAAAACAAAAACATTCCCTCATCTTCTAAAGTCATACCATCACATGGCTTCATATGTGTAATATTTTTTCTTAGCATTTTTAATCACAATTGTCATGAGATTCTTTATCATTGTATTATTTGAAGTCTCATTAGAAATGAATATTCCCAAGAGATAAAGGGATATATCTTCACTTATTATCTATTTACATGGGGGAGGTTATGTGTTCTTAGTGTCATTTCCCTAGTTTTTTACATAGGCTTTCACTGACCATTTGGGGAATGAATACAAGGCCTGCTATCATCATCGTCTTCCCACCCCTAATAACAAACTGGAAACAGGGAACAGTTCAGGTTTGAGAAGATAGAGGTGGATACTGGAACTGGTGGCAGTGATAGGAAAGGATAAATGAGTCCTTTTCTGTCTTACCACAGAATGAGGCAGAGGAGTTGATGAGAAAGAAAGAAGAGTAAAAGATGACTCAAGCTGGGCAGAAAGATCTCTTGGGTGCAGGAGTTTGAGACCAGCCTGGGCAACAAAGTAAGACCCTGTCTCTTAAAACAAATCAAAGCAAAACAAGACAACAATAACAAAACTATAAAGAAAAGACTCAAGTTTAATCATCAGCTGAGTAAAAGTTGAAATGGCGTAAGAGTTACTTTTCTAGCAGTATTTAAAACAAGTATGTTTCAAAATATTAGAACATGAAAACTCTACTTTTAAACAGAAAATTCTGTTAACACCTGGTGTGATGGTGTACACCTATAATCCCAGCACTTGGGAAGCTGAGGCAGGACAATTGCCATGAGTCTGAGGCCAACCTGTACTAAATAATGAGGTCCCCCCCAATAATAAAAACCCTAAAACCAAAAATACTGTAAATCCTGGGCTGGGAGTGTAGCTCAGCAGCATAGCCCCTGCCTGGCAAGTGTGAGGCCCTGAGTTCGATTCCTGGTACCAAAAACAAAACAAAACAAAACTATAAACCTGTGGTAAAATAATGTATCCCAGGGCCGGAAATTTAGCTCAGTGGTGCCGATTCCTGCCTTGCAAACGCAAGGTCCTAAGTTTGATCCCTGGTACAAAAGAAAAAAAAAATGTATCCCATAGTAAAAATTAAAATTAACTTTTAACTTTTATTTATTTGTTTTGCAGTACTGGGGATCAAACAACCCAGGGTCTTGGACATGCTAGACAAATACTCTAACACTGAGCTACATTTCCAGCCCCATAAATTAGTATTTTAATTTGATATACTAAAAATTACTATTTTAAAGGGAGGGGGACAGAATGAAAAAAGAATTAAGATGTGTTATGTGCATGTATCAACTCCCCATGATGAATGTGTAAACATGTACTAATAAAAAATAGAGAAAAACCAAAATTACTATAGTTATTTTAATAAAAATGATATGGTAAAATGCTCATGGTAAATACTATGTATCATGATGAACATTAAACAATAAAACTGACCTAAAAATATCTCCATAGTCCTCTGTAGTGGATAATATAGTGCTCCAATTCATATCTCTTCATGGCTGATGTACCCATCCTTAGGTGCTGGAAATTTTGTATATTGATGGCATGAAGCTGTTTTTATTTTTTGGTGCTATACCCTCAGTCATTTGACGCCCCACTCCCACTTTCTCCTGAGCATTGCCATTGGCTATAGTGGACTGCCTATCCCAAGGTTATGCTGCCAGGCTGATACAAGGTACAAAGACCCAGTATCCTTTCCTTGTTTGAGAGCAGATTTAGATTATTGTAGCTCCAGAACTCATAAATCAATTGAAGACTTGAAACTACACTAGGGGACAATGTACCCTTCCTAATAAATGACTTCATACTAGTCTTGGAGTGTTTCCAAGGAACTCAATCTATGACACTCTCTTTCCTATCCCTAAAGGTTGGCATCATTGAAACAACTTCAGTAACAACTTCTTCTTCTTCTTCTTCCTCCTCCCCCTCCTTCTCTTTTTCATCCTCTCCCTCTCCTCTTCTTTTCCTCCTCCTTTTTCTCTCTTCTTCTCCTTCTCCTCCTCCTCTTTAACTTTTCTTTCTTTTCCTTCTCCCTTTATCCCCACCCTCTTCTTCCTCTCCCACTTCTTTTTGTTGTTGTTGTTGTGGTGGTGGTGGTGGTGGTAATGGTAATGCTAGGGACAGAACTCGGGGCCTCATGCATGCTAGGCAAGCGTTCTACCACTGAGACTCATCCCAGCCCTAGAACTTCTTTATGTGTTTTGTTTTGTTTTGTTTTGTTGGTTCATTTGTTTCTTGTTTTTAAGGTTAAGAAAAATCTTAAAAATGTACCAAAAAGTATCCAAACTAAACGTACACTTGGTGAGCTTTCGAAAGCTCTTGGCAACCAGGCAATGGTGGTGCACACCTGTAATCTTCACGCTCAGGAGACTGAGGCAGGAGGACTGCTGTGAGTTTGAGGCCAGCCTGGGCTATATAGTGAGACCCTGTTTCCAAAACAAAATAAAATAAACAAAAATGCTGAAAGTTCATGGCAATATTTTTATCAAAGATAAAACAAGTGAATTAGAATAGTGTTAGACTCACCTGCTTTTACAACTTCTTCATGCTGAAAATTTTGAGTCAGAGGGTTGTGTTGCCAAGGGAAGTTGGAAGTTTCTCAATTTAAAAAAATTTTTTTTTAGGGCCTCACTGTTCCAGCCTGGCCCAACTTCTCAGATCTTTTTTATATTTTTATTTTTTTGTGTTTTAAAATTTTTTTATTTTTCCAACTTCTCAGATTTTTTTTTTTTTTCTTTTTGGTACCAGGGATTGAACTCGGGACCTTGTGCTTATGAGGCAGGTGCAGGTGGTGGAACCACTGAGCTAAATCCCTGGCCCAACTTCTCAGATCTTAAAAGAGCAATTATTTTTTGGTTGACTGTGGTATGTTTGGAAATTAGAGGAACATTTTGAGTACATTCTTTCATACATTTAGGTGAAAGGGGGAAAATAACCAATATAGAAGAAAGTCTGTGAGTCATTTTACCAAGAAGAGGGAGGAAAAAAAAATCATCTTTCTGAAACTTAAATATCTATAAATCTAGCATATCAAAATATTGCTAAAAATTCAACTAACCAAGTTTTCCCATGAATTAAGCTTAATCCTACTTATAATTCAACCTAAGTTCTTTACAGTATTCATTTTATTTTGAAGTAAAATTTCAATAATTCTTCATATTTTGTTCATCAATGATAAACAGAGCTTTCACTAAAGGTGTTCACTTTCTGTTCAATTGTTTCCTCTTTTTTTTTTTTTACCACCACTTTTGTTATGCTTGGATTACATAATAGCCAGCTTGGTAGTCTACTTTGTCTGTTCCTACTCTTTGCCCCACCTCAGTATGTTCTTCACAGAGAACCATATATATCTTTTTAAAGCATATGTCAGGTCATGCAATGGCCCTGCTTAAAACTCTCCAGAGCATTCCCATTCCACTTAGGATGGAAAATCTAAAATATTAATAACCTAAAATGTTTCCCTACATGATATGCCTCTAGTCTTACCTTGTATTGCTTTTCTTCTTTCTTACCAGCTGGAATAGATTAGATGTTTCTCTAAAAAAGGTGTGAGAAAGTTAAGGCAGGGGCCAAATTTTGCTAACAGCCTATTTTTATAGTCCAGGAAAGTAAGAATGATTTTTACCTTTATTTTTTTGTGGCAGAGTCTTGGTTTGTAGACCAAGCTAGCCTTGAACCTACTATGTAGCCCAAGTTGGCCTTGAACTTGTGGCAATCCTCCTGCCTCTGTCTCCCAGGTGCTGAGATTACAGGTGTATGCCAGAGTACCGGCTGATTTTTACTTTTTTTTATTTTTACATTTTTAAAGATTATAAGACAAGAATAGTAAGAACAAAAAAGAATTTGCAACAAGAGACTTTATGTGACTTTAAAAACCTAATATGTGACCAACTGTAGCTCTAAAAGCTTTTTCTTAATTAGGATCTTCACATTAGTTATCTCTCTGCCCAGTGTTCACATGGATGGCTCCTTTTATTTCAGGTGTCCCTTCATCAAAGAGGCCTCCTAGTGTGTGTGTGTGTGTGAGATGTATGTAAGACTGAACCCAGGGCCTTGCAATTGCTTAACAGTACTCTACAACTGAGCTATAGCCCTGGCCCCATCAAGGAGGCCTTTAGTAACCATTTAATCTAAATACCTTGCCAGATTCTTTGTACCACGTTTACCTATCTGATATTTTTACTTTTTCAACAGCATCCTTTTCCTTCCCCTTTTCCTCCCTGCCTTGGAGGAAGATCCTGTCTTTTTTCCCCACTCTTTTTTTATTGGTTGCACAGATTAATGGTTTTGGTTTTGGCAGGTTTGTACATACACATAGCATACTTGATCATTTTCAGCCTTCCCATCATCTTCCTTACCTTGACCCCATCCCAGTTTCACATTTTTGGGGAGGAGGTTTCAATGTGTATATTTTACTCATATCCATCTTATTACCTGCCCTTACACCACCCTCTTGTTCCCTTCCTCTTGTCTAATAAGATCCTGTTATTTATTTATTGAGACAGGATCTTGCTATGTAATTCCGGCTGATCTTGAACTCACTCTGTAGCCCAGGCTGGTCTTGAACTCAGGATGATCCTCCTGCCTCAGACTCCTGAGTGCTGGAATTACAGGTGTGAGCCAGCATGCCTGACAAGATCCTGTCTTTCTGGTTTACTACTTTTCAGTATTCTTTTTTTTTGGTATGGGGGATTGAACTCAGGACCTTGCGCTTGCAAGGGAGGCGTCGGAACCACTGAGCTAAATCCCCAGCCCTGATTTTTCAGTATTCTTAATCATGCACATAGATGAAAGGCAGGGGGAATATTGAGTGCTGAGAGCCTACCACAAATAGGTGCTCAATAGATGTATTGAATGAATGAATGTGCAGATTTTTTTCTGAATATGAAGTTCAGGACTTGTGCCTTGTTTTTTGTTCTCTCTGCGAGGACCTTACAGTGCAAACTGCAATGAAATTTTAAAAGGAGACACTTTAGAAAGGAGAGGCAAGCTGGGCATGATGGCACAAGCCTGTAATCCCAGCACTTAGGAGGCTGACACAGGAGGATCACTTTGAGTTTGGGGCCAGCCTGGGCTACATAGTGAGCTCAAGTATAGCCTGAACTGCAAAGTGAGATCCTGTCAAAAAAAGAAAAAATGGCAAACAACACCTCTCCCTTAAGAGGGCAGATATACTTTTCTTTTTCCTCCACCTGTTTCCCTAGTAGACACCAAAGATGTTTAGAATGGGATATTTCAAAGGGATACCTTAAGGGATTCTATTTAAGAGGGAGGAGAAAAGAAGATGAAGTCAGAAGAAAGAAATCAACTTGTTTCATCTTTTTCTTTTAAGGGAGGAATTTTCCCAAAGGATAAGAATAATTGAGGTCTTTGCTTCTAAGAGGCTGTGAGGCTTTGGAGTGGAGGCCTCCTCTATTTGGGAAATATTTAACTGTGTAATACTAAGAGCTAGGCCTGGCTGCAGAAGAAGCTGAGAATGATCTGCGTAGGGTTTATTCTAGGTGATTAGGTCTGGGGAAGAAAGGTAAAGGCCCACCAACCACAGGTCTTGAATTTTTCTGGGCTTCAGTTATTCCAAATTGTGAGACCACATGCTTTAACTTTTGATTTAGAAAAATATATGGGGCCGGGGATTTAGCTCACTGTCAACATGCCTGCCTCGCAAGCGCAAGCAAGATCCTGAGTTCGATTCCTGGTACTGAAAAAGGAAAAAAAAGATATTTGGGGATAGAAAAAAATATAGACAATAAAGGAAACAGCAAGGGGCAGGAGCCTGATTGTATAGAAAATATAGGCACTGGTATTGGCCCTGTGGTTTTGCCTTGGAGTGGCAATAGATGAGGGATAAGAGTTAAAGCTTTGGAGCCAAAATGGACTTGAGTTTATTTACCTAGTAGTTATGTCAACTTGAGCAAATTATTTAATATTTCTAAGCCTGAGTTTCCTTATCTGAAAAATGAGAAGACTGATAGTTGCTATCTTTTAGAATTATTATGACATTTAACTGGTAAGACATGAAGAATTCTTATCTCAAACCTACATAGGCAGAGTGATCAGAGAATGTTAGTGAATAAAAACATCATTATCAGATGATGAAGAAATTCACTTAGTATGTAAAAATTTTAAACTAATGGAAAAAAAAATTGCATCCTAAGGATATGTCTCACCATGTATTCTGCTTCCACAAGTAGGAAATGTAGGATATAGGAAGAGGCAGGATAAGAAATAGCCGGGAATGGTGTTGCACGTCTATAATCCCAGCATTCAGGTAGGCTGAGGTAGGAGGAGTGCAAGTTCCAGAGTTTTTCTCATTTTCTTTTTTTTTCTTCTGAATTTTCAAAGTAGACACATCTGTGTGGCAGCATACAGTTCAAGAAACAAAATATCACCAGCATCTCTTTTATCTTCCCTGCCAATCAGTTTCCTTTCAGAAATCATTCTGATTTTATTTTGTTTTTTTGAAACTTTTTATTTTACTGATACATTTTAGATATACATAATGATAACATTCATCATAGGCAATTTGAAACTATATGTGATATATCTTGCTTCTTCATTTTTTCCATTCCCCTTCCCTCCCTTCAACCCCCTCCCCTCTTTATCTACAAAAGCTTTGTTTCAATTTTTTCCTTTCTTTTTCCTTTCTTGTCTCTGCTTTCCTTTCTCCCTCTCCCCTCCTTTGTTCCCCTTCTCATATTTTGCCTTTCTTTGATAATCAAAGAACACCTTTTCATATGCATTTTGGCCATTTAAATAATTGTTGTTGAAGTCTCTTGCCCAGTTTTGTTAGGTATGTCTACTTTTTATACATTGATTTGTAAGCATTTTTCATATATTCTGATCACAAGTCTGGTTGAAAACATATATAATTTGAATATATTTTCTCACATTTTGTGAGTTTTCCCTCTAATCTTTTGGCAAACAAGTATTCTCTCTCTCTCTCTCGTCCTGCTATAATATTTTCCTCCAAATAAGACCTAACTGGCAAATACGCCCTACCATGATTTTCATATTGCTTTAATATAATTTCTACTTGAAAAAAAATTAAGATTGTCATTCAGATGGATGCATTTAGAACATCCTTTGCAACACATAATGCATGTATTGAATTTTAAAATATTAATGTATAATTAATATAAATAATGTGATAGACATTAATACGTAAATGATAATGTGAATTACAATTAAGTATTTGTAGATACCCAAGCAAGCATCTTTGGTAAATGCCTGTGTAAACCAATGAACTCAAGACTTACTGCTGAATAACTGATCAGAGTACAGACACAATGCACAAATAATGTCCACACTTGGTAAGAAATGGAAGTGTTTTTGTTTAATATGAATATTCATAAATCAATACATCATGTGTTGTAATGGACATACCTAGTGCACTTTTGTGAAAAACATTTTTGAATTTTGGTGCCTGCCTTTTTTTTTTCCTTTTGGTACTGGAGATCAAACTCAGGACCTTGTGCTTGTGAAGCGGTGCGGTGTCCCTGAGCTAAATCCCCGGCCCTTTTTTTTTTTCAGACAGAGTCTCACTATGTAGTTCAGGCTGGCCTTGAACTCACTGTGTAGCTCAGGCTGACCTGAAACTCACAGCGATCCTCCTGACTCAGCCTCCTGAGTGCTGGGACTGACTACAGGGGCGTGCCACCATGCCCAACAATCTGCCATTTTTTGTTGACTTTGTGTGGGCCATCATTCTTTTTTTTGTTTTTTGAGACAGGGTCTCACTATGTAGCTCAGGCTGGCCTTAAACTCATGGTGATCCTCCTGCCTCAGCCTCCCAAGTGCTGGGATTACTGGCTTGCTCCACCATGCTTGGCATGTCTTTTTTTTTGGCTTTTTAGACCATCATTCTTAGCTGTCATAATTTTTGCTGCCACTCCTGTCTTGTGAACTTTCAGTTAACACTTGATTTAATGGAAACTTTGTGAAGTCTAGTGAAGTTGAGTCTGTAAAAGATGGTGACTTGGGTGAAGAATTCATGGGATAAAATCACTGACAGCTGTGTTGCCAATGCACTGCAAGGAAGCTACATGGACTAAAAGTGCTCATTTCAGGACCTGGACATGAGAGATTGGGGCCAATGGTTCTATAGGAAATGGAGTCGCAAGAAATTCAGGCCAGAATTTGGGGTTTGGAAAGTTATGACAATGTTCCAGAAGAAGATAATATGACTGTATTTGATTTTTTTGGTACTGGGGATTGAACTCAGGTCCTTCCGCTTGCAAGGCAGACGGCGGAACCACTGAGCCAAATCCCCAGCCCTTTTTGATTTGGAGACAGGGTCTCACTATGTAGTTCAGGCTGGCCTTGAATTCGCTATGTATCCCAGGCTGCCCTGGAACTCACAGCAATCCTCCTGCCTCAGCCTCCCAAGTGCTAGGCTTACAGGTGTGTGCCACCATGCCATGCACTGTATGTTTTTTTTGTTTTGTTTTGTCTTGGTTTTTTTCCTCTTTTATTTTTTTTT